>JAOVVF010000036.1:25914096-25930602 GCA_028565595.1 Duopalatinus emarginatus | reverse complement strand
TATATAATAATAATAATAATAATAATAATAATAGTAATAATAATAATAAATATGCATATAACTAAGCTGACAGCCTGCATTAAAATTAGTGCCCACACACATTTGGAAAATTCCCCATACATCTCAGCTAAATGCGCTTTCCAATGCAGCCTGTCAGATTGGAATAAACAGAAGCCACTTTTCATAATGCTTGCCTTTCGGCCAGCCTTCATTACTGACCCAATGAGGCCAAACAAATGAGTATAGAAGCAAAGCTCCGGTCTAGCCGCCAACAGATGAGAGGCACGCAAATCTGCTGAGCCGTGCAATCTTTAACATAACACTTTGGCACAGTATTAGCTGACTCAAGAGGCTTTCCTTTAGGACAAAGGTTATACACTGGAGTCAATAAGCCTGGCTGTTTTCCCTTTGGCAATGTTGCTTGGCCTATTTTCAGGCCTGCAGTTGAAGGCTGAATGTAGCTAACATATACTCAACATGCCATTCAAGACATTCCCTCATTGACACATGCAAAACTCGAAAATCTTAAAAAAAAAAAAAAAAACTCCAACCAGCTCCTAACCCCCAAAATCCAGTCTTCAAAGGCTTTTAAGTTCAAGTTTATTGTATCGAACATCTATATTTGAGTAACTTGTGAGATGGCGATTATATTCTGCTTATTATTTTTGACCGCTGGTCGTCTTGATTCTCTGTTTTGATTATCCCGTGGATTCTAAATTTCCTCGTGTTAATTCATTGCGCTTGACTTCTGGCTGGCTCACTGACTACTCTGGCTCCGTCATCTGGTTTTTTTTGGCACTTCTGCATCCATTGTGTTTGACCCAGGCTTGTTTAATGTTAATTACTTTTGGACTGTGGACTTTTACTGTTAATCAACCTTTAGCAAATGGACTCTCACAACACCTGGGAGTCTTGTCCATAACTTAAACCTTGTCAGAAAGGTTCACGGGGCATATGAAATCCAACAGTACAGAACAAAATGGTGCAGAGACCAAAGGGTTTACTTTGTGGTTAGGAATGACGATCAGAGTACAAAGAAAGGCCAGATTCATTAATTACTCATTTGAATATGTGGGGCAGTGTGATGCATTTACAGCATTAATTCATTCACTCATAGTAGCACATATGGAATGGAATAAAGGTGGAATAAACTTCTGTGGGATTAGACCAGGCGAGCTAGCCTTAACCCCCAGCCAGACTGTCCTTCCTTGAACCATTGTGCTTGGTAGGCACTAACCATGCCATACTGGGAAAATCCTACAAGACCTTCAATTTTATAGACGTTCATTCATATAAGATCATAATTTGGCATTTGTCAGAATTACTGTCACAGACGCTTATTGGCTTATTCTTACCCAATTTTCCTGCTTTTCCAACACATGGGATTTGAGAACTGATTGTTCACTTGCCCACAAGAAAAGCAATTCTTCCATTTGCATTCACTTGAATTTGAGTGCACTCTGATCTCCCAATGACGCCCACACCCCCACTCCCACCCCATCTCAACCCAAAAACATATCGAACATTTAAGTGTTCTTTATTAACACAAAGCCACAAAGTTACTTGGGTAACCTTATTAGAAGTTTGGCACCAAACATATTCAAGTGACACCCTTTAGAATGGCCTAGGGGCCCTGAGTGTGACAGGTCCATGATTTCACTAGCCAGGTGCTTAAAAGAGTAATCTCAAAGACATACACATGGTTGTGATGTCATCTCTGGCTCTCACTCCCAGTATAGGAAGAGTTAGGAGAAATGCCCAGAAAAAAGTTCTGTCACATTAACCTTCTCAGAAGTGTACCTTAGGTTTTTCCTTATTTTTTTTTGGTCTGTGTTTAGGAGCTAATGCAGTTCCAGGCCCACTGAGTCTTTAAAGTGTCTTTTAGAAAGCGAAGAAGAGGGCAACAGCCTGCATTTGTGCTCTAAGTGAAAACTCAGCAAAGTGATTCGCCACAGTGCCACCTTATGGCGAGTGTGATGTGTCAAATTTACACTTACAGCATTACAAAGAGCGTCTCCATAATTCCTACTCAGTTTCATCTCCAGGGACTTCATCAGCTATACAGTCTGCTGTGTTTTTCTGGCTCCTGCAGAGCTGATGGAAATCTGATAGTAGTCGTTTAGGGTTTTTATGAGATTTGGGAAATCAGGGACACACTAACATTTAGAATAATATAGTATATATATATAGAAAATTATCTCATTCTTAGACCCATCATTCAGACTGCTAACACTATTTGCAGGTACTACTTTCACTACAAGGTGTCCTGTCATGACTCAGAGCTCTGTAAAGTTCAGTTTAATCTACCTGGTTGGATATTCATGGCCTTTTATTTCTGCTCCGTAGATAGTTATCTAGCCTGTTGTTGTCTGTCTATTGCTGACTGCAGCAATGTTTTTTTTTTCTTCCTCAGGCATTTTACCTCATTTGGCATGGACTGCTGACACTTTTTCCTCCAGCACAATAAATAACTGTGGCCTGCATTTTGGCCACAAATAAATCAGGCACATCCACAGCCCATGCAGCTATAAACAATATTTGGAAGTTCTATAAAAAAAGACACAAACCACTATAAATTTGGTTTCTGTAACATAATGAATAACAGATAATAGGTTCTCCTCACTAGTTTTTATTGGGCCATTATGAATCTTATCTGAATAGCATCTCACTGTGTCCCTAAACAATGTATAAAAATACTTTTGTTACCCAAATTAGCATCCCTTAACTGGACACTGACACTGACATTGGTGAGCAAATACAAGCAAAAAGATTTGAATATATATATAAACATGTAAAATCATGCTGCCCTTTTTTTGCCCAGCAGGAGCCCTGTTAGCTCAGTGCTAATCCACCTCCAGTGTGGCATGCTTCCCAGATTGAGAGTTGGGATTAGCGCTCAGCATGGATGTGCAAGGCAAGGTCTTGAACAAGCTACTTCTGTTTACACACAGCTCTGTCATTCGCACATGGGACACACTGCTCAGTTTCAGGTTTAGATTAATACTCTGATTCTAGTAAGTAAACGTTTCCATAGTAACCGTTAAAAGCTTGTAGTAGGTCATGTTCTTGTTTAAGTTTGTACATTGTTAAAAAGGTTTTCAGACAAAATCATGCAGCTGTATTATATTTTAATGGATGGTTGTACCACTTGACATTTTAGAGGGTTTGAGATGAAAACATAAAAAATATGATTAGAATAAACTGGAAATGTATTTAAAATAAATAGGTTTACAGAATAAAGAGATATATGGTTCATGAGTTGGTTTGAATTATTGTAAAAGAAAATAATATCCTCAGACACAAAAATGTGTAGGTCATGTGTTATGATTCGCCACTGGGGTGAACTCAATCGCAGCATGCTAGCCCGGGGAAGGGGCTAGTGTGAATATGTCTGCTGTGAGAGTATGGGGGGTACTTGAGTGCAAGAAATAAATTATAATAATATTTTTTTTTTAAGTGGTGGTGGAATGAACTACCCCTTGTGTGATGTCCGTACAGCAGAATCACTTGCTGTCTTCAAATGCTGGCTAAAAACTCACCTGTTCCGCCAGAAAATAATTGAAAAATAAATGTTTGTTAACTGTATTTTGTCTTATTTGTTCAGTTTTGTGACTATTTTGGTTCTCTTAGCAGGTTGACTAGTGTAGAAAGTTTTGGACAATCGATACTGCATGACTCTTTCCTTGTAGGATTCTGGTCTGAGTTCTTGTATCCTGATATATCTTCTCTAGTTTCAGATACTCCAAGAATTTAACTAAGCACTTTTGTAAGTCGCTCTGGATAAGAGCGTCTGCTAAATGCCATAAATGTAAATGTAAATGTAGTGTCGAACATATACTATTCATATGGTATACTGTAAATATAGTGTATTTACATAGAATTTAGGACATTTTTGAGGGATCTGGGAAAGGCTGTCCATCATAGTCTTAATATCTTCCTGTATATTAAACAAAATCATGCTTCATCACACTTAATGTGGAACATTTTTCCTCCTCCTACTCAACTGCACTGTTTTTCCTCTTCACTCTGATCTCGTTGCATATCTTACTTCCTCTTCTGTGTGTCTTGTGAGCATCTAAACCACAGAAATGCAAATTTTTCATGTCATCTGTTCATCCTTCACCACCCGCTCTCATCCTCTGGTTTAGAAAGTGACGAAGGATCAAAAGAGGTGACAAATATTCAAGAACATTGTCACATTAATCTGTTCCTCTAACCTCAGATGTGCTGCCCGGCTCCCGTACTGAGCAGTGAAGGATGATTCACATGTTAAAATGTCCTTCTTTTTTTCTTTGCCTGGATTAATCATGACTAGCATCTTGCAAATGATTTTCATTTTAACTCTTATTGTCATTTTTCCAAATGAGTATTAATTGTCATTACATTCTCCTATGGAACCATACCTGTCTTGCATAATTATTTCTATTCCTAAAATTACCTTCTCTACTAAAATCCATCCAAATTAATTTCAGGGCTTGAATATAATTTAAATACACAATAAAAAACATAGTTGAACTGACTGGAATATCAGACACTTTGGTCATTATCACAGGCTAACACATACATTATATCGGTAACATTGCTTATTTCACCTACCTGTTTAATAATGTTTTGTTTAATAAGCTATTCCTTATTAACATTAAGATAAATTTTACATTGTCACAATGGAGTTTTTTCCTACAAATGTCTTCCCACATAAAGAGCCTTTATCTGTTTCTTATTTTATTCTGCTAACCGCAGAATGCACAATTCACTGTCACAAAACAATTAGTACTTGACCATATAGACTCTTTCTTACAAAACAAATTCACAAACAAAATGTTGCAATGCTGTTTAAAGCCTACATAAATCGTTCCTTGGTACTATTTTTAAAAGCTTCTACTGGCACATTAAGTAGTCCAAAGTATATGGAGGAAAAACACAGATGGTTAATTCTATTTGTGTAAGGACTTCGGATGCAAAGATTCCCAGAATCCATGCAAGATGTCTGCACATAGGCCAAGTTTTTTGTTGCCCACCAGTTTTTGGTTCCCTGAATTTTTTTTTTGTATCCGTTTTATGTTTTTAAATTATATTCACCTGTTTATCACAAACACAAATTAGCTGTAATTTAAATTAAAAACCTGAAAACATCCACAACATATGTTCTGATATTTCTAGCACAAATCTTTACCCACTTAGCCCCAAGCAACTAGTGTGTTTAACCATTATTGAAAGGTCTTGCATTAGACCAACAATGTAGCTACAAGTTCTTCTGTTTCACATCTCACCCCATGGCAGGCTTTGTGTCAGTGATATACCACCTTAATTCAAGGATCCCTACACCTGTAATAGCCACATTTACCACGTTTATTGCTTTAAACTTGCTGGCATCTGACAGGCAAGATTCGATATTGCAGGACAAATATTCCAAAGAGGGCCATCACTGCCATCCCACTGCTCAGGTTCAGGTTGAAGCACATTCTGCTTTACCTGAGTTACTGTTATCTATTGCATAAATGTTTCTCTATGGGTTAAATTAGAGCCTTTCAATTCTCACAGATCCCACAGAGCTTTTCAGTGTCCTAATGAGTTTTTTCCCTGCTATAACACCAACTGCTTTTTATTCTATAATAATTAAAAACACCCAATTCAATTTAATTAAGTTTATGGCACTTGAATCTCATGTTCTTCTTACTAGCTGAGGGAGTTTGTAACAACTACTGCCACACAGAGAAGTGACTTCAGTGCAGAGGAATAAAAATAAATAAATAAAACTATGCAACCAAATGCGACTAAATTGGGTGCGCAGTATACATAAAAAAAAAATCTAAAAGATACAGACCAGCAAATTCAATATAGGATCCTAAAAGTCAGCATAATCACAAAGCAGACAAAAATAAACAAACAAGGACAGAAGGAACAGCTCCTAAATATTCCCTGTATAAAATCTATTTCAAGGCAGGTTCAGCTGCTGAATTAGATTCTTCCAGAGCATCACTCATCACTTACCTACTTACTATACTGTAAGGAAAAAAAAAACGGATTACACAACCCTCTACCTCTAGATCCACACTACATAGCCACAGACATACCACATGCAGATCGACCTTCATTTGATTATTCACTCACACATGTTTCTGAATTTACATTTACATTTTTACTTACGAAAAAAAAACCTTGCACCTTACAAAAGTGCTTAGTCATTAACGCATATCCGAAGCTAATGCTGATAGACCAGAATGCAAAGTACTTAAAGCTTGAATACTGCCAGAAATAAGTCATATAGCACCCAATATATAACTTCAGTCAGCATTTGACAACAGCAAGCAATTCTGCTGTTTGGACACTTAATGGGAGTTGGTGCCAAGACAGAGAAGAGTCTTGGTGCTTGTCTTCCATGTGTCTTAAATGATGGTGGGTCAGGACAAGCTGTATTTAAAGCATAAAGGTCTGGGATCTGGCTTTGACCATTGCCATCAAATGTGGAGAAGCTGGACAATTCTGGTTTTGTGGACCAGAGTCATGGCTTTATATCTGATTCAGGTTGCTACAGAAAGCCAATGAGTTTTTGCAACAATGATCTCAAAATGAACTATGATCGCATCATAGCATCATATTAAACATGGGCATAAATGCACACACAAACTTAAACAGTGTTGTCAGATATGGAATGCAAACACAGGTTAAGGTTATTGTTTATTAACATGCACCTCCCAAAACATGGAAACCAAAGGGGGTCTGGAACATCAGTCCAGATTGCCACAAGCTGATATAAACCCCTAGGCCAACAGTGTTAAGTGTGAGTGGCATTCTTGGCATAGTCAGCCACCATGAAAGAAGATGGATTGATGTCATCAGTGGAGTAGGAAGCCGCAGTAATGTCCTCAGCATAGCAAGGAGAGAGAATGACAGCCTCAGAGGAATAGGAATGTGGACAGCCATCCAAGGTGGGGCATGAAGGGTTATAAGTCTGTGAGCCGTAATGGTGTCATATGTGGATGCAGAGGAGTGGGGGGACGTCCTCAAAAGAGCAAGGAGGCAGCATAATGTCCTTAGTGGAGCAAGGAGGCAAAGTGACATACTTGGTGAAGCAAAGAGGCTGAGTGATATGCTCAGTAGGGCAGGCAGGGTGCAAGATGGCTAGCTGGGTTGGGAGCATTGGGCCGTTCCTGTGAGGTCTAGACCCATTTGAGCCCTGTTCCTTCAACATTAGACAGCTCGTCACCAAGACTGTTACTCTGATGCTGAAAAAAAATCCAATGCATCCATGTATTGGTCTGGTTTTTTTTTTTCAGGGATAGAGGCAGATATGGACGCAAAGTGAAGATTAAGTTAATATTTAATAAAACACACACAATAAAAACAATGTAAGCCTAAACAACTAAACATGAACTATGACCTCAAGGCAAAAGTGGGTCCCAGGTTTAATCCCTGCAGAAGACAAGACAAGACTGGGGTGCCCTTGAGCAGGGCACACAACCCCACTAACTGCTTCCCAGGTGCTGTGGTTTGGGGAGGGCCCCACTCTGGGCTAGCGTGTTCACTGCCCCTAGTGTTCCCCTAGGGTGTGTGTTTCACTGCATGGATGGGTTAAATGCAGAGGTCACATTCCTCTGTGTTAAAGCACAGTAGGCAAATAGTTTCACTTTCACTTCACTTCACATGCTTAAAGAGATTTACAGAACAAAACCACTTTTAAAAGAACACATTTATTCTAAAAGAATCCATTGTTTTAAGAAAGTCAGTGTAATTAACCATGTTGATACTTAATCCAGAGATCTCCTCTTTTCTTTTGTTTTTTCTCTGACTTCCTTGTTCCTAGAAAAGTCATTCAGTGCTCACATGCAATTCACAGCTTGCAATCTACAGTGGGCAATCGAGCTCTGAGTCATCATTTGGCTCAGTTCATGAATCATTTGGCTCACAAACAACTCACAAACATTTCCCCCCCTAAAGACATACAAACTTGGTGATATATTGACGTGAAAGTGTTTGTCTTTGCATAACTACGACTAAAATTTACCAATGAATATAATAATCTTACTTGCTCACTGCAAACATGTTTTTTTTGTGTCCTGCATTCGTTCAGATGGATTTGGTCTGCTTCAACATGACAGTGCACCACCACACATCTAAATATGGCAATTGATGGTTTGTGGAACACTCATGTGAGTTTTATTTATGATAAAATCGAGTTTGCACACACAGAACATACCTAAGAAACTAGTCTAGGCACAGTCACAGCTATTTGCTAAATGCTAGATTCAAGGAAAATGGTCCTAAACTCTGAGGGGAGACCAGCCTGCCTTCAGGTCCTCCTGCAAAAAAAACAAGGCACTCAAACAATTGATGTGAAAGCTGAAATGGAAAGACTGCCAGAGTAATGAACAAATCTCTAAGGGGGAGTTTTTGCAGACAAAATACATGGATCTTCCTTGTTGTTGTGAGTAAAGCAGCCAGACAGAAACCTAGGGATTTTGTACCCCAACTGTGAGGTTGACCATGCACATAGGGCTCTGTGTAAACATCCAGTGGACACAAAACCATCTTGTCCACTCACTTCACTATTTTCACAATATGACAAAATTCTACACAAATCAATCCTTCCATGACCAAGACTCGTTCCAGACATTACAACTGTGGCAAAATGGAGAGGAAAATTAAAAAATATTCTGTTGCTGCGCAAGCCAGGGGCAAAATTTAGCAGTGTCTACACAGCTACAAGTGTGCATTCAACAAGCGGTAGTCCAGTGGGCTGAGAGTGAACGTCTCACTATGCATATACAGCTAAGTTGTTGAAAAAAGGGTTTCAATGGAAGTGATTTGATTAAATTACCCTAAAGGACTAAGAAAAAAAACTTAAGATAAAATGGCTCATACATGCAAATGACAACTCTAATAGCTATGTGCTGTGTTATCCCCAGAGCTCCAGTCAATCCAATCCATTGTGACACAACTATCAGGAGAATTAAAACACATTCAAACACATTTATTCAAGCACCAAATCTTTTTTTGACAGCGTAGTCAGTTTTGCCCTCTGCCCTGCTTGAATCACCCGAATTATCAATGCAATTAATGTTATAAATAACCACACAAGTAATCCCTAATCATGACATTAGCTTAACACCTACATCTTTCATTCCCTTCAGGCTTTTTAATTATTAATAAATGTTCACTTATGTCAACAGAGGGAGAACAGGAGCAAGGAACAGAAAAAGAAACAAAAGTCAAACAAGCTTGTTAATGTAACAGAGTAGCATTAAATAAATTCCCAGCAAAATGTTTTTGTGTCTTATTCCTAAAAGCAAAGCATTTTGGCATCTCTGTGTCACATCAGGCACCATGCATCAACAGTTTTTTTTCCCTGCAAAAAAAGGCAATTTGTTTGTTTGTTTGTTTGTTTGTGCTTTTATTCAGTGTTTCATTGCGTCATTCATATTCAACAACCACTTTTTCCTGGTCAGGGTTGTGATGGATCTGAATCTCAGGTACACATAGCTTACAAGAACGAATAACAAGGTGTCAGTCCACATACTGGCATGGTTTTTATACAGACATACAAAAAACAGGTGCAAAGTCATCCAAACTGAACAAGAGTTCTGGATCGAATCAGCCTTCATTAGCTGTTATTAATTTGTCTATTTTATTAAACTATAGCTATTATGCTGCTGCTCTAGCTAGACTTATTGGTTAAGTATGTTGACAAATAAGTAATTTGGTTCCAGTGTTGATCTAGGATACAAGGGCAGCCGTGGCCTAGTGGTAAGGGAACCAGTCTTGTGACCGGAAGGTTGCGGGTTTGATCCCCACCCAGGGCAAGACACGACTGAGGTGCCCTTGAGCAAGGCACCTAACTCCCTCCCCAGGTGCTGTGGTTTGGGGCTGCTCCGGGCAAGTGTGTTCACTGGTGTGTGTGTGTGTTACACTGCACAGCTCGGTTAAATGCGGATGTCACATTCCTTCTGTGTGCAAACACAGTAAGGCAAAATAGATCTCTTTCTTTCATTCATTACAGACAATATACAGTACATAACTCAGAAACAATACACAATACACAAACAATATACAGGTTATATATGAGGAAAAACTGTGCATATGTATGGTGGTTTTTGTATACATGTCCAGTGTATAAGGAATCTGTAATGAATTTCTTTGCCCATTTCCTTGTTACTGATGTTTACAAGTCCTGAAGGGTGTCAGAGGTGCACCAATAATGTTTCATCTTCCCATATTGTTCTCTATAGTCTGTTTTTGTTCAATAAACAATATTGTAAATTTCCCTGTAGTTAAAAAAAACGAAAGTGAAGTGATTAACCTACTGTGCTTGCACACAGAGGAGTTTGACACATTTTACCCATCCACGCAGTGAAGCACACCCTTAGGGGCACTAAACACACTTCCCAGAGTAAAGCGAAGCCCCTATCCACAGCATCCAAGGGCAATTTGGGGGTTAGGTAACTTGCTTAAGGTCATTTCAGGCATGTGTTACTGGTATGGGGGATCACAAGACCAGTTCCCTAACAAGCCATGACTGCCCTTGTAGTAAAACTAGAACTAGGCTACCTAGTGTCCCTAAACTGACACTTAAGTGAAAGTTTCTGTGTGTTCCAATATAAAGTCCAGCCACCTCTAATGAGGTATCAGCTTTCCAAGTTAATAGATAATTAAAAAGCTAAAGGATTAGTGCCAGCCTGCCTGAGTGCCTGGAAAAGTTCCTGTAAAAACAAATTAATTTGAAGACAGCCAAACCAATCACAGCATGTCAATCAGAAAGGCAGTTTTCTTCCTTGAAGGCCACTGTGTCCATCCCTGTTCAGTTTCTGATCCTGCCAAATAACAGAAATCTGCTGATTGATCGATCGATTGATTGAAGAACAATCTCTCCTTCACACAGTTTTCCACTGACGTTCAAATGTATGGAAAAAAAGGTATCTTGAATTGATTCATATTTCATACACATCTCTTCACACACACATGCAAGGCCACAAGAGCAACATAAGGATGAAAAATTTGTGCATAACTGCTATTTAGAGGAAATAAAAGGGAAAGGTTGTGATGCACAATGGCCCCCTGAGGTCACCATCATCCATCCTGAAAGCTGCAGTCAGATCCCCTCTCTTTCCCCAGCTTATGAAAAATGAGGCTGGAATGGTTGTACTTGCCTTAGGGATTGTTTTCACAAGACAATGTTTCTGAATTTCTATTAAGTGCTGGATCAGACAAGCAAGCCTGGTTTGTTTTAGACTGATAAGTTCAGAAGGGTAAAACAATTAAAAAATTCAATTTTTGTAAGATTTGGAGGAGAAGACCATGCCAAAAAAATGCCAAAAATAAAGAAAACTTGAGAATAACCTGACAGCCTATTCCCAAATAATGGGCATGTGCTATTATAATGTAATACATGCGATTAACTGAACACACTGTAGCTTTATTGCAAGCTGTCCTTGAACATGTAAAACTTGCATGAATAGGTAAGTAGACTTATCACATGGTGCACACATCTGACACTACTACATTGTCTCAAAATTCAGTGTTGGTGATGATCAAACTTGAAAACTGTGAAAACTGTGAAATTCTACTAACCAGTTCATCTGGTTCAATGTGCAGCTGAAGATAGTTCAACTAACTGCGCAACTAACTGCTAACTGCTTTAAGTATCTGTACATACATCCTGCTCTGCTTCAGTTTTGTGCGAAATTTTTACAGTGGACTGGCTTTGTTCATTTATTCGTCCTTAATTGTTATTCACGTTAGGTATAAGTTAAAAGCCAGATTAGTGTGTTAGGCTAAGAAATACTCGAGGTAAACCTCTGACACAGTTGCTTTTTGGTTTAGGAAGTTTTGCATTATTGATGCAGGTTTACAGGCACTGGTCAAGAATTACAGCAGTCAGTTTTTAACTCATACAGGGGCACAAATTAAATCTTCCTTGGCTTTAATATAGTTTTGTGAGATATAGCCATGGCTCAGGCTTAGTGTTCACTGTTTCTATAACAAGTAAGTACAGCTGGGTGAAACAAATCTTATGTTAAGTAAACAGGCACAAGGAGCTTTGTCTCAGTTCATGTGTGTTTTTCTTTTTTTAATGAGCCAAATCAATAATTTAGAGAAGAGAGAATTGAAACAGTTTCCATTGTATGCAAATTGGTACACAGGGATCACACAGAGCTGTTTTATCTGCCATGTTGACTAAAATATGTTTTTTATATGGACAGACACAATTTAGTGCTGAGTGATTACAATTTAGCTGTTAGTCAACTCGTCTCAGCACCAACATAACTGTGGGTTTTCCTGTTTGTCTCCATTGTGGCTATTATAAATGGATGAGTAGATAAAAATATATCAAAATAAAGTTTCATTTGTTGTTGTCTCAAATTACTGGTGCTAGTGAATATATTGAGAAAAAAATATTATTTAAAAATTTGGAACCAAGTGCAACAGCACTGCGCTACCAACTGTCATATAAGACATATGGTGTGAAGAACTAAAGCTGGGGCTGATTCTTCCTCTCCCAAAGACTAGATTCATGCAGCCTCTAATTAATCATATCAGTTGATTATAAAATGCAGATGTTTCCAGTGTAACTGATTGAAAACTGCAAAATGCAGTAGTGATGAACATTGAGCAGATTATTTACTCTAATATGATTTCCTTCCCAAAAAATCTATTTGAGGAGAAACTGAAGCAGATTGATGATGAAGCAGATTAACTACACACTGCACAATGAAAGTAAAAATTACACACAATGTCAAATAACAGAACTATATATTTAGGGTTTTGGGTTTCTTTTGCTTGTTTTTTTTTTTTTTTTTTTTTGGGGGGGGGGGGTTGTTTTGTTTTGTTTATAATTTGATCACATTTTGCTAGATTCCAGAATAATCAATGAACAGAAGTACAGACCAGCACTTGCAATACAGTTCATTTTTTCATAGTAGCACTGAAAGGAAAATGGGCTACCGTAGAGCTTAATTAAACTGATTGATAAAGATTAACACAGACATTATTTTATTTAAAGTAAACTGAAATGCATATTCAGCTACAGGGCTGATGTCCAAAGCATAAGTGAGCTGAGGGAGTATTGACTTTAGAAAAAGCTCAGTCATGCACATTAGAGTGTTCACGCTTCCTGATGAATCTTATTCTATGCAAAACCACAAAACTATCAGGGACTTTGGGTTACGTTCCTCAGAGAGTTTTCATGTGTTAGTGTGTGTGTGTGTGTGTGTGTGTGTGTGTGTGTGTGTGTGTGTGTGTTTTGTGGGTAGGTGGGAGCGCTCCATAGGTACCTGACAGACCCTTCTGCATTAACGCAACCAACAACAACAACTTTGGACTGAACTGAGATCACAAGGGAAATGGACATGTCTTTCCATTACGCTTATCATTCTTTGTCTCATTCATTCTTTAAAACCAGTGAGTTCAATGAGCACATTCTGAAGTTTGTAGTAAAATCTTGATTGCAAATCCTCACCACCAGACTTAACCTCTCAATCTTTTCTACTACTCAGCACTTCTATTACACCCCTAATCACCCCCATCCGGAATTAAGTGAAGTGGGCTGAAATGTTTCCTTTTAGATTCTGAGGTTAAGATTAAGAGTAAGTTTATGGGTAGGGGAGGCTGGGGGCTGGTTTTATCACTGGCAGTGAGTAATCTTGACCTAAATTACTTTTATAGCGATAGCAGACCTGTACTTGTCTGTTAAAGCAATCCTTGGTAACGCATACATCAGTTTCAGCTGTGTTCCATCTAAGTTGCTTTTTGATCGTTTTAGGACTTGAAATGCCAATCATCAACTGATAAAAAGGTGAAACTTTTCATAGGATCAAGGATATGCACTCACTAAACCCGAAGCAAACAAATTTATCTGCGTGTTTGGCAATTATTCTAATTAATTAAATAAGTTTGCTGGAACAAAAATAAACACAAAGTGTTTACAGGGGAACCAACGGATGGCTATCCTTGTATCCTTGTACCAAACAACCTTTCATAGTTTTAGGGCTTATCAGTTTAACATATTCATGCTTTTAATACCCTTCTGAGATGTTCTACCTTTGAATTCCACCAATTTATTAAATTAAAATATTGTACACCAATTCATTAACACCCACAGTCTCCTCATTTACATGCTTTTAAGGTGCCTTTGATTCTTGAGGATGCAGCATCAAGCAGCAACCACTGGGTGGTGATGAAGATTCCTGCTGCACTGAAGGAGAGCCATCCAGAGAGACCACAACATTCACCGGCCAAGCTTTGTCCTTGGGAGTAAACAGGTGATGTGGAGCCAGAGGCAAAGGTGCGCCAGGGAAAACTCCTGTACCTTGTGCTCATTTGAGGAGATTGATGGCCCATGCACCACATCCTTTATTACAACTTGCATCCACTTTATTACTTCCCTCTGTCTCATTCTGGACAACACACATATATTTTCTGGCTCTAAGTGTCTTTAATTTTCCTCTCCATCTTCAATTTTTTCAGGTGTGAAGTATTCTTGCAGAAAAAAGCTAAGGCTGTTGACAGGCTCATAAAAGACGGATATTTGATGACAGGAGGATGATTGAGGTTTAGCTGACCTTGTTGACGTGCATTACACAAAGCGTGAGTACCACTTACGATACAGTGCTGTAATTGGACTTTAGCAAGGGCTGTAAATCTTTTCTAAATAGCAAAGCATCAATATTACAATGTTTACACCAGGGACCACTTATCACCTTAATATGAGACAACATACATATGAAAATTTAAAGGCTATGGTTACATGAAATTCCTGCAATATGCTTTCATTTGTCCAACTATCAAGAGATATTATAAATGTACAATAGCAGTTCCTCTTGGCTGCAATCAACACTTTTCTACACTTTTTTTTTTTTTTTGCATTTTTATCACTGCCCCAAATCTTTGCTCTATATAATGTGGTTGATATTGAGTGTATGGCTGTGCAGCACTCTTCGTAATTTGACCTTTGCAGATAACAAGAAAGATCAGAAAAGGAGCAAAATTGCTACAGTTTGCTGCGGTAGAAAATAGCTGAGATAAGGTGTTGATGAAGGGGTTTAGATCTGGCGTCGAGTGGAAGGCTTACCCATTCCCCCTATGGTGGGCATGTTACGTTGACAGCTAGCCTAGAAATAATGTGAAATGGTTTGCAAAGCATTCAATGCTGTCAGTCTCCAGGGTAAATTGCAGTCGAAATCAAAGGTAAATGCTTAGCCTTAGATAGGGTAATGACCACAGCTATTTAAAGTAAAAAAAAATGTCCAGCTAGCAAAATAACCTGTGATAATTAGATTGTCCACTGCCCCAAATGCATCTTCAGACTCCATTAAATGGTAACTTTCCGACCCAGATCAGTACCACAAGTGAAAAAGCTGATTGGAAACCTTATTTACACACCTTCATTGAAGAGTGGGTAGTTGAACAGATGGCTTCGTAGCCAGAGAGCTCAAGAACATGTCCTGATTGCCATAAACTATTGTTATAGCCACCAATAAATTACACTAAAACCTATAAAATGCTCTTGTTTACTTTGATAAATTAGTCCACCCAGCATTAAACCTTTACACATCAGAGATGCCTCTTGGCCTGTAGCATTGATATTACCTTTACTGAGTGTCAGTCAATTACATATACAGACACAGACAGACACAAGCACATGGGCACCATTTAGAATAGGCGCCTTACTGTCATTTTTCCTCCATGATTCAAATGGTTCCCCAGTGGGAGAGCAGGCTCTATCTGTGTGCAATCAGCACTAATCATTTGCTTCTTCCTACTTGTGTTGCTTATAGTGCTATTGCAATAAATGCTTTCAGTCATCTAAGTGGTTTTCATTACAGATATGGTGGATATGTCTCATTTTTACCACTCCCCATCCTTGTTTAAGCATCATATTTCAGTACAAGAGGCAGCTGAAAGATGAAATCTAGGCCAACACAGGTTGTTTGCATAAATGTCCGACCTCACTAAAAAAAGTGGACTGTAAACCTGACAATCCAATCACATAGAATGAATGCCTGCATACATGCATACATACATACATACATACAATCAGACTAGTATTCCAGTGCTCAAGTCTGTTTAACCTCTATGCTTTATTATATAAAGCACTGTACACCTCAGGACACATTTCTTTTTTTTTCCATGTTCTCCACCAGCCAGCTGTCCACTATCACACAATAGCTACCAACCGCAGAGAGCGAAGTCTTCCTCTGAGACACGGGAAACCAGCCAACTGCATCTTTTTGAACAGTTTTTTTGAGCAGAGAAGTGCATAACACACTTGGGGCAAACTGCTATCGACCCTCTCCCGCATACCTGACCTTACAGACACCCACATTTGGCTAGTGTCACTTTGAGTGACAAAGAGCACAACCACTTTTCTGCCCTTAGTCCCCAGACACGGATGGGTTTTGCATGGTCAGGATTTGAACTTGTGGTCTGACAAAAGGGCAAACGTTTTTATATTGCACCACCCATAAGCCTTTTATTTGTGTCAATATTCATGAACTTTTGGAAGCCTCTCTT
>JAOVVF010000036.1:25900730-25913996 GCA_028565595.1 Duopalatinus emarginatus | reverse complement strand
ATAGTGAATTAAAATAAAATTGAATATTGTGAAAAAGTTCATGTATGTTCATAATTTAATATAGAAAGGTACACTGTCATGTATTTTATATTCATTAGACCTAAAGTAGCATTTCTGGCTTTTTTTGCATTACTTTTGAGAATGGCTCTCAGAATGGAAATCAAGTATCTCTAATTATTTGAATACTATATTTCAAGTATGAGTAAATCACTATTTAAACAGTATAAACCGCATTAAATAAAGAGCAGCCATGGTATTGTGGCTGGGGAACCTGATTTGTCACCGGAAGGTCCCAGGTTTGATCCCTGCACAGGGCAAAGGGGTCCTTGAGCAACCCCCCAACTACTCCCTGGTCACTGTGGTTTGGGGCTGCCCCCTGCTCCGGGCAGGTGTAGTCACTGCCTCATGATGTTTACTGGTGTGTGTGTTTCACTGCACAAATGGGTTAAATGCAGAGGTCACATTCCTCTGTGTGCAAGCACAGTAGGCACATAGCTCACTTTAATAAATACATTGTATCTGTTGGTCTAGTTCAGCACAGTCAACCACAATCATGGGGAAGTCTGCTGACTTGCCAGGATAAGGAAGATAAGGCACAGAAGGTCCTTGCTGTTTGTGTTTGAGTTTTGTAGCAAAGCATAGTAATAGAAAGTTGACTGGATGAGGAGGATGTGGTATGAAAAGGTGCACAAGCAACAGGGATGACCACAGCCTTGAAAGAATTGTCATGAAAAGTATCACAAAAGCTTCATGGTGCTGGTCTGAGGTTACTGTCAGTGCATCCAGAGGAACCACACACAAATGTCTCCAGGAAAGAGGCTAAGAGGCTGCTGCATTCCTAATACCAAACCACTCCAAAAGCAGAGACAACACCAGAGGCATTATACTTGGGCTAAGAAGAAAAAAAAACTGAAATGTATTTCAGATTCCCAAAGTCCTCTTTTCAGATAAATGTAAATTTTGCATTTTATTTGCAAACCCAGGTCCCAGAATCAAGAGTAGAGATCAGAATCCAAGATGACTAGTCTAGTCACCTTAACCCAAAGTTTTTGCAGTCTGTGATTTTTTTTGGGGTGACATGTCATCTGCTGGTATTGGTCCACTGTGTTTGATCAAGGCTTTTATAGAACTTTTAGAGCACAAATACCAAAATAGTTTTCTGAAACATCTTAGCAGTACCACAAGCAGAGTGCCTCCATGCTATGCTGCACTGATGCAGTAATTCTTTGTATTGGAGCACCAACCAGGTAGGTAATGAGTGTATAAATGAACATACTTGCCAGAAGATTACTATTTACTGCTATTTACTGCCTTTAATTTTATTGTAAAGCAATTTAAGCTGCATAGTTATATATAAAAAGGTGCTATATAAATATAGACATTATTATTATCAATTTTGTCTTTGAAAAAAAATCATGAAATTAAACAATCATAGTTAACTTTGCATTAAATAAGAATCTAGAATTATTTTGTCATCTTTTATTAGGGTGGAGAGAGATGCTGAACTTCCAGCACTAAGAGTCTTTTTTATTTTTAAAAGTTCTGTTTTAAGGTGCACATGTGATCATTATACCAGAGTGCCATTTTCTTTCTCTTTTATTATGTTTTCTTTGAAGTGGGGCCATGTAATCCAGTTTAGACATTTTAATCGAATGATCGAAAGCTGTGGGGTAAAGACAGTGAACCAGTCAACTAAGTTCGGATTAAACCTCTGACAATTATTGCTGTGTCAACAGAAACAACCAGATATTATTAATTCAGTGTAAAAAATTCAGAATATGGCCCTGGGGTCTGCATTAAATTCATGACCATATTGTTCTAAATAAGTGTAATGCTTTCTCATAGTCAGATATCTGTAATGATGTACACAACTGAGACATGCTGCAAAAAACACATCCCTAGTCTTAGAGTGAACTATTTGCCTACTGTGTTTGCACACAGAGGAATGTGACCTCCGCATTTAACCCATACGTGCAGTGAAACACACGCACACACCAGTGAACACTAGGGGGCAGTGAACACACTTGCCCGGAGCAAGGGGCAGCCCCAAACCATGGCACCCGGGGAGCGGTTGGGGGAATTAGGTGCCTTGCTCAAGGGCACTCAGTTGTGTCTTGCCCTGGGCGGGGATCGAACCCACAACCTTCCGGTCAAGAGACCAGTTCCCTAACCACTAGGCCACGGCTGCCCCCGATGGATACCAAACCACCCTAAAAGGCCGGCCTTGTAATGAAGAACATTAAATGCTCCAATTATCAATAATGTATGTACACATTTATAATGTGTGTATCTCCTGCAATTTATGAGAAAAACTAACTTAGCTGGGATTACTTGCTAGGTCTGGCACATTGGCTCTCAGGATACAATATGTGTATCTAATGCTGCTGGTGCCCCAAATTATCCCAGCTAATTTTATGTACTGTAAGCTATTGTCTCCTATAACCAGAGCTCTTTCAACAGGCTTCTCAGCAGGTGCTGCACTGAGAAAAACAAACCTGTTTGACATATGCAGCGAATACGAGTGGTGCTCCTGAGGGTGAGCCTTAGTGTTAGCTCTGGCTTTGTGATTATGCTGCTGAGTCATCACTCATTCAACCCACTGAGAGGGCTCTAATACCAGAGCTGGGGGTTCACCAATTATTCCTAATGCACCCAGACTACAGAGTCGCTCTTGCTAGCTTTGCCAAGATTTTAGATGTACACCTTTAATGGTATACAGTTATCACAAATAAAGCTACTACTAATAATGAAAGAAGGATGACTAAAAATCCTCCACTTGACACACCGAACACGCTAAATCTTTGCTATGTTGAATGTTAAACTCTTTACTTAAAGCTTTCTTGTGATGATTTTTGGATGGATGGCCTATGCTTGCTTGCATTCTTGGGGAAAAAATGCAGCAGAAATGGAAAGTGAAATATACAACAAATGACAAAAAAGACTACACTAAAATTATTGATGATAAGAAAAGCTTTTATGCAAAGAGACTTACTACTAAGACATCATACACTCCAAGCTGAGTGGTTGAGAGTTAGAAGCCTTGCATAAAGGGGATTCTTGGGATTTGAATTCTCAGAACTAAGACACTCTACATCTCCTCTAATGTATATCCTCTCTGAGCTCCACTGTAGCTGTGTTATCTCTGAGGTCACACTTTGAGGTTATCAAGGCTGACTAGTGCCAACAGTATAAAAAACTACATCCAATTGTCTAAGTTGCATTATTATATTATTATATTATATTATATTAAATTATATTTTGCTGCTTTTTCCATATTTAACCTGTTTCTTTGTCATATAAGAATAATCTAAATCAAACAGGTATCTGTAATCAATATGATCCTTCATGCCTTGTGATAAAGTTTGTAATATTTTTACTACCTGGCATGATGAACAAATCATGTAATGTTGCATGAAATATTCATATCCTTAAGATATGATTAAAAAAAGCTTCCACGTAAATACATCTTAAGTTAAATCACATTAGCAGGACTGATATTTCTGGTCTGTAAACAGGATGAGAACATTCCTGAGTTGACTCAGGATGAAAAACAAACACTAATGTAGAATAAATTGAAGCAAACACACTTCTGCAATTCTGAGGTGAACAGGAAATTCTATCACCAGATTCAGCTGTCACTTATGATTATGCCATAAAGGCTCATGTCAGGACCTCAGGCCAAAAGATGCACAAAGCGGTAACCGGAAGGCATGACATATTTACTAACACAACTCTAAAATCTAAATTACATCCTATTATATTGAATTCTGAAAAGATTGGTGTCAGTATTCTCCTAACCACTCAAACTCAAAATCTCAACTGAACATCAAGAACACATGAATCAAAACTGCATAATAAGTGTCATCTTAGAAGAGATACCATGGCTATAAATAGTTCCCAAAAAAAAGCAAGAAGAATATTTTGTGACAATCTATACTTAAGTCATCAATCATTTTACTGGTAAATTTTTTGCACTCCAAATAAATTATATAAGACTTTCAACGGTTCGAATATTGTAGTGATTCTCCCCAAAAAAATTAAGCTGTTGCTTTAAAAAGGCATAAAGACTTCACTGCAAAATGACAATGAACAAAGAGTCCAGGTACAACATTACAAGAGCACAAAAACGATGGATTGTGATGGATTGATTTTTGGTAATCCAACTGAGTTGTTACACAATTATACAATTACTCATAGGGCTGTTTGCTTCAGAGTTCACATTATCTTGGGAGCCTTTCACTTGACAACACTGTTCAAATGGAAAATTTTGTTGGGCCATTGTTTGCCTTTGATCCACTCAACAAGAGCATTTTAAGGAGCCTGAAAATAAAAACCTGATTACGGTTGAGGAATATATATATAGATATAGATACAAAAGTTGTATGGTTTGAAAACACAAAGGAAAAGTGTTGTTTTCAAAACATTCTTTTATCATACAGATGGGCCTTAGCCACCAGTTCCCAAACCAATCCGCCCCCAGTCGCTCATCTTGATTATTTCTTGGCCCTCCATGTTGTCTAAGAGGAGACCCAACTACTGAAACACATTTCCTCCAAGACACACAAGACCAACAACTGATGCTCATGCTTTATCAAGGTGCAGTGTCACACACTCAGAGAGCTCCATTTGCATACATCCCCGAGGGGCATATTCTTCCCTCTTCTCTCTTGGGATTCAAACTTACAATTTCTGCCATATTTTTCCCATTTGGTCATTAAATAATAAGCTATTTTTTGGACAAAAACATAATGATGGAAGGCTGTTACAGAAGCAAATGTAACAGTCGCCAGAAAACTGTGTCAAATTCTTCAAGATGCTTGAAAAAAGCCTACCAGCCACTGTTCACATAAAATTGTATGGCATGTCCCTTAAACTATTCATGCAGATAAAGGGTTGATGTGCCAGTTATGAATGTTGCTTTGTTTACTGCTTATGAGAGTAGTGTTTTTATGTAGAAAGTACTTGCTTAAATTATTTTTAAAAGCATCATTATATGCTTTACATGGTAATTTTTTTTTTCACACAGTACTGTAGGTTATATACTTTGTTTGTATATACGTAGTCAAAGAGAGTGTACAGTATGTACTAGCTCCATACCATACAGAGTCCAAGAGAGGTAAAATCACATGCTGTGGAGTAGTGGAAATGTGTGTTTGTGTGTGTGCGTGTTGTAAATCACATGGTGAACCTGTCATGTTTCACCTCTGCAGATATGATACCAGGTCTTTTATTTGCAGGTTAGTAAAAATAAAACCTTAGACGAATGGGGCCACGCTGAGCCCATGACACCGGACTCTGAAAAGGGCAAATCAAATCCACTCCCCGGGTCAACACACAGATTTTACAGAATGAGTGATGGTATGTCTGACTCCACTTTGTTCTCTTACATTCGCTCCAACTTATCCTCTCACTTCAACTATCATCTCTCTCTCTCTCTCACACACACACACACACACACACACACACAGTAGGTATACATGCACACAGACACCTGGGGCTTGCTGAGGGATTCCTCAAAGCAATTTCTCTATTGACATTAAGCATGTCATATCACTGCTCAAAGCAGTAATTAAAAGTATTTTCTTATCTTTTTAGGTCTTTGTTTTTTCTTACTGTAAATTAAGAACAACCCCCTCTGGGATGGAGTCCAGTATGTTTTGCTCCAACCATGTCAACCTTCTATGATGTCTTTGAACGTCAGAAAGGGAGAAAGAAGACAAATCTGCAAGTGAGTAGCACTCCAAAATACCTCCCTCCTCGCCAATCCCCCATCCCTCTACCCCCTAGCAGATGCCTATCAGTCTACATCAGATGCGCTGCACATTAAAACCTCCCCACAATTCATTTTACTTTTTTTATTACTCCCAGAAAAGAGCTGCCGCCACCTGAATTTATAGTGTTTATTCAAATACGGGCAAATGCAGCCTGAATTATGGCCTTCCATGAAAATATCATTTACTGCTAATCTCCTTTCCCTCTCCCATCATATATATTTGATGATTGGATGTATGTGTCCTTTCATTCTGGATCCAGGTGCCAGGGGGTTAGGAATGCACCACACAGACCTGCTCAAATTGAAGGAGATGCTGAAAGCAAAAGCAAACAATATGCAGTGCAGTGCTCTGAGGGAGCTGGGCATGTACGTAGGCACGTCTTATCAATTTGTAGACAGCTGTAGTGTAAATTGTCTGTGCAACACGATTGCAAAGTTAAATTTGGACTGAGGCTTGAGAGATTAAATATAACATTAAGGTATGGATGAGTTTTACATGTTGATGTTTTGTTTGGTAGCAAGCATAGAAAAGTTGGTCAGGAAAAAAAGCTCAAATATATAGCTTCTATTTGTTTAATTTAGTATATCAATTACTGTATTAATTCATATACATTATAGTTTCTATGGTAACGGCAGGTCGTATATAAGTAATAATGGACCCCCAGACAACATTCCTATACCCAACATGGCAAGTATGTGATCTCCTAATATAACTAAAGCTAACTTTACAATGGCACTGACTAGAGACGGAAGGATCAACATCATATGTATCAGCATCAAGACAAATATGAGCTATATTTTGCATACATTTCTGTATTTCCATCTAATGTTTCATCTAGGAAGTGAAGCCCTGCATGATCCTCGGTTACAGGCCTCCGCCGTTTCTAGCTGAAATGCTACATGGAAATGAAAATGGTGGGTGTCTTACACAGCTGAGGGAACCCCATATTGTATTCTGATGTGCAGATAAAAACACGGTCAGTCTGAACCTATTCAAGTTCAATATAAATGGTAATAAACCACCTTAAACTGTGTTTTATGACTTGATGGTGCTAGTTAACAGTGGCATCCAGCCAAGCTCTTGATCAGTATAGGCTATAAGCCGATCATGCTTAAAAGTTAATCGCCGGCCAGTCCATCTCTAGCACTGACCATACATTACATACAGCATGAACGCCACTGGCTGACAGATTTATAATAAGTGCTACTGCCCTATATTTGTTTTTACATAGTCAGACCACAGTGTACAGTCAGATACAGTGTGGTACTTGGCGCATTTGTAAAAGCTAGACATTATGCTGTGACTTTTTCAATGTACACTAAAAAGAAGCCGACATCAAGATATTAATTGAAAAAAAATGATTGAATGTAGGAATGAAAAGGTAATACATAGGTGATGGATAATAGCGCACAAGAAAGCTCAGGTTATGAACCTGGTACATGGTACATATACCAAAGGCATCATTAGAGAAAAAAACCCTCTAATACTCATATCTTAAGGTTTGTAATGATAGAATGGTAGAATGATGCAGTAAAGAAAAATTAAGACAAAGTGCATAAAATTGTTCTTAAAGCATTCAAGCGTTAGGAATTATATTAATACCAAATATCAGACATAATGCCTTTTTTGTAATAATGCCTTTCATCCTGTTCTTCTTTTTAACAGACATAATAACTGTGTCCCAATTCATCAGTTGCACCCTTAAAAGGATGCCGTCCGCTTAGTCCATGAAAGCTTATATTTCAAAGAATACGTAGTCTGCAGCAAAGGCCAAACCAAAATGACATGGTCTGCCCTACATCAGATTTCACAGCATGGCTGTTCCTGCCCTCACACTTGCCGCATGAAATTTCACTGAAGTTCCTTAACCAAATACTTTGAAAAGTGTTATACATCTAAAAGTGTCTTCCACTGATGCTGCCATATTCTTGAGTCATCACTGTAATACAATGAATATGTTGGATATGTCGGCTGGCGATAGATCTAAATGGAGTCCCTGGATGCAAAAATGTTAGGAGATGCTGCTCTACTGTAATAAAATTTTTCACACACACTAGCTTAGGGTCTAAGCACTGACATTAAATACTATTTTAGCCTGATATTAGGAGCAATAGCTAGTTTTTCCAACTTAACCCACACTGTGTTAAAAATTGCTTGACTGCATGAGCATAAACACATTATAATATGCTTTAAAAAGTAAAATAAAAAAAGACAAACCTCATCTATGTGATGATGGATCCAATTTTGAGAACCACTGCTACAGAGACATAATCATGTCAAGAAACCGAGCATGTGTATATTCGCTTGTCTCAATGGCATCATCACCATAGACTATCACTATATTTCTGAAACATGAACAAGTATTAAAGACAGTGAAGTATATGTTTTACGGCAGTGTAGTGATTAAACACTGCACTGAATCATCCTTGTGTTGGCTTTAAGAAGAAGCAATACAAGTAGCAAGGACTGAAACTCCTGGAACTTATTTATCATATATATTGTACATTACAGCAAAATTCTTTTCTTCACATAATGGGAAGCTGGTGTCAGAGTGCAGCGTCCCCGGGGCAATGAAGGTTAAGGGCATTGCTCAAAGTAGTAGCATGGAAGTGTCGGGGCTTGAACTCCTGACCTTTTGTTCAGTAACCCGGACTCTTAACCACTGAGCCACCACTGCCCAAAACTGTGTGTCTGTGGGTGTAAGAGAGAGAGGAAGAGAGAGAGAGAGTGAATGAGTGAGTAAGTAAATTACACAAGAGAATTAGTGTGTAAGTGGGTAAATGCTTGAATTAATGTGTGAGTAAATAAGTTGAATGAATGAGTAAGAAAATAAGTAAATAAGTGTGTGGGTAATGAATTAATGAGTGATGGAGTGAGTAAGTGAATTCAATGACAAAGTGAATGAGTGATTAAATAAGTAAGTGAATGAGTCAGTGGATGAGTGAACGAGCAAGTAAATCAGTGAGTGAGTTAGTGGATGAGCAAGTGGATGAGTGAGTAAATGGATGAGTGACTGAGTGTGTAAGTGAATGAGTGAGTAAGTGAGTGAGTGAGTGAGTGAGTGAGAGTTGAAGATATCGATATACACAATTCAGAAAAAGAGCATTTATAACAAAACAAAGCATTTTATATTCCGTCAGCTTCTTTTTCTTTTCTTTTTTTTTTGTTATGCGTTTTCTGTTGAGATGATGCACACTGGAGCTCAGCCATAAAAGCTCATCCAAAGAAAGACAGCTACACAGCCATTTATGTTAATACTGAGCTTTGCATTCAAGACCATATTGGATGGTACACCAGAGAATATAAACACTAGAAAAAATATTAAGACTGAATAAAATCTTGTTTTTAAGAATTGTAATAAATAAAGTACATGTTTTAACTGTAAATTGGACTTTAATAGATGTAACTGTATTGTACTACTTTTTTTGTTTGTTTCTCAAGTTTTGTGACTTTTCTCTTCTTTTTTACTTTACCTTCAGATCCCCCTTTAAGTGGTTTTGCTGCCGGACATGGTACCACTGTAGACTGTCAGCTAGTGAGTATGAACGTGACTGATGGATAAACGTGACTGTGTATGATAAGAAATTTAAGATGTGTTTGACCACTTACTCACTCACTCAGTATATTGTTCACTACACACTTACTTGACATAAGAGCAACAGACAGCTGTTGATACTTTTTGGACAAAAGATATTACATATATATATATATATATATTTACAGATATGTTACAATACATTTCAGGAACGTAGATGTTACACTGCTACATACTTATGCACCTGATTTATGCAGTTTTATCTTTGCTACATAAGCAAATGCACGAATATCTGCACTACTTGTGTGAGGCCATGGACACCAATGTCTGTACTATATCCACCTACACCTAGGATATACTCCTGTATGCAGCGACAATTTTGTAGGGCAATATACAGAGTCATAAATTTACACATGAGATTTCAAACAGCATTAGAAAATGGCCAAAACACTATACAGTTGGTGATTGGACATTTGTAAAACATCATGAATCTAGTTTGATCATCTTGTAATGCTGCACTGGATTCTTTTTTTTTTTTTTTTATTGCATGGTTATAGAAAAAATTATATTTAAAAAAACAACAGAGACACAAAATACCAGTGTTAATGTCCACTTGTAGAGGTAGTATCATCGCAAACTTTGTATGTGGTGAAATAATTGACATACAAGCTAAACTACACACATGCTAAATATAAATTCAAATGTCAAAAGATTGTATTTACAATAGGATAAGATGATATAAAAACTACACTGGTTACAGACTGTCCTGCCCAGTACCTCACACTGCACCTGTTTTCAGATCCCATAGTTTTTTGTCATGTTTTCTTCACCTGTTTTATGTTTATTTGTATTACCAATTTTTAGAGTTTTTTTTTCTTTTTAAAACAAATCATCCTTTATATGCAATTAATCTAAATAATAATGATAGTACGGGAAGTCTCATTTTTCAGTTGACACGTTGTCTGTAAAAATGATGATTGTGTGGGTAGGTAAGGGGGTTTTATTTGGGAGGATTTGTTGTAATCAGTTTTTGTACTCCTACACACTCATAATCTAAGCATGGGTGCTAGAGTTTATCCCAGCACTCAACAACCAGAAGGCAGGAAAATATTCTGGACAGGTCCATCACAGGGCTAGGGGCAATTCAACATCTCCAATACACCTAACTGCATGTATTATAACTCCACACAATATTCCTGGCCTGGAAACTTTAGGCATCTTTTCTGTGTCCCAAATGTGTGTGTGTGTGTGTGTGTGTGTGTGTGTGCTCAATTGTGTTGTTCTGCTCTTCGTGAAGTTTCCTGTAACAGGAGAGAGAGATAAAGAGAGAGAGAGAGAGAGAGAGAGAGAGAGAGAGAGCTATTATGTGGCAGAGCTTGCAAAACATATTTGATAATTGTGTGATAATGTGTGATAATTATTTGTGTGGTAATCTGTATTTATTATTAGATGGATAGATTAAAAGATGAAAACATTAAAGTTTTTGTATCATGACCTACAACCACATTAGTTTCTTTAATCAGAATCCTGCAGAATGTGATTGTCCTAATTTCTTCTTCATCTAAACCCAACGTTTAACTATTTTAGTTTAAAATTACCAAATTTAGAAAAATCCTATAACATGATTGGCCATTTTGTATGTAGCATATACCACAATGAGCTTGTTTGGGTGTAGACGGTGGCATTAAATCTCACCATGTCTTATGTATAATAGAAAACACGCTACAGCATCATACACAGGCGTAAATCAATTAAACATACGCTATTAAACATCCATTAAGATGCTACACAGTGATAGAATGGAAACAGGACTTATACAAAAGAACTAACATCTCTGTTTAATATAGAAGTTATGGGTGGTTATTAATTGATTAATGGAAAGATAGATGGGTGGATCAATCCAATAATGTTTATTTTTTATGACTTAAAACCACAGGACTTCCATTAACCAAGCTTCTTTACATGTGATTGTCCTGATTTACGATTCACGATGTTCACACCCTTTATACGATAATACTATAGTAGAAAAAAAGAAAAAAAAAGTGTGACTTCTTGTTTTTGGTTTTATTTCATCAACTCACTGTTTGCATACAAATATTCATGCGAACAAACATGTTAACAAATGTGGCAGTATCACACAATTTAAATAATAGCAGTTTGTGAAACTGCTATTACACTTGCGTTAGAACACGCAATCATAGAAGAGGAAAAGGAGTAAAACAAAAAGAGCACACCTGAGACAAAAAACTACTAAATGTTGGCCTAAATATTTTCACAGCGTGCAGTTGTATATCACTTGTCTGTAAAGAAAAATTGCATGCACATATCTGGATGAATCAAGACATTTCAAGTTTGTGAATATGTAATAAAGATTTGCAGTTGTAGAAATACGTGTACATGTGCAGAAGTGTTTTGTGCACCAAGATATACTTTGCATGTGTGTAATTTTTTTTTTTGATATAGTAGATATATTGGTTTAATCGTAATTTTTTTACAAAAAATTTGGTGTTTCACAAATCACAAGACACACAAATGTCCTATTTTTTGTTTGAGTGCAATAAAGTTACAAGCTTAGAACCATGAAATACAAGCACAAAGTTTGACCCTGTGTTGATGCCTGTATTAGCTACCAAATCATTATGCAGCCCACTAACTAACCCACTGATTAACCAACCAGGGGCAAAAGATTCTAGCACTTTCTATGCACTTGATCTCAATTTGTCATAATTTTATTTTCACACATTCAGATACTGTATGTGCATGCAGGTTTTACAGGCACACAAAAGATGATATACAGCTGCAAGCTGTGAAAATATTTACGACCCTAATTTGAGTCATTTTTAATAGTCCTCATTTGTTTTTCTTAAGAAGGAGTAACACTTCTTCATGGCATTTTAAAATTTGTTGGGATTACAAGAGTTTTAATGGGCATTACTTTTGTTAGCTTGTTAGCAACATTATTATACATGGAGCAAAATAACCTTGTATGTGGTATCTAATTATTATACAAATTAGTGTATTTTCCGGAATAACATCTTTTCTGTTAGTGGTCTTTATTAGCCATAAAGACATTATGTTATTTCTGGCAGAACACTCTGTAATGTTAGGGTAGCTCAAAACAAACAGCGCATAATAACTCAGTTACATTTATAGTTAAATGTTGATGGTTTTTAAACACACTGCTAGACTTCTGACTGCTATGCCCTGCAGTTTCTCTGCAGTCTAGTACCACCAACAACAACAATAATAATAATGAACATTTTTTAGTATAAGTACGTATTTATGTATATATCTGTATTTACCATTTCACATTAATGTTAAACAGCGTAGTAAAATCACATAGCCAATGTTGGCTGAGCTTTTTTGAGCTCCCACCCAAAGTATTTGTTTTATTATCCTCATGAGAATCTTCTTCTGAAATACTTTTTATTTAATTTAGTACTATCTCTGCACCTTAATTTTACCTTTAACTTAACCTCAACCAGGTTTCAAAACTCTCATATGTGCTGACATACGTGTTTCCAAGATACACTGATGGTTGATGCATATGTTGAAAACCTTTGTGTAGAAGCAGTGGTGTGTACATCCAGATTTTTCAACCATAACGCACAATAAAGCTATAATAGTGTGTAAGGCAGATAAATGTTCAGATTTAATAAGTCAGTAAGATCAGTCTCTCTGTTGTGCAAATAGATTTATGACAACTTCAGATGTGTAAATACAGTTCAGCATTGATCTTGAATGCAAAGTATCTTATAGTCACTAAAGTTAGAGTAACCTTTAATCTGCTATTTTCACTTTATTCTTTATTGTTTGGTTTGCTGTAATACTGATTTTAAAAATACAGTTTTATTTCTATCCTATTTGTACAGAGTGTAAGTGAGTGTGTCAGAAAAAAACGGCTTATAAAATTTTTATTGGACAGTGCTCTTTGTTTTTCCTGCTTGGATATATATA
>JAOVVF010000036.1:25871204-25887969 GCA_028565595.1 Duopalatinus emarginatus | reverse complement strand
TATTTTTTTTGTAGGATTTGTTTTCTACAACATGTTGTATGGCATCCCAGGTGTGATTGATCAGCTTTAAGATCTGGTGACTTAGGTGGGAATGGCAAAACCCCAAACTCAGATGATCAGATGTTCCTCTAACCATAATTTGGCATCACTAGTGTATTGTCCTGTTGGAAGAAACCAAACCCATCAGAATGAATGCAGAACATGAACGGGTGTGATGTGAGAAAGGACACACATATGTCCACCTGTCAGAGACATACAAGGCTGAGTCAAAAACTCTGCACTCCATTTGTAGTAAAACTTCTCTTGGCCGCACTGTCTTATCAATGCTTTCCATGCTAGGCCATTGTCTCCCCAGTCACTGCTGGGCAGGTTTGAACGTGTTACGTCAGTTAATTTGTGACTGCAATGCAAAAAAATGGCTGCTCCAGTTTTGATTTACAGTAATGAAGAGTAGATTAAATGATTCATCAATTAACAGTAATTATTACAGTGAGATGCTCACTGATGCATAAAATTCAAACAAAACACAGAGGCCTGCTCTCCTGTCCATACCAACTCTCTCCGAAAAACTTTCTGAGGTGTTAAAGCATCCTTCCCATAATCCTGATCTTGCCACATCAGACTAGTTCAGTCCCCTAAAGGAACCCCTAAGAGAACAAAGATGCATGGCTGATGAAGAGGTGAAGACAGTGGTACGCAGCTCAGACTTTGTCTTTCTGAAAGTTTATTAAAACAAATTTGCAGCTATTTTTTTTTTTCAGGCACTTCAGTGTACAGCAGGGAATTATTTATAATCACACTATTCATGTAACTCAAATGAGTATATTTACCTTTTTGAGTCTAGTTCCTCTCAAGATTTTTTCCTCTGATCATCTCAGGGACTTTTACTTGCCACTGTCACCACCGGCTTGTTCATCAGGTATAAAATTTATATAAGTGCATAATCCAGATACTGCATTTCTGTAAAACTGGTATGCAAATAAAATGTAACTGAATAGTTTCTCTTTTTAAATAAAAAAAAAAAAAAAAGAAAAAAAAAAGAAAAAAACATGGGTATGAACTATATGAAATTTTGGAAATATTGTAACCTTATTTTGTGTCTAATGAAAATTTGATTGACCTATGCAGGATAAAATTTGGATAAAATTTTCTTAAACTGCAGCACATGGAAAATCTTGCTGTGTTTTTTAGTTGCACTGCCTTCCAACCATACCATCACCCAAATGTTTTTCAAAGGCTTGTAATGCTGTGTTAGCTATAGATCAATCTTTAATGAACCTGCTTGCTACTATACAGTAATTGTTGATAAACTTCTGGGACTTTTACGATTGCTTAATTTTTTTTTAGCACTGCTAAGCTAAGTTATTGTTATATTTCTTATTGTACATAAAAATGCTGAAAACAAAAAGAATTGGACAAAAAAACCTGCTCGCTACAAATATACCATAACATATTTTAGCTTTGCCTTGGGAGGGTCACAACATTCGTGATGAAGCACTAGATTCTAGCCAGGATATGCATCCTTGCCAGACAGCTGTCATTTCCTGTAAGCTGCTGGGAGCAAAGTGCCCCACAGATGGTCATGAATAAGCATCAATGCTTCTTACCCTCTCTTTCTCATCCTCAGCATGCAGAAAGGTTTCTGTTCTCATTGATCCTCACATTTCCTCTCAACCCAATCAGAAATACTTCTGATACAATAGCAGAGGAACTCCTTGCATCATTTATCGTCTGAGAATGCAAAAGAATAAAGGAAGTTTAACATTTTAATTTGGACACTCTGTGTGTATAAGAGGGGAGGTTCTGTGACATATGCATCCAAACAAATCATGGCAGAAAGTCTTGGTTTCAAGGACATTGCAGTATGTGCTGCACTAATCTTTAACACACAAGGTGAAGAGTTTTCACGTAACTCTTCTTTTTTTGAGGGTGTCTGTGAAGGGTACTGGCTCGGGGTCTTTATAACATATTCATAAGCATCGCATAAATCTTTTATAAAAAGCAATTCTGCACAAAACCTTTGAGGTAATGTTAGAGGATTTATGTGACTTTGAGTTTAGATGAAAAAGAGAAAACACAGTTATTGTTATAGATTGACTAATCATGATTGTTTTTATTCATTTTGCAGATCATTGCTTAGTGTTACTAATACATTACTAATACATTAATACAATGTGCCTTATAACAGGGTTAGATAAAGATTATTATTTATACTAGAATGGTACTTTATCCACTTAGAATTACTATGCACTTCAGTCCTATGCTCCTAGTAAAACGTGTCTGCCGAACAGTGAGATGATACATGAATACTTTACATATAATAATTTTTTTCCCAATTATTTTATGAATGTCTTCTGCTGAGAACAACATTAACAATCAAGACTTACAGATACAACCGTCTCAAACTGTCAACCCTGCAGTTCAGGCTTCTTCTCTGTTCTTTCTTCATAAAAAAAAAATTATGATGTCTCACAGGTTTTGACATAAGCCTTACATAAATCCTCCAGTATTGCATTATAAAATATTTACACAGTCATTCTAAATGTGTTATGAAGGCCCAGTGTATGTTACAGAGATTTCCCCTGTATTTTATTAGACATATTAGACACAAAGCTCCAAACACTGTAGCAATGGCCATTAAGAATTTCATTCAATTTCCAATAAAGTCCAAAGCTCCATAGACTATATTTATAAACCATATACCAATAATTATATCCGGACCAACTCAGTACATGCACAGTCGATTAAAGCAGGTAGTTTCGTTTTAGGAGATTTGAACTAGCTCCACCCAACTGCATTAATATCAGTGTTTTAATTTATATGCATCTAATTATGTTTATACACTCAATTTAATCATTTCTTGCCCATCCCAGGACTATTACTATATACCACACCATCTGATTTCATTAATTAAGACTGCTTGTTAAGGAAGTGAACTAATTAGTGAAATAAGATGGTGTTATGTGAGGCTGAACAGAAACTGCATGTTATGATGCAAATTTATTAAAGTAGGGTTCACAGTCAAATTATAAAGTTTATAGAACCAGATGGGAAGATTAAGGACCATGTTTTTAGGAAAAACAGCCAAGACATTTTCTCCCTTTTTTCTATAAACATTAAGGCTTGGTTTTATTCAGTTTCCTGTTGAACTTTATGTGTAGCCACATTTGTCTATCTAAGGTGCATTTAAAACAGAATCAGCAAACAAAGTATCTGCAATTAATTTAAGAGAGCAGGATGAAAGGTAGTGAACAAATGAGGAAAGGAGGAATTTGAAATGAGAACAGGGTAATGAGGTCTAGGGAGCAATATGCATAACTGAGGGAATGCTGGACGGAATAACAGTTAAGAAAAATGGAAACAGATAAACAAAAGGATTAATAGGATGCTAAAGTAGAAACAATGAAGGCAAGTAGGAAAAAGACTTGGGAGGGCTGCAGAGAAAGAGGGGAATGAGATGGTGTTTGGAGAGTTTGAAGGAGACATATGGCTGTTAGCATGGCAGGAGGTCTGCACCGGTGCATTTATCTAAGAGATTTTAATGGGAGAGGCAGCCAGCATCACTGAACTCCCTATGAGTTAGAACAGGTTCAGTGGTTCGGCAGCAGCCAAATGGTCTGTGCCAGTGCTGGGCCACAGAAACATACGCTCAAACACAGACATGCGCAAATGCATACACACGCACATGCGCACATGCACATACCCACACACACACACACACACACACAATATAGGATTATGTCAGGATTGCAGAACATGCAGGTGTAATAGTCAGGGCTGTGATGGCTGCTTTATACGTGTGTATAAATATGTGTGTGTGTGTGTGTGTGTGTGTGTGTATTATATTATTATTCTCCCACATGTTTGATTAATTATTCCATTGGAACGGAACGTGTGCACACAAACATATGCACACATGGCTGACTTTAAGGTGAATTTATGTGAAAGTGAGGGAGCTGAGTTGAGATGGTAGAAGTTCAATGGAATGTTTCTTTTAACTTCCATACTGTTTGGATTTGTAATTAAAAAACTATGCAAATGTTTGTAGTAGTGGCCACAGAAAGAGATCTTTAGGGCAGAAACTCCTGATTTACAGTTCTGACTTGGGTACAGTCATAATATCTTAATAATTATTTCCCAAGCCGCTTATTTATCATTCAGATTTTCCATTCCATATTAAAAGCCACACTGAAGCCCACTAATATCACTCACATAAGGCTGTAAGTACTCTGAAAATAAATAGCTTATTTTCTTTGTCATTCAAGTGTCTCCTAACTTTAACCACCACCCATAAGATGTAGTATAACACTATCAAAATACTGAAAAGGAAGACATTTCATCTAGGATGTGTAAACACAGACGTGTTGTTCATTGCAATTACATTGCAAACAAGAAAAAATGGTGTTAAAGTGGGGTTCATACAGTTGTAGAAATCACAATTATGTATTTTGATAGCACACAGTGATATTCAACATGAAACTGCAGCAAATACACTGCAAATAGTCACACAATAGACAACACTCTACAATTTAGCATACACAATATGCCATAACCTTTGATTATCTTGTTGCAATTATACCTGTCAAGGTGTTGAAAACACAGTAAGTGAATTAGAAGTTGATGTGATAGAAACAAAACAAAAATGGGCAAGCGTAATGAGTGTAAGTGACTTTGACAAGGGCCAAATTTTTATGCCTAGATGAATGAGTCGGAGCATCTCCAAAACAGCAGGTCTTGTTGGGTACTCCCAGTATACAGTGGTTTGTCTAATAAAGGACAACCAGTGAGTTGGCGACAGGGTCATGGCTTGAGAGACAAAGGCAAACCCATCTGGACTAATCCCATAGAATATCCACAGAATGATCTGTTGCTAATGATACCTTATAGATACATACGTATATACATACGCTATTTTCCGCATTCACTTTGAAATATTATGCAAATCGTGTTTATCAGCCGTTCACAAGAAACGCTACAGTTACTATAGTGAGGTGGAAGTCTGGTTTTTTTCTGCATTAATGCTTGGCTGATACACGAGAACTGCCCGGACTGGGAGGTCCAGTGCGTTCGGATGTCCACGGCGAAACAGTGAATAAACTGTTCAGGGTTTGATGGTTTTATGGTATTGAATTTAGTTGTTATTAATTGCTGTGCGTGCAATTGCCAGGGTAACACACCGGCCGTATCCGTACCCAATATCACACAGTGAAAGCACAATACAGCACATGTGACTGTCATTATACATATATAATAAGATTTCACAAAAGGTGATTTCACCCTATACAGACTCTATAGGGCCATGATCATCCTAGATTAGACCAAGATTAGACAAAAAAGAGTTATCTCAATTAACAGGAAGGGATGCAGCCAATAGTTCAATAGAAATAATGTAGTGCAGATGTCCATTTATGTCCTCAGTCAGCAATTTTCCCATTGTGCTGGAGTATATAGTAGTTATATTTTCCTTGTGTGGCAATATAAATAATAATGTACCTCTAGTTGAGTTCTGAGCACTTTCTAGTCTACACTCCAGCCTGCTTCTATTATATATCCCACTACTCATCCATCTTATCTTGAAAAAAAGATTTATTATCATTTGATTTGTTTGTGTTAGTCTGTTGGTTATTTCCCTGTGATTTTAGAAACTATGGCTGCGTCCAAAATGGCATACTTGAATACTACCTACTAGTTTAGAGCGAGTATATTTATTTAACTATTTAACTGCTAATCTAGTATACAATTCTAGTATGGGAACGTGTAGTATGCACACCACCTTGGACACACTCGATCTGCCATCTTACCAACAACCTTTGAACCCAAGACGTCACACCAGGTAAGTTCCCACACAATTATTTAGTTTAATTAACTTTAATTTTTGTTTGTAATTAAAAGTGTTACCTTAGCTCAGCCTACACTGATAATGATAAACTCTCTCCATCTAATTTACAAATAAAATGGGCTCTCAGTTCACTCGCAGTGCATTATGGGATATGTCAACTCGGATAGTGTGCTGGCCGAGCGTACTAGAAAATCTCTCCCGACCTAGTAGGACATCCGGAAACCTTTCACATACTACCTGTTGCATACTAGGTATTCGGATGCACTATATTATGTCGCATACTTAATTTGCATACTGGAGTTTAGCTTGTGACCTTGATTTCAGTCTTCCTGTACAGGTTACCTTGGTTTAGTTACATACATACTTATACTGTATACATTTAAGTACATGGTAGCTCAGTAGTTACACTGAACACCTGATCAGAAAGTCATAAGTTTAAATACCACCACCAAGCTAACACTGCTAGGCTGAGCAAGACCCTTAACTGCCAGCTGCTTGATTGTATAAATAAGATGCTTTGGGTAAGTGTGTCTTAGAAATGGCATAAATGTAAATATATTATCATGAAATAAGGATATGTAGATTTGTTATTTCATACTGTGACTTTAATTACCCCTGATTTTCTTTGTAGCTTTACCTGTATACATCTTTTACACTGTCCATACAGCATGATCCTTTTTTGCATTGAGGTAAGCCTAAAAAGTTCTTATATTCAGAATCGTATATCCTTTATCATTAGTTTTTATCATTATGAAGTGATTATGCTTATTTGTATAAAGACTATGCACTCTTATTATTCTGTATCACTAAATGCTAGTCTAAAACTAAAGAAGTGTTACTCTAATGTGGAATTTTAATGCATGATTTTAATGTTGTTAATATTAAACTACTAGGGCTGAACCCAATACAAGCTGCCTGTATATGTGTGCTTGGATAATGGCTTAGTTCAAGGCTCATATTTAGCAATTACTGTTTTTAGGTAATTTCCAGCATTTAACTGATTGCCCATTGTAATAAATATAATGGGTGGATTAATACATCAGGGCATCCACTGTTAATGTCACACCGCCTTCATTAAACTCAACTGTTAACCCATATTTCATTAAGATTACACATAATCACCCTGACATTTCACAACAGGGAAGGATAGCGAGTGGGTAAATTAGGTTTGGGAGTTTGCACATTTCAAATGCAGCTATTTTTCATTTTACAGTCAATGTTAAATTAAGCTTTATAAATACACTTGACATGAGTGAAGCAAAATTGCTCCACTACATAGGTTAGATTTCACTGTACTTAAGCCTTTGTAATAAAGGTTTTTATATTGTTCACCTAAACAAAACTGATTTGTGCCCAGATATTAAAAGAATCCATAAACCTATTAGTAAGCCGCAATAATAAATAAAGGCATAAAGGTGTACTATATTCTTAAAATAAATTAAATAAAATAAAGCCAAAGTGTCCCTAAGGCCCTTGGCACTGAAAAAATATGGAATGTGTGGTCATTCAGATTTAAGAGACCATATTACGTATAGTTTAGAAAAAAAAAAAGCTTTTTCCATTTTAAACCCAATTAAAAATATTTATTGCTCATATAACTTATGAGACAACTTAAATTTCTAACTACTAGACTGAGTTATATAAAGTGAGCATGATCCATTCGCATAGTATTAACATAAATGACATTATGAAATCTCATAAGGATGCTGGCACTGATGGGAACAGTAACTATGAGTTAAATTAATGCAAGTAAAATGTGCAGTACAATACAGCAGTGGTAATGTAGCTTTGCCAGGAACCTGGGTTTCATCCACAGCTGAAATAAGTGTGTGGAGTTTGTTTTCAGTCAGGCTTTCAAAAATGTTTTATGTACAAAAGCACACCAGGTTGTTATAACTCAGTTCAATGAAGTGGAAACGATGTATACATTTGACTTAAGTAAATAGAATGACCTTTTTTTTTTTTTTTTTAAGGCTGGCTGCAGTACACGTTTTAACCCTGCCCTTTCCCATACAACACAAACCTAACTTAAATTTTTTAGTTAAGTCAACACAATCATAAATAGTGTTCTGTCGTTTTTCAGTTCTATTGACCTTAATATCTTGGGTATCTATTAAATGTTAGAGTTATTTAGTGATAAATAAAAGGGTGTGGTTCAGATGGGTAACTTTCTGTGGGTGTCATAGCAAGAGGAAATCGGGCAGAGCAGCAAATATTTACCTATAAAGACGGTAAAGGTTGTGTTGAGTGTAGATACGGATTGCTATTTCCCAGTATATTTTCTGTTGCAACAGTACAGAAGTTAGTTATATTTAGATTAATTTTAATGTAATGGGTTAGCCAGTGTCAGCTAGCTAGAAAATAGTAGCCAAGTCGTTCATAAGTCAAAGCTTGAAAAAAAATCAACATACAGTAAAATCAATATATGTGTGCAAATTATAGAACTACAATGGACCATAAACTAATAATATGATGCCTTAGGTTGTGCTTTTGATAATATCCGTCAATATATGCACTACCGGTGTAAAGCAATGGTGTAAGCAATACGTAAAGCAATATGAGTGAGAGACAAGCCTATTGCTACCATTTGTTGTTCTAAGCTTAGGTTACAGTATATCTAAAGTTCCACATGTTCTTACCATATATGTGTTGGTTTCTTGAAATTACTCAAAAACATTAATACAACAAATTAAGGCTTTAAAGCTCATACTGTAGAATAACTCACCTTCTGTTCTAGAACAGCTTCAAAAAAATTAAAAGAAAATGTAGAAAATAACATAAAAGGCTCTTGTTCATGTCTTTTTGTTTTGTTTTGGGATTAGCATTATAGCACAGAGGTCAACATTTTTTTTGGAAAGCCAGCCAGAGCTTTTTGAAGCTACAATCTCCAAGCTAATCGCTCACCTGGTAGGCCAACTGTTGCTAGGCAATGTTATTGATTGGCGTGGGCAGTTGTTCAGGGGGGGTTATTGCAAAATGGAGTCCTGTTGCTCCTCAGAATGAGAAACGCTTTAATCCATCAGTGCCATTTGATGTTTACTGTCCCTATATTGTGACATTTTTTAATCCTGCTGTATCCAATAAGTGTAGCATTAGATATCCATTACAGCTGTGAGGTTCAAAACATAAATATTACCAGGGTTAGTTGAAATAAGGATGAAACGTAAGGATTTCTGTCTAGTAAGGTATTTTTATGAACACTTCACATACACTATTACTCATGTTTGTCAGCTGAAGTATGTACTTATATGCCTCAGTATCCTAAAATTGCAAGATTATTTTAAAATGCCCCTTTCCTGTTCAGCTGGAACGAGTAAAGTAAAAGATTAAATAGAAAAAATGGGAAAATGCTGTCTGGGGACTTTAGCTGTTGTTACACATGCATTCAAGGAGGCTAAATAAATCTCAGTGAGCAATCAACACTTGTACCCATGCACCTGCTGTTAAATACTTGGCTGCTCACTAGCCTTGGATCATTTATCGATATAAATCTGTGCTTGAAGGGGGTACGAATTCCCTTAAAGTTTAGTATAATATAATTAAAAGAAAGGTGCATCCAAGGTGGATGTGTGTTGTGGATGCTTACTGTTTTTTAAGCAGGCTTGATTAGATTGAACGTATTGAACCTGAAATGCACTGCTCGCCACTGATTGCACCATTATTCCAAACCAAATTTAAATTTATTCAAAATGCTGAAGGTTCATTCCAGCTTAAAAAAAACATACAGAAAACATGGCCAGCTTTAAAAAAGAGCATTTATTTTCAACAATTATACTATTTAATAGTGAAAGCACTCCATTAGTACTGCTAATATAGGATTTCTCATTTTAATTGATTGCAGCGGCTATATCCTGTGCATTACCCTAGAGACAGCCAATTCTGAGGATAGTGAGGTGGTCCCACATGCTGCACCTAAGGCTGGCATGGCTATGCATCTTGACTCAGAGACACCCAAGAGACACCCAATTCAGATGGCTAATGAGGCAGCCTGCAAGCCACACTCAACATGACCTACCGCCTGACTCTGGGGACCCTATCTGACCATGTCAGGTTAGCACCCACTGCGGCATGAGACTACAGCACCCATAATCCATATTCTTACAAAGACCCGAACTATGATTATGAGCACATTAAGTAATGTCTGTACAGCACAGTCTAGCAACTGTTAAAGGTAGCATTATTGTTTATTACACTATTTATTCCATTTATTCCTTGATTCCCATACTTGTCTGGATTTATGTTACATAGCCCTAGTTCTTGTCATTGTGTTTTTAACAATTAATATAAGTAATGGTATGTTGAAGAATATTCTTTAATTTTCTTTAAGTATGTCCCCAAACCTTTTTTTTATTTAAAGTAGTTGGTAAAGATGTTTGAAAAGGATACACCCAGTTGTTGTTTTACCTCAAAATGCCACTGGCATTCTTGTACAAAATAAACCTTCACTGATGTTTTGGACTAATCAGCTAACAGGTTTCTATTAATGTTCAGTATGTGGATCGACTATAGTAAATCATTGCCAGGTTTAAATTGAGTGTGTTACAATGGAGTATATCCCACCCAGGTATAATACTACTTAATAGTTTACTAAAAATACTTAAGCGCTTTTGTCTTAGAATTATACTTTATTCAAGTAATAGAAAGATTAAATTCTTGTCATCTGACTCAAGCACACTTTACAAGAGAAAAAAAACATACTTTGTTTTCTCCCTACATTTTCATTCTGACCTTCAAAATACTCATTAAAAAACCCGAAATGCCATGAGAATTTGTTCCCATTTTTACCTTGCAGTTTTTTTTTTGTTGTTTTTTTCCCCTATTTCTCAGCAATGACAAATGAAATTGAACACATCTCCACTAATGGGTTTTCACTCCGGTGCCTGTTTGTCTCCATACGTCTGCTTTAATTAAGTAATATTTTGACAATAACCATATGTTACCGTCAGTATAGTTTCTCTGTACTTTTTCCACCCCAGTGTCCTGGGACAGGCTTTAAATAAAAAGATTATTATAACTGGGATAATAGTGAGTGCTAAAGTTTGATAGATGGATGAATGAATGGATGGATGAAAGATTGGATAGATAGATAACCGGCTTTTTGCTAGCTAATCAATATAAAAAATATTATAAAATAACACCATGTGGCAGACATGAATCAGCATATTCAAAAGACTAAAGACAGGCAAACAACCAAACATATGCTGATAGTGTGAGGCAGAGTGAGGCCTTAATAATATTAGCTAGCCATAACAACTTCACAACTCAACTTCAACAATCTCAGAACAAAATTCAGAAGGTTTTCTGACCACCTCTGACAGAGACTATTTGCCAGTCAATGTTTAAACATCTTCTATGATATCTGTGATTTTCTACTACCTTAACAACCTTGCCTGTCATTTACAGTAGTCCGACTTTTGTCGACTACTTTTGACTTTTAACTACATTTTTCTGTAGCTTGACAATAGCGTCGCTGATTTCTGAATCAAATAACTTTCCAGTAGTTACGTTACTTTTTGAAGTAGCGATGTAGCGTCCACAAAAACGCTCGAGCTTGTGGCGTCCACGTGTTTACGCGCGAGCTTGTACTCTGCTTGCGTGTGTTTTAAAACGCGCATGCGTATGGCAGTGGAACCAGCAGACCGGCCGAGAGGGGCACATGCGCACGCGCGCACACGCACGCGCAGCACTAGAGGATGGAGGAAGAGACAGGAGGAGAGCGAGAAGAGTAAATATATATATATAATTTGTTGAATCGTCAGAGAAAAAAATACGTGTTCAGATGTGTGCTTTGAATGCCAGAAACCACACTGTTGTCGACGTCTAAGACATCTAACACCAACTAAACCCACATTCAGGTGACTCGTTCATTTCCCTACTGCAGTAGGCTAAATAATACCCTACAGTTTGATTTATGTAACGGATGTTAACTCATGCTGACTAGCAGAAGGGAAACTAGCCTACAAAAGTGGTGGTACAAGTCTGTTTAAGATAGTTCATCCACTGTCTCTGGTTAAAGTGTGTTTTTTAAAGCTTACATGTAGTTTTCAATATTGTGAAATTAGATTAGCATGTACATATGTGTTTTATCAATATTATCCAGTTATTAAGATCTATTCAGAGTGATGTTTAAGGTCCTAGGTCAGGGGTGTCCAGACTTTTTTTCCCTCTGAAACCTACTTTGACAAAATCAATGTGGTCATGTGCTTCTGTACCACTATTTTACATCAGCATTTATCTATTGGCCTGTTGATAATCTTACAGATACTGTAGATGTTACATTCTTTATCACATAATAATCATCATCTCCTAAAAGCAGGCAAATCACTTTTTTTTGTTTTATTTGTGAAGCTTAATTTATTGTTGAGTAACTGATAGTTAGCTCACTACATTTTACAAGTAGCTTGCCCAACACTGGTGCTGTCCAAGTACTTTATAGCAGCTTATTTCTGCTCGAGAGAATCATTCCTTCCTGATTATTTTAGTGCCTCTTAATAAAGTGGTGTTAAAATAGTAAAGAAAAATAGTTTCAAAAGTGTCATAATAAAATGGCATAATCAAGATTAACACATGTTGACCTCTTTGACCTCTGTAATTATAAGCAGTTATAGCCCAAAATAGTAAGTGGGGTTTATTTTGATAATTGAATATAAATATTACTATTCCCCTTGAAAAAAAAAAAACAGACAGGAATGGCAGCACTGACAGTTTTCCTTAAGTCTCTTCACCTCATAACTTCATCATTGTCATGCATGAGTTTATAATCGATTTAAACTAGAGATCAGTCTGGGAAAGGCACAGTTGTTATGATTATTATTATTATTATTATTATTAATATTATGGTATTCTACCTCTTTTTTTACAAGTGAACACATTTCTCTGGGGTATTGATTAAATGTCTGTGACATGCTTTAGTCAAAATGCCACAAGGATCAACTACAACAGCCCCCTTTTGCCCATGTCTAAAACTGCTCCTTTTAAAACACTCAGTTTGAGTGCCTGGTCCTTTAAATAATAATAAATCACTGCTCACCCCACCACCCTCTGCCCATAGACATATAGGCATAAAATTGACTGCTGGGTTGTACATCAACAAGTTCACTATAAACAGGAAAAATCTGGTCTGTAAACAAAATACAAGAAAACAGGGAAGCTGTAGTTTTTTCTGGATAATAAGAACAATAATGGTTACATTTTTTAAACTATTTGAATGAACTAGTTAAAACTAGTTGTTTTCATATTTAGGGGTTTATTATCTATGAGTAAAAGAATTTTTGGATTTGCCCACATTACTCTGTTTGCCTGATCACCTGGTTGTCCCTGTTCACATATTTTGCTCCATAAACCACATGTGCTTTTAAAATAAAGCTAAAATGCATTTGCATCAATCTCGGACCTGGAGTTACTGACACTTGGCCACAGGCACAATTCAGCAGGCAACATTTGTATCCTAACATACGCACTGCAACAACCCAAAAAAGTCCAGTTAGAAAAAAAAAACTTATGTTCAAAAGCCTTAGGTTCAAAGTAAGCTGTGTGCTTGTTTGTTACCTTCCTCCATAAGTCCCCTTAGGCAAAGCTAAATGAGCTTGCAGTGCTCTACACTTCTAAGACTTCAGAGCTGCTGGTGCTTTCTCTCTTAAATTAAGAAAAGACAAAAAAAAGTATAAAACATGCACTATATACTTTTTAAATAAAAGACCAGCAAGGATAAGTTGTAGATCTGATAAACAGCTAATAATTAAATAATGGTAAAATAATTTACTAATTTTTACCATGAATTTTTTTGTTATACTCTGTAATCTATAACATATAATTTAAAATGTAAGGTTCCTAATAAATGGTTAATAATAAATAAATAAATAATATGCAATTCATAATTAATTGTAAGCCAAAAGAGGCATTGTCATTCTATTATTTACAGAATTTTACAAACAATGCTATGATATGTGAATTTTTTTTCTTCATTAGAAATAGACAGTGTTTTCAAAGCAGGAAGCCATGATTTTGTCTGTAAATGTTAGCATTTGAATTGTATATTTCATATGTCTGTTATTAGGTGATTAGTGTTCTGCTAGCTAGGTAACATTAGTTGCCAATGTTAGCCATGATGGCTGATGTTACCTTGCTAGCTATGGGTGACATTCCAACACTGCGTCTTTGATTTATGGCTTGACACTTCTATGACAATATTGCCTGATTTACTGTAAAATGAGCTGACTGCTTATTAGCACTTATGTATTATGTGCACATCAACTCTGAGAAAATATGTGAAAGATATGAAGACAGTATACTTATGTACACACAGCCTATCCACGCAGGAGCACAAGATGTGGTGTCTCAGATGGCTACATACACTGTGCTTTTCCATCATGATAAACCCCATTATATTCTGCAGCTTGTCTTTGTAATGGCCACATCACTGGCAGCATGAAATAATAATTGTAAAATGGGACTCTGCCTGACATGTGATAATGAACAAGGGTCTTCCTTCTGCAGGATCGTTTACACTCGCTCTATCTCAGTCTCTCTCTCTTTTTCTCTCTCTCTCTTTCTCTCTCTCTCTCTCTCTCTTTCTTGCTCTCTCTCTCAAGCAAAAATCTTTATGGCAAGAAATGGAGGGAAGGGAAGGGACTAATTTGAATTGTTCTCCTCCTTCTCTCTTTCTTCACGGAAAGCTAAGCAGTCCAACAAACTGTGTGGGAGCCCATCAGCCCGTCAAGGGTAATGACAAAAAAAAAGCCAATTACAGAGAACAGTAGGCGTGATAATGATCGATCAACAGCTTTCTTGCCACTCACAGAATTAGGAAAACATCTAAAACTCATTAACGCTTTAAATCTGAATGAATCTGATTGAACTTTATGAATTAGTTTTGTCCAGAATGTGAAATGTGGATGAAGTCTGGTTGAAGAGAAATGCTTTCTCCGGCTTCTGCTGGATTCTGCTGATCTTTCATCCAAAAGCTTTATTAATATTCTACTTGTAAGCTTATATTTGGGAAACATAGTTTTACATTTGCATATCTATTCATTTTTAAACAACTAGCATACACTGAAGTGCCAGAAAAACTGGTAAACCTGTCTAATACCTGGTAGATCCCCCACGGCGCATAAACTCCATGGGCTTGGAGAAATCTTGTGTAGGCAATGAACTCTATCATACTTCCTGCAGAAGGCCCACAGTTCTGTTGTATTCAGAGGTGTAGGATTTCTGTGTTCTACAGAGCATTGCAACACATCTCAGAGATCTGATGACCTAGGTGGGAATGGCAAAACCTCAAACTCACATGAGTGTTTCTCTATTCATAATTTGGCATCTCTAGATGTATGTGGTGGCACATTATCCTGTTGGAAGAGGCCAAACCAACAGATTGGAACCCATAGAATGCCAGCTAAACAAACCACATACCATTAAGTAGCTACCACCATCTTTTTCATGCCAGTTTTTCTGGCATGTCAGTGTATTTTCCAATGCGTAATAAAACAGAATCCAAATAGTCGTATTCAGAGGGCACTAGATATAAATTTGTGTTATTTCAAAGTTAAGACTGAGAAAAACAGGTAAAGCTGCTAAAACAAGCAGTGATGTTAAAACTAAACTGTGGTTGACTTGTTTGACAAAAGCAAGGTTAATGGAGAAAACCCTGTCTTAAAGATGTCCTTTTTGGCTGTAGTAGTCAGAAAGTTGATGTGTTTATAAACTTTTAAATAGTTTAAATCTTTGTACTTAGGGTTTTTTAAAAATCGAATAAAAATAATGACAGATAGCCCTGGGTACCTATTACTCTTCAGTAATGTGAAAGGGGCAAAGTTTAAATGAACAGCAAGTGTTCATTTGTCAAGATTTAATGGCCACTTGGAATGTTAAAAATAAATAAATGAAATAAATTGAATATCTACTGTAGGTATGTTTTGGCACTAAGGTAGTATACTTATAAAAGATAAATGACTCTGTTGACTGGGATATTAACTACTAACCCAACAGTAGCATCTGTTTTATAAGCGGTAACGCTGATGAAGGTTTCCTCTGATGCCAAATTTGCAAAGACCACATTGCATTAAGAATTGTGGCTGCAGCGCACCTTTTATGTCAAGAAATCTACCATGCACCTTATGCACCATTTTTATCACAGAAACTAATGGCAAAATGTTCAAGTGTGTCAATGAAACAGCGAATTTATAGCTGCAATTACAGCACAGCTCCAAATGTGACATGAGACTGTGAGCCAGTGCATAAACAGCCTGTTAGTCTTTTTTTTCTGGTTATCCATTACTACCATTACTGTAAAGAAAAATATATGAAACTACAGCTTGCACAATCACGACATCTTTGCAGATTATGCTTTTAAAGCTCAGAGTACATAGAACATGTTATTGTGTAATTTTCCATTTTCTATGGAGTTTACAGTTCATTTCTGCATGTGAAAACAGCAGACAGAATTTAAGCCTAGCAAGAAACAGATTTTCATTTTAATATCTTAATCTTAGATATTGTATAGTATTCAGTATGGAAACTACTTTCACCATTTTAGATGGAGTCTTCTGTGTAAACAGCAGTAAGTGTACATGACAGTATGACATGTTGTTCAATAGTTAAAAGAGGAATAAACCCCATTTAGGGTTTGCTGTTATAGGAAACATTATCACAGCATGTCCCATCACGTGTTATGTTATATTATAGTAGCCTAAAGAACAGCTGTGGGCTTGTGGTCAAGGAACCAGCCTTGTGACCGAAAGGTTCCTCGTTTAATCCACACAACTGAAGTGCCCACATAATCTCCAACTGCTCTCCAGGTGTCATGAATAGGTTGCTCACTCTTACAGGTACTTGTGCTCAGTGAGTGTGTCAGTAAGTTCCTACTTGTTCAGTCTTCTGATATTTGTCATGAACGTCCGTTAATCCCATAAATTTATATATATATTTGAC
>JAOVVF010000036.1:25830628-25855458 GCA_028565595.1 Duopalatinus emarginatus | reverse complement strand
ATAAAATGTGTCCATTAATTGTCTTGATATTTGAGATAAACAATGTCTCTGATGAACATGCTGTCTCCAAGCATCTTGGTGGCAAAAGGAAACCTTTTTACGAATTTTACAGAATATGATTATTTAAATAACAGCGTCATAGTTGTGTATTTAATATGGCCCTTGACCACCATGCCATACATTTTGCGAGTATTGATACCCCAAAACAAATTTCAGCATGTCATTTTGTGGCTACTTCAAACTGCCAGATAGTGGCACTGGAATTATTATTGCTCTTCAGACCAATATCACACAAGAAAAATGTGCTTCATGTCAGAATCATGTCACTGTTTTCAGCAAACTCTACTTGGTATGCACCTCATGCCCATCTGTTTGAGTAAGGCAGAAATCCATGGTTATGTCTGAGGTCTGAATACTGATGTGCACAATTTTGGTATTACATCCTTATTTCTCATATTCAGTTATGAAGTTGGGATTGTGCAAGAGACTGAGCGGGAATAGAAATTAGACAGCAGAAACAACAGTGATAAAACCTTAACAAATAAACTTCAACTATTTAGCAAAATTCACTGCTAGAGCTGATGCAGGACCATAGTGCTACCAATACCTGAACGTACACTGACCAGCCATAACCTTAAACCGCTAACAGCTGCCGAAGCTGCTCTGACCTATTGTAGGATGAACTCCACAAAACCTCTGAGGGTGTTCTGTGATATCTGGCACCAAGAGAGTAGCAACAGATCCTTCTATGGTCTTCTGTAAGATGGCCTTCACCCTTCACACATATCAGTAAGCTTTGGTTGCCTATAACCCTGTCTCTGGTTCACCGGATGTTGTTTCTTAGACCAGTTTTAGTAGGTACTAACCACTGCATAATGAGAACATTTAACAAGACCTACCTTTTAGGAGATACTCTGAGACCTTCTCGTCTAACCATATAAATTTGGTCCTTGTGAAATTAACTCAGATCCTTCACTTTTGCATTTTACCTGCCTCCAACAAATCAACTTTAAGAATTGTTCACTTGCTATCTAATATATCCCATTGTAATAATAATCAGTGTTACTCACTTCACCTGTAAGTGATTATGTGGTTTTAATGTAATGATTAATCAGTGTATACATTCATGTATACCTAACATATTCTTCAAGTCAATTTGGAAAAAGTGTGTGCTAAAAAAACAATGCTAATCCTAAGCAAAGCAAAAAAAAAAAACAACATTAGGTAATGAGTATTCCATACTCCCATTCATTGCTGTATTTCCATTGGCTGCTATAATATTTATCTAACCTGACACTGATTTTAATATGTTGGATATCTCATTAAAGGGGACAGAATGTACACAATGATCTAAAGACCTTTGGAGTAAGTGACAGAGTAATAAACTGTCATCATGTTGCCACAGTTGCAAGGTTAACAGGCAATAAAACTGGGCACAGTACAGACACAAACAGTATATAATAATAGAAAAACAGACTTGGGGAAAGTATGAACATTTGTACTATCCCAAATTATCACCATGTAACCATCATGTAAACATGTCTTCTATGATTTAACCACAGCAGTTTTGTGGCTCTCTTGATCTCAAGTGTAAAGTGCATTTCACATGGACACCAAAAACTGGAAGATGCTATTACTATACAAGTGGAGAGGCTAACTGTGAAGCACATGATGCCACAATATAGATGTCTGGCTCTTTAATATCAGCTATGACCCACACATTTTATCTGTGTACAACAACGCTTCATGTCTGAGATTGATTTTAAATTGTGGCATCAAGAGCAATGTAGCCTCATAGTCACTTTAATGCCTCATTGCCTGCTAACATGGACTTCACAATCAGACAGACAACAGAGGACAAAAATTGCTGTTGAATATTACCCAACCAATAACCAAAGCGAAAGCAGATATAATATTGCAGCCATTTTAGCCTCTCAATCCAGCCTATTTAAAAACAAAGACATTGTAGACAAAATTTCATTTATCCAGGATGGGATGTTTGGTTTTATTTCAATTCCTCATGGATCTTTTTTTTTCATTTAACAAAAAGCCATTTAGGCAAATGCATTTGTTTTAAAAATCCAGTAAAGCCACACAGGCACAGTATGAGCATAACACAGCAAGGACATAGTGGCTAGTGTTGAGGAAATGGCAGGTGATCAATTGAGCATTCGAGATATTTGCATGGCAAAGCATAAACAGAACTGTCATCACACTATCACTGAATAAAGTGTAACAATGCAGGACAAACGGGCTTTCATGAGCTTCTACTTAACTAAAAGGTAAATGTGAAAAGCTCTGTATGTGTTATTGAACAGGATCAGCACCACACTGCATGAGGCTGAAGGCACCTCAGTGAAAAGTGCTCAGTCTAGCCTGATATGTCATGATTTCTAAACTGAGTGTATTAAAAGATCTGCTATGGCAAATAATAGTTTATTTCTTAAGATTAGAACAATTGGTTGAACACATATTGATGTATACAAACTTATTATTATCTGAAAAATATATTGAAGAAAACTGATTACAGTTTTTAGTAGGAATGCAGAAATATCATTTTTATAAATATGTGTATTTTTGTACTTGCCGATACTGATACAGATACTTAGAATCTAATGTGTGTGTGTGTGTGTGTGTGTGTGTGTGTGTGTGTGTGTGTATGACTGATGTGAACATGATGACACAGGGCTCCGCTCCAAAACACCTCATTCACATAAATTCATACATTATGTTCATTAGTGACAAATATCACCGTCCTTTTTTTTCTCAATGCCGTACGCCGCCCCCCTCGCATGACGCCACTCTGGGTGACTGCGCATGTCTAAGTCCCACCACTGATCATAGAGCACAGTCTGCAGTCTGGTGAAATAATTCTAGATCGAATTTTGAGAAAATGGGGTGTTGGTATCGGAGCCTTGTTTGAGATTTCGAGTATGAATACATTCGGGGCCGATACGTGATACCAGTATCGGTATTTATGCATCTCTAGTTTTTAGGATGAGTTGTGTATGTTCTTTTTTTGCTTACCATGGTATATACAGTGGATATAAGAAGTCTACACTCCCCTGCTAAAATTATGGAACAAAATCAGAGCTAAAGCAATCATTTCAATTTTATTTCCACCTTCCACCTTCAATTTATTTCCATATATAATCTGTACAGTTCAGTTGAAAAACAAAAAGATACAATGTAGAGTGAAAAAATATAAATAAAAAATTTTAATATTGTGGTTGCATAACTGTGCACACCCTCTTCTAATTGAGGATGTGGCTGTGTTTAGAATTAACGAATCACATTCAAACACATGGTAAATAGTAGTAGGTAACAAGTAAAGTGACTCAGATTAACCCTATATACAGTTTAGCTATTCTAGTAAGATTTACTTAGTTGCATGTTACAGCAAAACCCATGGGCCACAAAAAAACATACAAAGCTTCAAAGGGATCTCATTGTTAAAAAAGTATCAGGACAAGGGTACAAAACATTCTGGCTGTGGGATAGTTTGTTGAGACCAATTTTGAACTTTTAGGCCATAATTCCAAAAGGTCTGTTTGGTGCAAAAACAACACTGCACATGATTAAAAGGACACAATACCCTCAGTGAAGCATGGTGGTGGCAGCATTATGTTTTGGGGCTGTTTTTCTTTAGCTGAAACTGAGGCTTAAGTCAAGGTGGAGAGAATTATGAACAGGTCCAGATATCAGTCAATTATGCCGCAAACCCTTAAGGGCTCTGTTACAAACTGATGAAGATGAAGAGGAATTTCAACTTTTAGCCAAACAATGACTTAAAGCATACCTCCACATAAACAAAAGAATGGCCTTACCAGAAAAAGAACACAGTTTTGGAATGACCCAGAGTTCAAGCCTGAATCCAACTGATAATTTGTGAGGTTACCTGAAGAAGGCACAAGAGATGCAATCTGACAGATTTGAAGAGTAGGCAAAGATTACCAAGTCATGATGTGTCATGCTGGTCGACTTCTATCCAAAAAGACGGAATGCTGTCATGAAATAAAAAGTTCTAAAATGATTTACCAACAGATGCTTCTGTGGATCTTCTGCAGGATCTGACCAGATGGCCTAGCCTTCACCCCTACATACATCAGTGAGCCTTGGGCACCAATGACCTAGTTCTTGGTGCCAGTTTTGGTAGGTACTAACCACTGCATACTGGACCACCCCACAAGACCTGTTTGGAGATGCTCAGGTTTTGTAGTTCTTATGTTGATCGGTATATATGTATATAGTATTACATGTTATACAATGATATGACTTATGTATATATAATTATTATGGTAAGACTGATTACAATCATTTTACCACACACAACAGAAAAGATTTCAGCCTATCATCCAGAGATCACTAGGTGATCCTGATGATCCCACAGCCATCCAAACCAGAAGTTCAAATTTGGCCATGCTCACAGTAAGGAAGGGAAGGGACATACTCTATCTCATTATTAATCACAATAACATGATCCAATCATAGGTATCTGTAAGATCATGCATAAAGAAATACGCTAGAGTGATTACACTGTCATTGCATAAGCATCAGTTCGAAAAGATACTGTCACTAGCTGCACGTACCTTGGAGGAAGCATGTGATATACTTGGATTTTACATGGTTGCTAGCTGCCATATAATGTCAGATGGGTTGAATTTGAACATGACTAAATTAGGGAGAAATCAGGGGAAAACTGATAACTGCTAATTATGACTGTACCAAAAATGGTTTATATTAATTTTAAGTTTATCTATCCTACAACAGTTTATTATTATGGTATTGTCTGGAGAAGACTCATAATGTAAGACTAATAATAAATGTTATATACCAAGGTTTTTTTTAGGTAATGTGTATTAACATTTATGTAAAGTGTCAGGGATATCCACACCTTGTAAAAGTCAGTCAAAAGTTTCCATTCATGCGACATCCTATTATCACATACATTATAGGAGCTATATGCATCCATTTCCTCACCAGCTTCTTTTTTCTCACTTGTAGTTAATGAGATAAAGAATATTCAGGTTGTCATGTTACCAAAAAAGTCAGTCAAAAGTTTCCATTAATGGGACATCCTATTATCACATACATTATAGGAGCTATATGCATCCATTTTCTCACCAGCTTCTTTTTTCTCACTTGTAGTTAATAAGATAAAGAATATTCAGGTTGTCATGTTACCAAAAAAAAAAAAAAAACAGAAGGCACAAACTCCTGTACCCTGAAGGCTCTGAAACCTGAAGAGGTTTCGCAGGCAATCTGTAATAGTAAATGTATAACTATGAACATTTTTAAATAATAGCAATATAATTTAAATACATTTTTTAAAAAATTCTGGCAAGCTGATGTTGTATTGTTATGATTCGCCACTGGCGTGGACTGGACCGGTGCAGAACGGCCAATCGGTGAGAGTATGTGAGGTGCTTGACAGCACAGCATAAAAGAAAATAATAATAATGAAAAATAATACATAATAACTAAAAAGGCGTGCGCCAAGCCACAGCATGGCTCTGCCTCTAACGGGCAGGCGGAGCATGAGTGACGCTCAGCGTAAGCGCCAAAACACGAGAGCTCCACCCCCAGCGGGCAGATGGAGCGTGCTGCATGCGCAGCTGCACTGAGCGTCACGCTTCCTCTCCTGCCGAAAAGAGATGGAGGGTTGGTCACATGGCCTGGAATGGAGATTGCCCCCCCGGTGTGGAGTGAATCACCATCGAGCCTGGAGGCTGGTGCGGAAAAGGCCCAGGCAGTGGAGGGGAGAGGGCCCGGAGGCCAAAGGGAAAAGCATGGGGACTTCTCCAGCATGGAGAGAGTCCCCACGAAAAAGGGAAAAGGGAGGAAAGGAGTCACACCCATAACCTAGCCTTTCCCTAGCAGGCTTATTACCTCGGGCCAGGCCCTACGTGGCCAACCTCTACAAGGCATAGCCGATACCATTGTCCCTGACCTCTTCTCTAGTGCACAGCGCACAGAAAGCTGACGGTGTGACGCAGAAGGCTGGCTGAATCTCCGCTTATATGGAGACTCCACATCAGAGCAAAAACCGCCACTGGCCGAATAGGTCAACCAGTTACCCCTGGTGGCTACAGAGGGAACTGGCCGATCCTAAAATGTATAAGTGGAATATTATCTGTGACAGACAGTGGAACCAAGAGTTTAATGGGGTTTGAATGAAGCAGCTGGCTAATAGTACACATGTTTATAGCACACATCCTTATAGAATGACTGTTTGTTTTTCAGAGGAAACATGGCATGATTACAGACTCAAAACACTGGACTTATAAAATAAAAAGTAATCATGTTGCCTATCTGTCCTTCAATAAGTACATTCGTGTATGCATAGTAGTTTTAAGTTTGTGAGGAAGCATGGTGAAATACGCCTCAATCATACCAGTTTCACAATAAGAATGGACAGTTACTGGTATGTATGAGAAATTCTTTAGCCTTCCTATTCAATATGGTGATTAGCCTTCACAGAAATCATAAGTATTATCATAGATAAATACAATCAGTTACATATGTGAACTTGAATACAGGGCCATTTAAAGCTTAGTTTTAAAAAAGCCCAAATAAATGGGCAATCTGAAACTTGCAAAGCAAAGAACAGTACCAAAAAAAAATCACTGGCTAAGCTTTTGTCATCATGGTTTTTGGTTTGCCTCCTCCAGTTAGTACAAAGTCTTGCTGGTTGGTCAGATCTACAGAGATTGAACAGCAGACACTAGCCATGTTGACTGCACACTCACAGGACCTTTATGCAATTACCACTGTGATTTAATTATTCCTGTATCTATTTATCTGTTTCTGCACTCTGGCTGGAACACACACTATCTAACAGGCTCGCTTCATTACCCTCCATTAGGCGCAAGGCAGAAAACAACATGGCGAGGTTAATGTCTCACATGCTGCTCCCAAATGAGAGCTGATTGAGTACTGAAGCCGAGCGATGGGATGACGCGAATGTAATGCACCACCCGCTAGTGTACTCTAGAATATTATGCATTATAGTTTTCTGGTATTTTAACATTCACCATGGAGTAAATGGACAAACAGTATAAAATGTCTTTAAAAGGCATTTCATGCAGTAGAGGAGAATCAGGCTGTTCAAGAAAGACCACAATAACTGATGACAGACAAATCACTGGAGCTGTGAAGAAAAACTAAAATAGCCAAAGACCATCTGCAGAGAGCAGTGGTGAAATAATTCAGTGTTCGCAGATGACTTTAAGAGAAGTATTGCAGGGACTACACAGCAGGATACAGACCACACATTAGCATAATACAAAAAAAGTGGAATTTTAAGTACAAAGGAAAAAAGGACAAGATCTTGATCTCTATCTATCAAGTTTGATAGATAGATAAAGTAAGGAACAAAACAAGAGGAACATAGTTTTCCTACGAATATAATCAATAGTGGGGTGGTGTGATGTGGCTAAAGTAAATGCTGCATTTTATAATATTATTTTTCTCTTTATTTTATAATGCAGAATGTGTACTACAGGGTTCATTACTGTGAACACCATAAGAACACCTAAAAACAACCTTATTCATAAAACAAAACAAAACAAAAATTACTAATATGATATTTTGTGGCTTATTCTTTTAATAATCAATAACTAAAAGTCACCGCAAATCTAAAAAATAAAAAAAAGTTATATAAATCATTTATACATAATTTAGCAAATCATGGGCTAACCTTTAATTTTACACATTTGTAAATTGTCAAATTGTACTTATTATACTTATGAATGATGTGTTAATGAAAGGTATTATTAAGTGTTACCTAAATGTCATTAAAATGCATGAAAAACAACCAATTTAATTTCACTGCCCAGTACTTTAGTTGCTCTCAGCATGTTCGTCAGCTCTAATTGAGACTGATGTGTGCTGAATGGACTTCTCCTGCCAAGGTAATCAAAACATAATTATAAGGCAGTAGCCTGTTTCATACTGTGAATATTCATGGTCCAGTTTAGAGCACCTACGCTATTCTTTTATATTGACATTTAACTTGTCTTCACATGGTACTGGATTATGAATCTACTTGCGTTAATAACGGCTGCTGCAAATAATGTAGACACACAGCATACTATCCTAAAGCAGAAAGTTAAATTTGAAATTTGTAGAAAAGCTGTGCTTACCCATCAGTGCTATAATTACTAAACTAAGAAGAACCCAGATGTGTCTGTGTGGTACATGTAGGCCATTGAGTGCATTGTAAACAGTTTGAGTTTAGAGAGTTTGCAACAGAGCTGAATTAAGCAAAAATGAAAGTGGATTGTCAGTTTATGTGAACATTCAAAGAATGCTCAATAAGCCTTTTTTTGCCTCAGACCAGAAGAGCTCATTCAGTATATCTGCCAAATGCCTCTGTCTATCATCTGCATTGGCATCCAGAGGATCTTGGTTTTGCCTAACCCAGATGACTTAGCCACTTGATACCAGACCACAACAATTTTGATCAAAACTCAAAGAATTCCACAGAAAACAGCTGAGACAAGACCTTTTTCACAGTAACAGAACATGATATCATGTTCTAAGGTACAAGTACTGCTATCATACATGGCATATTTATACTTTATCGCACCACCAGGCAATCAAACTCCTATATACTGTGAGGTGAGAGCTACCTGCTGTGTCACTTAACATTTCATAAAGAAAAAAAATCTTCTCATGCTTTCCATTTTTTCTTACGTATATTTTTAAAGTTCTCTTTTTAAATCACAGAGGTCTTGTATTTTCTAATCTGGCTAGTTACTGTATAGTATGTATTAAGTAAAAGTGAACTACTATGCAGTGGAATTGACCTCTGCATATGACCCATCCATGCAGTAAAACGCACACATACACATTATTGAACTAACATTAGGGGCATGGAGCACACATGCCCAGAGCTGTGGGCAGCCCATATCCACAGTGCCCAGGGAGCAGTTGGGGAATAGCTGCCTTGCTCAAGGACAGTTCAGTCGAGTCTTGTCAGTTTCAGGGCTTCATCTAGGATCTAAGTATCAAACACTGTGTCAATTTTTTATCTACTGTGAGCTTCTTATTCTGTACAATGGAATTAGCACTGTAGCTATCCATGTCTAAATATGAATAAGCCACAAGACTGTAGTGTTGAACATGAGTAAAGCGTCCTGGCCATTACTCAGTAAGATATTTTAATATGCTAAAGTAAGCAAATTAGGTGTCTCCTTGCCTATCTATGTAGTAGACATAAACTCTATTTAATTTAAAATAAGTAGACCTCACTTACTTGCACTCACGATGACCCTGTTTGGATCAAAAATCGCAGGAAACATAAGCACCTTCCCATTGGAAAACCTTGCGCTTGATCCGACATGGCAGCTTTCAAGATGGTGGCCACATTCTGGATATAGTATAAAAAATAGGCACCCTCATCCATTACTTGCTGGGGTATTCAGATATGTCATTTCCTCCTTTCTTTTCTGAAACGAAACATATCCTGACTTTTGACTCAACCTGTATGAGTTTATTTGCCGATTACACTGATAATTTTAGAGAAATTCTAGAAATATTTAATCACTCCTTCTTAAGAAATTGTGCTAATGGATGCACAGACAGACTGACAGAGAAATGGACAACCAGACAACATAAATCCATCATCAACAAGTGTAAAAGGAATTAAATTAAACATTTTTTGCTAATTTGCTAACATCAATTGGCCATATTTGACTAAGCTAGCATGATTTTATTGCTAACTTCAGATTAGACCTGCATCTAGTATCTAACATAATGAGCAAAGTCAAATTCTGGGTGACAGTAAATATTGGTTGTTCATGGGGTTGTTCAATTCATTACTGATTTCTTCACCTATGTATTCAGCTATGTAGTGAATAATGAATGATTTCATGCAGAACAACGCATATGCTTTCAAATAAAAATCAGCTAATGGATTAACATACCTAAAAGTTCATTTTAACATGAAAAATTACACTTACTTATTCAGTTAGAAACATATGTATTACTTATTTATATTACCTGAGTAAATTTTCGGCTGGGTGCTTTTAATTAAGTGAAATATTTTCTTATTATCTACCATTTCACTTAAGTATGATTTCTGAGAACTTTTTCCAGTCCTAGTGTGGGGATCAGTTCTCTCTCTTGGTGTTCTTGTAGAGTGCTGTAGCAGTGCTTGTAGTCTATTAGGTAAGTGTTACTGGGTTGAGAAGAAAAAAAACTTTTAATTAGTCATGAGTCCTCAGTAGTTGGGATCATAAAAGGGACCTTTCTGGAAGGAAAGAGAACTGAAAATATAATTCTGCTACTAATGACAGAGCAAGGCAAAAGCCTTGAAATTATGAAAAATCTAGTGGCTCCCAAATGGATAAAGATAAAAAACAATATGTGTAACATTCAGAGATGTGTGATTTCAAAGAAAGTGCTTTTTTTTATTCATATATTATACATTTGGGGTTTTTGGCTCTAGCACTGGATGCCCAGTGGTGTGCTTTCTGTATTTCTGTTTACAGACATACCTTAGCTCAGGAGACTGCTTGGGTATATGTTGGGAGTTTGGAAAACTTTGCAAGTGACTTTGCAAGTCATGGTCCTCCAGGAGTAGAGTTGCTAGCTATATTATATATTATGTTGAGGCATGGACTCTGTAAGACCTCTGCCAGTGTTTTATTGTATCTGGCACATTATCAACAGATACTGTGGATATTCTGGGGGATTGGACCCGACAGTCAAGCCTTCAACTTAGCCTTGGGTGCCCATGACACATGTCGCTGGTTGACCGGTTTTCCTTCCTTAGTAGGTAGGTACTAACCACTGCCATCACAATGTCACCCTTGTCAAAGTTACTCTGATCCTTACACCTGCCCATTTATCCTGTTTCCAACTGACTATTCACTTGCTGCCTAATATATCCCACCCCTTGACAGGTGCCATTGTAACAAGATCATCTGATCTAACAGACTTTGACAAATACCACATTGTGATTGTTAGACAAATTGGTCAGAGGATTGCCAAAACAGCAGGTTGTGTGGGGTGTTCCCAATATACAGTGGTTAATACCTAATGGTTAATAAAAGTGTTTTAAAGAAGGTGAACTGGCAACAGGGTCATGGCTGCCCAAGGCTCAGTCGTGCAAAGGATTTGAAGACTCACCCGCCTGGTCCAATCTTACAGAATATTCACTGAAGGATCTGTTGCTAATGCCCTGGAGCCAGATACCACAGAACAACCAGAGATGTTTTGGCACCTGTTTTGGCAGGTGGTGTGAATATTATGGCTGATCAGTATTAGTTTTTAGATTCCTGGTAAGCCTGGTAAGATAGGTGTACTTTAATTATAGAGCAGAATTACATTAGAGGGAAAGCACCCATACATATCACATTTAAACATTTATTACTGTGCATATTCTTTTCATAATCCAGAAAACTCTATCTATCTACACTATATCTACCTAACACACAGGCTTCATTTTAGTTCTCTAAAACACCCAACCTTCAATAATGTATTACTTGAAATATAATAAATTTTAGCATTATTTTAATTTAGAAACATTTAACAATATCTGTAAGAAAGTTATTTAGAAATAAAAGCCAATGTGATTTGGACACAGGGGATTTGGGTTTAGAAAAATCCATTATAGGACACAGTGGGTGGGTGAGCATCGCATACAATATTGTCTGACATTGAGCCCAAGGACCCATGGGTCCATACAGAGAACCAGAGACCTCACATCCAAGGACAGATCACACTTATCACAATTAGATATGCAAATTGAACACGTCATGCATGGACAGAGTAATGAGTAATTTAGTGCTTGACTTCCCCCCCACAGCTATTGACATAACTAGTACATTCAAAGGACAAAGGACTTAATCTAGCCTATCACATTATCTGTGTTACCATGATAGTTTTCCTTGCATCAGTGAGGAAACTGAACAACACCAGATCAAATGATATTGAATCTGTTGAAGTGCAAGGTTTATGAATTTTAAAATGCCAATATTCGCTATAATAGTACTGTGAACTTGTTTACACTCTGTACTGATAAAACTGCTGAGGTGATCATTTTCTGCTTAGTCTGGGCATGTAATTTGAATGGTTTTATTGGCTTACTTCAAAATCTAGTAATGCTCTAGGTGTGTATTGTTAATGCAGTAAATAACATTATGGAGGTACAAAGAATATCAAGGACCCATCACTGTGTCTGCTAGGGCTGTAAGCCTAAAGATTCCACCTGATATCTTATGAAACTTTTATTCGTAATGCTACAAGGCTACAGATTTTCAATGATTGATACCACTGAATCTGCAATGATACAATATGAGTCAGTTTAATTCAGATTAATGTGTGACCGAATCGATAATTTTATAAATGATTATGACATAGAAAAGTTCACAGTATCAGAGTTGTGGGTAAATTAGATTATTAATACCTAATTTAAAAAATTGATTTAGTTTTTGGTGTGTGAGGTTGTGGATGAAGACTGGGTGGATGATTCTAATATTTTTATGCACTTGGGGCTTTTTTTGGTAGGGGTTTGTTTGTTTGCTTGTATTGCCGTTCCAGCTCACTGTTAGGCTATGTACATGCCATTTTAGATGTGTTTTGTAAAGAAGTTTAAGCCAAGTAAAGGTTATTGTGCTATATTTATTTTGTAATCTTGAGATGATTCAGAAAGTTCAGGATTTTTGTGGATTATTGTGTTCAAAAGAGCTCTTTCATATTAGTGTCTCTGTATAAATTTTTCCTGGTATTTTCAATGGCTTGGGATTTTATTAGGATGAGTTATACTGTCAGTGGTGATCCACAGTTTTGGCAGGATGGTACATCTCCCCCCAAGAGGAGGAGTATGTGTGTCATGGCTGAGTGTCCTATACAGCATCTATTTATCACTGTTTGGTTGTGTCTCTTTAAAGAATATTGTGTGGACATCGGTATTTTTCAGTGTGTTGGATCTGAGAGAGTTTACCTTAATCATGTTTTTTTTATTATGTTCCATATTGTTCTGAAAGGGGAATTTGCTTTTAGTTGTGACACAAATATTTCCCATGTATATTTCTTTGATTGATTAATTATTCTGCATGTTTTTGCTCTGTGTGTTTTAAGATTGATCAGGTTATCTGTGGTTGGAAAGTGGTTGAAAGTTTTTTCCACTTTTTTTCAGGCTTTTATCACCTTTTAATAATCATTGTTAAACCACGGGTTATGAGGTCTTTTTGATTTTGGTGATGTCAGTGGGATAGACTGAGCAGCTGCTTCAATGATGGCACTGGAGAACTGCTCAATCATGTTTGGTGTAGTTTGATTGTAGTTTCAGAGTTTTTCCTCACAAAGCATGTTGAAATTAATCCAGTCAGCTTTGTTCAGTTGCCGTCTCTGTGTTGGATGCGTTTTGGTCTTGGATATCAATTTAATTGTGATCAGGAAATGGTCACTCCCGCATCCTGTCATCCAGTTTTTCCCAAACTGTGTTCACTATGAGTGAACATATGGTAAAGTCTATGGCTGAATAGACACCAAGGCTGGGGTGAATATAAGTACCTTCTCCATTATTTAATCTGCATTGACCATTTGTAGTTGTAATAGGTTCAATGCTTCTCTCTTTGGGGTCTATCTTCTTACAACCCCATAGGGCATTGTGGCTGTTGAAATCGCCCATAATAATGAAAAGGGTGGGTAGTTGGTTGAGAATGTTTTTAAGCTCTGAAGAGGAGAAGCGGCTATCGAAGAGGAGGTATACGGACTAGAGAGTAATGGTTTTGTGCAGAGACACAAGGACTGCTTGGATGTCTGTTTAGAGATGGATTGGGCTGTGGGTTATGATATGTATAATGAGTATTGCCGCAACTCCTGTTGGTCAGTGGTAGTCTGGACCAGGCGAATTATACATTGTATATCCTTTGCAAAATTTTGTGTTTTTGTAGTTTCTTGTAAACAACAAGCCATTCGATTTAATGTTTTGTAAAGTCTTTGTAACTCGAACTTGAATAGTTTGCTTTGAAACCTCTGCGGTTCCACTGAATAATCATGTGTTCCATCAAGTGGGTAGTATTGGGGGATGCAGACTTTGTCAGCCTTTTGGAGATGGACTTGGGTCTTGGTATTTCAGACATTTCTATGTCCTTCTGGTTATCATCTTTAGCTTTTTTTTTCTTCTCAACTAGGCTTTGTTTGTATGCTTGGTATCTTTTTTGTCTTGTTCCTAAGCTTTGTTACTGTTGACTTTGTTTCCTGATTAGCTGCTTTGGGTTTAGCTGTAATTTCTTTAGTCAAGATTGTGGGTTGTGTTTTTTCTCCTCTTACCCAAGTTATATTGGTTTTACAATCTCTGCTGATCATTACTTTTGTTTTAAATATCTCGGCAAAGGATCTTTCAAGTTTGAAGTCTGAGTTGCTTTCGTTAGCTTTCATTACTCAGTCCATTCTTTTCGGCACACTTTGAAAAACTCAACAAAAACGGGTCTTTCACAAACTTCTCAGCTTCCGCTCCATCGAGTTCAGGTTTATGCTATGCAACGTGGTTGTGTGTGCAATCGTGCATGTGTCACAAGCTCCAGTAACTCTTTATTTCTCACTGAAAGCACATACAGACACAAATAAGTAGACTGGCAGTAATAAGTAGATTGGAGAGTGTCCGCAGCTGACACCTGACCACATTTACTGCAACAAATTTATAACCGTTTCCTTAATGTATTGCAATCCTTTTGCCTTGTATTGATACATCAGTTCAAACTGTCTTATTATTCCAACCTTAGTGTCTACAAAAAACGCATCCATTTAACATCACAGTGTGATCTTTTTGCATAATGTGATTATACAAGCAAAATACGTATAAGGTGCATAAATAAATTGTGAAAATTTAGGAAACCACATGTGTAAAAAGTTTTTAAGTTAAAAAATCATGTGGAAAAACACATGATCTTGTGTTAAATTTGAATTAATTTCCACCTTACCATATGTGAAAATAACTAAATCTTCATGTGACAAATGAAACATGTATGAAACAATGTGAACGGTTTAAATGTTAGATGTGAATTTCAGGTGAATCATTCACATTAGTGTGACTTCAGTAAGAGTAAGACTTCAAAGCTCCAACAGTGGCTGTCTGGGGATTTTATCTCAACCTTTTGATATTCATCCATATCATCTATATCATCCATAACAATCTCTCCAGATATGGTTTTGTTTATTTTAGGAAATCTGCCTCTTTCATCAGAGTGATCCAATCTTAATAGCAGAGCAGATAAGCCTTCCTTCCTGAAATAAACAGCATTCAGATGTTCCTTAACAGAAGATTACATGCTTCCTTAGCAGTTATCACTATGAGTGACACCAACAGCACAGTCTAAGAAACAATTCCTTCCTCATGTAACCTTCCTCTTACTGCAAGAGAAGAGAAAATCTGAAGTGCCTATATTCTCGAAATTGATGGCCTAAGCCCTGTTTTAAAACATTATAGAAATGTTCATATGTATGTATGCATATAATAGGAGAGAGAAAGAGACAAACAACCTAAGAAAAAGAATGAGAGAAAAAAAATATGACAGCATCTGTTTTTCTCAACACCATGGTTGTGAAGTAATGACATAATAAGCAAACATGCCTTGTGGGTATTTTTACCTAATGTGAGTTTGATGCAAATCTGATGTAGGTCTAATGTAAATGTAATCTTTATATGATAGAAATGCAATGAAGCAGAGGGGTACCAAAGGGATTTGTGAGCAAGGCATGGTCGAGGATATATTACATGTAAATCGTTTGCTGTGAGAGTCGCACAACTAGCTGCATAAAATTGTACCTGAGAGACGGCTCAGTGCCATAAATTTGTATTCTAAAAGCCTAAAATGTTTCAGATGTCCAGTTCATATGCACACACTCCCACATACATACACATCTTTAGTTCAGCCATATCCCAGATCTAATTTGACTGTTTTCTCAGAATGATAGTGCCAATATAAGATGATAACATGCATGCCAACACCAGAGTCTGGGAAATGGACCTTAAAGAATAATCCTACAGCAGGATTACAATCCTAAAGAGCGATCAGTGAAAGGAACAGCACAATGCATATTATAGTGGACGGTCAGATTTGTTTCTTAGCATTAAGCAAGGATGCACTATTTATTTATTATTTTTATGCTTTCAGTTTTTTTTAGTATAGTGCATTCAACACAAGTAACTTTACAGAAATATGGATGTAGATTTATAATAAGATCTCTTATTATTAAGCAAACGGGACAAACAGCAACACCCATATGTGACATGAGGATGATCGTTGAGAGGAACTAAAGGAACTCATTCTTATTCTTATTACAGTATTACAGAAAAGTAGAGAAAAGCAGTATTAGGTGTGTTGAAATTTAAATATTTTGCATAGGAGTCCTGGGATGAGCGAAGGACAGTCTTTATAATTATAGTGGCAGTTCTTAGAAATAAATCTACAGTATCCAGGTGAGATCATCCACTGAAGTAAGGGTACAGCCTGACCATTAACTGTTTTTGTGAAGTGCAGTTTATTAGGGTGTCCATATGGAATCATCTATATCAGCACAAGGCGAGTCACAAAGGCAGAACGTTCCAAGAAGCTGTATATGATCAGGATGAATGAGGTTGGTAATTTCTTACTCACAATTAAGCTTAACAACATTTAAATTCTAACTCTGTTTTAAAGAACAAGGGTGATCATTATAACAGACTGCTTGTTTTGCCCTTTCTAATTACTTTTCTTTTATGTGGCACTACATTATCTAGTATGAAGCAAAAAATTAACTCTATCAGTTAATCAGCAACCTGATCACAGGGTCAACCAATCATAGTTGCCAAATCTGAGGGTTTTTTAGTAAAGCTGGGTACAGAAGTCAGTGTGATTAAATCGTTGACATAGTAGTGAGGACAGCCTAAAAATCATGACAATGGACAGTTTAAAGATCCACTTAGAAACCATGAATTTGGCTTTGGACTGCAAATTAAAAAAAACTTTCAAACTTTTAAACAAATGTTTATTCCTTGATTTTCTGTAAAGCTGCTCTGGGACAATGTCCATTGTTAAAAGTGAAATATAAGTAAAAATGAATTTAATTAGATATTGAGACAAACTGTGTATATTACAAGTAAGAATCTTGGTAGTGACCAGTTATCATTTCAGACTGGGTAAAAGGTGATGCTTGCTTGTAAATTTCCATTATGTTAATGAAAATACTTCATATCCAGGTAAATCTGTAGGCTAATTTTATGGTGTACTCAAATATAAATCTTGGATTTCTATAATATAAATCTTGGATTAAATATATATTGCATATATATTCCAATTTCTGTAGCACTCAAGGTCTATAAAGGACAAATAAGCAAAACTAATTCTATCCCATGTAGTACAAATGTAGGCTGATTTACAAACAATTTTGACAGATCTTCTCTGACATTTCATCTTTTTTGTTTACCGTCACTACACACACATCAGACAGTTTTCTACTCTTCGCCCAAAATTCATGCTTTATTTGATTATTTTACCTGGTTTATTTATGTGGTTCTTAACTTTGTGTTCTGTGGGTAGTTGAAATTTGCACGCTTGGTTTCATACTGATGCCTTACTTACTATTCTTACTGATGAACTTACTATTTTTTCCAATAGCCGATGTTTCATTACAAATCAAGCACATCAGTTTTGGGCTCCGCACAGCAAGAATAAATGCATTTTTAGTTCACTCTTCTTAAAATGCATGGTTTTCAATGTCGACTTTCCGTTAGATTGATAGATTTTAAACATGCCATTTAACTTTTTGAATAAGCGTACTGTTGCATATTAGCGAAACATCTTTTGAGTAGCACAAGCTATTAAACTAACAGCCAGTTTCTGTTGTGTTTGTTGTCATAGAAACTGATTCACAAGCCCCATGATTGGAGAAAAAATAAAAGAAGAGCACACAGCTTTTACCCATATTGCAAAGGAAGTTTTTTTTTTCACTTTGAGATTTTGTATTCAGTGCAAAATAAAATTAATTTTGACACAGGCACAGAACAGAGTCCGCCAACTAGATATCAGTTGCCATGAATGTTGTTAAAATGTAATGTAAAATGTCCCTGTATGTTGTCCAACTTGTCAATGGCCCTGTGCACTAATGTAAGTCCATGGAGACATGGCCTACCAAGGCTAGAGTGGAAGAAATCAAGTCGCCTGCACAGAGCTCTGGCCTCAACCCCACTGAACACTTTTGGGATAAACTAGAATGCCAACTGCACACAGACTGCCTGACCTCACTAATTCTGTGTCTCCTGTGCTTAAATGAGCACAAATTCCAACAGTCAAGCTCTAAAGACTAGTGGAAAGTATTTTCAGAAGAGTGTGAGTTTAAATATGGAATGAGATGTTAACAAAGTACACATCAATGTGATGGTAAATCTACTTGTTTGAGCTAATGCAAGTTTCTGTTTCTGGAAAGTATTTTAATTCCCTGACCTGTTATAGTTTCATGTACAATTAATTACAATATAAGGCTAATATTTATCAAACATTAATATTTAGCAGTCTTGTGAATGTGGTATGGTTTCATTTTATTCAGCAAGATTACAAGAAACAATGTTTTGAGATATTCTCCATTTTTCTGCATTCTTCAGTGTTTTCCTTTGGGAACAGATACTAAACCTGGTGGAATCTAATGCCTCAAAGGAGAGAGCAGATAATCAGTTTAGCCTTTTTGTCCCTGGCTAGATTTAATTTGCCTGCCATAAAAGTTAAGAATTGATGTGCTGGAAATAAGACCAGAACCCCAAGTGGGATGTATAACATCCCATATTAAAAGACCAGACTTGCTCTCTAAAGTAAACACTTTTTCCTTTATAAAACTTATTTTATAAACAAGTTTTATAAAGTTGGAATTATATATACTATTTGAAATTGGACTAGTTTTACACAGAGTCAAGGGTAATGTCTTTGGTAACTGAATAAATGTTATGTTATTTAATTTTAAATGTCACCAGTAGAAAAAACCTCCCTTTACTTTACATGATGGTAAAGATTGCATAATATCTTGTGGGAAGAGACGTTCTGTACTTTCTCTTTAATATAAAAACATACAAACAGCAGAATTGTTGTTCTTTTGTTTTCCTGCAAACTTCTCTTAGCAAAACACACACAGAACCAAGCATTGCCCATGTCTTAAATGTAAAAAAAAAATCTGTGGAAATTTGGAAAATTCTGAAAGAAAAAAAGAAGACAATTTAGTTGTGTAGTATAGAAGTAACTATTTAAATGTAAGCAATTTTTAGTTAAAATCCTGGTACCATAACACATGCTTCACTGGAAAGCATTTTTGGCAGACTTTTATTGTTTAAGTGTTCTGTTCTATGGACTATTACGATGGGATATTAACTAAATGAATTTGATTCATTAGTAGCCTAGACATCCAGCTCTACCATTCGTTCTCATCTCTAATGTCAACAACATTTCTTCAGATTACAGCTAACTACCCAGCATAAAATCAGGAACTGCTGTGCATTCTTTTTGAAACATGGCTCAATGACAGCATTCCAGATGCAGCTATTTTGCTAGCCTGTCTGACTGCATATACAAACAGTGAACATGTACATTTTCATCAAAGCCTCTAAACAAAGAGATGTCACAGACATAAAAGTTATGCTTTGGCTTAGGAATTTCCTAAATGCCACTTAAAAATTGGATGTTTTACAACTAGGAGTGAATTCCATGATTGTGGCAGCTTTTGTAGTAGTAGATGAGCACTTTACACTGAATTATTTGAGATGAATCAACATCCATCACTGAATTGCCAAACCTGCCTATTTTACACCATGGATGCTTTGAACAGAAGCATATTATGTGATCATTCAAAAGCAATGGTGTTGCCCTCCAGTGCCTTCAATGTTTCTACTGTAAAGTTCCTAAGGAAATCATTAGTGGAGTGAAAAGTTACTGTTAGTGAAAATCTAACAGTATATATATATATATATATATATATATATATATATGTCATGTACAGTCATTTAAACAGGCAGCTCATTACAATCACAGTACTTTACTGTATATCAGACATGTCCTGGAAATGTCATGTGTGTCTTGGATGTGTTCCATATGAGTGAAAATGAATAAAATAATATTTTTAATGGCTATCACCTGCAAAGTGCCTTATTACTTATTACCATGCATCATAATGTATAAAATCATTATGATTATCATTGTTCCTTGGATGACTAACAGCTCTGTACTTTGTTCTCATCTATAAAATAAAATCAGGTTGTAATTGTCTTTTATCTCTGAATCATTTACTTTGTAAATGCTCTGGATTTCATAAGAGATGTCTAGAATTCCAGTAGTGAATGAAATTGCAGTGGTGTGAGGTTAACCATAATAGACCTACAATGTGAGGGAGAATAAATTGTTGTATGTTGTTTACTATTACAATTGCCACAAAAATGTGCCTGCACTGAATATAAGCAGGTAAGTGCCACTTGATGCTTATTCAAAACCACATATTTAGCTAACCAGTCATTTTGTTTAGTCGGAATAAGTAAAATAGACATGTTGCCAAATTAGTGCTTTTAGTGTTCTTGCTTATGGCATTTCTGATTTGGCTGCTAAGTCTAGGGCAACCACTCCTAGTCTAGATCCCAAACCAATACAAACTTTGGCTGTTCCTCAGTGTCCAAACACCACAATTAAACAGTTTAGTGATCAGGCGCCCATTTCCCAATGTCAAGGACTCACCCTGGGTAGATACATTTTGCTAGAATGTCTATGTGAAGCATCACATAAATCAAAGCTTAACTTTATTTTCTTACGTTAATTTCTTGATCACAAAATTCACACCTTGATATATTGTGTTTTCCTATTTTAAATAATGTACTATTTATTCTTGTATGGAAAAAATGCAGTGGCATCCTAGAAATTAAGCCATTAGGGATAATTTACTGACATTGGGCAACTGGGTGCAACTCTCATATTCATCTGAAGACTAGTTTACCTGTTTCCTTTTCAGTGCAATCAGCTCTACCTATTAACTACGCTTAAATTATTGTTGTATTTGTCGTTATGTTTGTGTTCGATTCTAAATGTTACTTCTACATTTTTCTATATTTACCCATTTTTTTACTTCTCTGCATTTGACTTATGAAACATTGAAACATTGTTCATGTTCGTGTTCGATTGACCACTCCATGCTTACTGACAATGATTCTGTTAGCTGAACTGGATTTTGCTAACACTCACATCCAACTGCCTCATTTATTTTTGAAGAATAAATGAAAACATTTGCATACATAGCAAGATGACTATCATGGAAACTGGTATGATGCATAAGAATAAAGTATACCTAGTATTGCTGTTCTGCTCCTGAAACATCCAAACACTAGAAAAAAACTCCTTTTGCCTATAATGCTGTTACCTTCTTATCACTTAACATGTTAGATGTATTACCATGTCCATTACATTACTTACCATCACAACACTCGTGAACCGTGGGGCATAAAGCAGGTGGAAGGTGTACACTTGATATTTCACAGAACAAAACATTTGCACTGATCTAATCACCTAATAAACAACAGTCTACATCCATTAATTGCCCTTGCTTTATCTGCACACTTCAGTGATACACAAGCTTGGTCTCTCTAATCTGTTAATTCTGCTTCTCCTCTAAACTTATTTTTTTTAGCTGAGCACACTGCTAAAGTCCCTCATGTACTGTTGTTCTGCATGATCAAAGAATCAGATCAATGAGTGAATGGGAGCACAGAAGTTTTGATGAAAATGGATCAGGGACCTGCTGCAGATCAGTGGCCCATGACACATGCTGGGACTGCAGATTTGACCGTGTTGACAGCATATTCCTCTTCCTATCACATTGACCATAATTGTTATGGCTAAAGCATTGCTGAAAGAAACAAATCCAGACAGCAATCAAATAAATAAACAATATGTTTATGATTTCTACCTTCCAACATTTCAATTAACAAAGGCAAAGACTATGTCGATCACCTTGCCTTGCCAATTTCTTTTTCTTGCTTCTTGTTTTTAATTTCTCTTCTCCATTGCACCATCAGAAAAGTGCACAAATTAGTGACTGAATGGATTGAACTGGATTAACATTTATATGAAAGTGTTTCTCACCGAGACTGGCAGAGGAAGACAGTCTCTCCGAAGACTCAGTATGGTGCCCACAGATCAGGAAGAGGGTAAGCGGGTTGGCAGCCCATTGAGGAAATTAGTGCTTCCATTGCCTGCTCCAAAAGAGACAGGCAGGAGAAATTAATATTCACTTTTATGAGAATATCTGTAGTTTCTATAAAAAGGAAGTGGTGATGAACATAGGTTGGGATCACTCAGCTAAAAAAATTGAAAAAAGGAGTAGGAGATGGGAGACTGAAACTCTTCTTTTCTTTCAGTCTTAAAAATACTATAATCATTTTATGATTTTAGCTGATGAAACACTGCATAAGGTCCATGATTTTGTGCCCAGACAGGTTGTAAGGAGAAGGCAGCAGACTTGGCTGTTTATTACAGGAAGCGTTCAAGCACACTTTCAAAGGGACATTTACTATGACAAAGTGCTTTTGAATGGCAGCACTGAATTAGTAATCAAAAGTGCCCTGAGAGAAAGCTCTCATATTAGAGGCTTTTGAAATTCACAAAATAAGTCTTTTTGTGACCATAAAGAATGTAGTGAAGAACACACGGTTCCGAAACAAAAGAGTGACTGGCCTTCATCTCTGCAGTTGAAAGATGAAAGCTGGGCTATTTTGAGCCAAAGAGAACAATTACCAAATCATTCATAAATTATATAAATACATTTTACCTAATCAAATGTAAATTAAATGATCTTGACCAATTTGGATAAAATAGTCCTACCATTCAAAAAACATTTTAAAAAAACATTTCACTGTCTAAATGCTGTTATTTTTATTTTGATATTTTTTAATAACAAATCAGGGTCAGCCATACATCGCTCCCAGAGCAGAGAGTTATAAGGGCTTTGCTCAATGACCCAACAGTATCCCAACAGCAACTTCCAACTTTCTAATCAGTAACCCAGAGCCTAATTCATTGACTTCCACGACTGCCACATGACTGACCTCAATTTTTACTGCGAAACAAATATTTTGTTCACAGAAGGCATTTTTGAGGCACCAGGAGATACCAGCAACCCTGAGTCTTGATTCCTCCTGCTCCCCAAACCCTGCGTACACTGTAACCCCCTTATCTTCTTGCAGTCTCATCTGACCCACCGTGGACATGGACAGTCTACAATACACCATAATGGACAGATGTAGAAACCATGAATTAATTGTTTTTGTTTATATTCACACATCTGTGTCACCCAAATGATTTTTTTTTTATCGTTCCATTTCTCAAAGGATGGCAAAAAGTCTATAGCACACTGGAAATGGTAAGATAAAACTGAATACAAGCCTGTTACACTGGCAAAAAGTCATGCTGAGATCTCTATTGCCTGCTCAGATTTCCCTTTTTTTCAGCAGTGTTTATGGAAAATTGCACAGAGGACTCATTTAGTGCAGTGAACAATTTTCCTCTGCATTCTATAACTTATGTGGACTTTTTATTTCACAATAATGACTGTGGTAGTAAACCAAGAACATTTAAAAATTTTGTGTAATCCAAAAAAGCATCCAAAAAATGGTTTTAAAATGCCTTTTTTGGCCTAAGTATTCCTTTTGCAGTGATAATTGGGGTCAGGTGCTGGACATCTTAAATGAATAGCTGATCTGATTTAAGCTAGCAAATCTCATGCTTGATTTTACTAAACGACTTAGGAAGACACAAAATGTCTTATTTGTTAGAGAATTAAACTGTCTGTTTCTTGAATCCGCTAATTGAAATTTGAAACAGAGAAAGAACATGGAGTTACTAAAGGGACATTAGGGTACTGGTTTAATCTCTGCATAGCCAAATAAAGAGAAAAGGCTAGTGTGAAATGAGCGCTGTGGCAGCAAGATCCACTAATGCAGGTATCAAAGTGACAAGCTGCCTCGGCTAAAAGAGAGAGAGAGAGAGAGAGAGAGAGAGAGAGAGATACAGAGTGAAGCAGAATGTGAATAAGGATTTATCTTTGGTGCAATCTATACCATTTTAAGCTTTGGGTATTTACCTGATCGAATTATCACTCTAGCTTAGCGTGCATTATAGAATATCCATAACTTCTCCAAAACATCAGGGGAACACAGGAGGTTTGTTGTCTCTGGCTTACCCTTCCTTCCCAATAGGTTTATCTGATCCAAGATGTTAGGAACCTAATACTGTCTCTAATTGGAATGGACAGAGGGGGCTGAGAATGCTATCAGCAAGCCAAATTAGCTTTAATTAAAGCCGTTAAGCAGAAATAGCTGACCTGTCAATCTTCACACACTCTTCTCTAAGGTTAGAGGATAGGAGGGATAGAGAAAAAGAGGGGTGGGGCACAGGCTTGATGTAAATAGCACTCCATTAATCACATGTGCCTACCAGAATAATCCTTTAGAAAGAGGTACAAAACAATGTAAAGGGGTAAAGATGAAGCAAATGCATCTTAGACGTTCCTCCAGGTCTATAGGTTATTGTTTGTAGTGTACTGCTGCCCTCTGTGGGTCACATGTCCTTTTCTTCAACCCCTGGCTTTGTGTGGCGGAGCTTTCTGAAGCCTTTTGAAGGAAACCCGGGGACTGGGTGCTGGAAGAAAACGAGTGAGCCATGGTAGACCAGCACACCAAAGTAGAGAGGATTAACAGAAAGTAATAAATCTTTCTTCCTTCTTGTCGTGTCCTCCCTCCCTTCCTCCCTCCCTCCCTGTCTCCCCCTCTCCCCCCCCCTCCCTCTCTGTCTCCCCCCCTCCCCCCTCCCTCTCTCTCT
>JAOVVF010000036.1:25799447-25813440 GCA_028565595.1 Duopalatinus emarginatus | reverse complement strand
TTGCTTGGTTATCCTTAAGAAAAAAGTGGAGTCATAGAAACTGTTGGGTCTTGTTTGTTGTTAGGGAGGTCCTGCAGTGATGCAGCAGCTTTCTTGTCAAAGGTCGAAAGAAATACCCATGTATATCCTTTTCTGTGTATTAGAAAGTTGCAATATGTTTATTGTTACAACAGCCTGAAGCACTAGCAAGCAGAAATAGCTTAAGTAACTTTATATAGTAAGTTGCACTTTTTTTTTTTTTTAGAATTGTTGGAGAATAGTTGGTATTCAGCATGACACATGCTACTGTTGTGGTCGGATAGCACTGTGTGGATGTGCAAAAAACACATTTGTCATCATGACAACATTTTTCTGAAATGAAAAAATAACCTACCATAGAGGTTAGGAAAAGGTTTGTGTGACATTTCTTTGTAATAAATTATGCCAGCAAATTGTTGTGTTAGTTGATCTTTCCTGGACTATAGTTAAACATGGTTTCAATCTACTACAAAGGATTTCGAAAATGCTGTACCAAGTTGTGTACTATTTTTGTTACAGAAAGTTTGCGTCTTCTGCGATTATGACCCCTGAGGAGCAGGAGCAGCGACTTCTGTATGCAAATATATTGGAATATGAACAAGATAATGTGAGTGTGTATGACTTAAGTGTAGTGTTTAATTAAGGAAATTAACTGTTTTGATGCAGACTGATTTTTTTTTTTTTAAATCAGGATTGGCCTAAAGTATGGAAAGCTACTCTAAAGAAGAATCCAAATGATGCAACTTTGGTTTCAGGCCTGATGACCTTTCTTTTAAGGTATAAAGTGCTCAAATATTTTCATTTTATTTAGAGCAAAAATATGTGGTTCAAAGATTTTTTAAACCATCTGTTGTCAAAAATCTATTTAACAAATAGATTTTTAAGGTCATGTTACATGATTTTCCAGCTGTCCAGAACATCCTGTTGTGAAGCTGTTGAAGAAGCTCCAGTATCAAGTATATAACGGACTGTACCCCATAATAACCCGAACTGTTCCTTCAAGCCCAGCACTTGGACACACTGTGCATTTAAAGCCTTCACACAGTGCACAAAGCCTGCTGCTTCCTCAGAGTCCACTAAGGCAGCTCAAGCCCAATCTATTCCACAGCCTGTCAGATGCTGATCTCCACAGCCTGACACTCTCTGCACTTCCTGACCTCAACACTAATGACACAGCATCCAAAATGGATTCAGAAGAACTCCCGACCCCGGTCCCACCAGACCGAGAGAACTCTTTTGAAGATCTTGAGCATTATATGACTCAGTTGGACTGGGCTTCATCTTGTGCAGATGACACGGTCTCTGATATGACCTTTGACTTGACCCACAGTGAAATAGAAGCTCATGTTCAGGACATGGAGGAGCGAGCTTTGAAAGAACACCTGAAAGCCACAGTCAAAGAAATCCACAATGCCATTGGTAAGCAAACACTCATTGCACACTTCGCATCTTAAATAAGGAGCATAACACCCACTATAGCCACAAAAAAAAAAAAATTAAAATCATGACTGTGTCTGATGAAGGTCTTAATTAATCTCTTAATCTTTCTCTGCCTTAGATCGCCTGCTGTCTCTGTGTCTGCTTTCTTTTGAATGTCTCAACACTGCAAGCTCCAAAGACCAATGTGTAGCATGCATAGAGGAGGTCTTCTTCACCCCAATATGGGGCCCTCTACTGGCACTTTTTAGGTATTTAATTTTTGTAACACATGCCATTGCAAACAGTAAATATTAGAGTTGTGATTATAGGGATCAAGTTCTATTTGTCTGTACAGTAGCACTATAGCTGGATCCTAAATGTTTATCACTAGCAAATGTTGCACAAATACACTGGTAGGCAGTTTACTCTATTAACATGATTTCATTTTTCCCAACCTAATGAAATCTAAATAATGCATACTTAGTAATGAAATTGGTTAGCAGTGTGCAGGGTTTAAAGAGATACAAAGAGCTGCTGCAGCTTGCCAAACACAAAGTATGTGTGAGGTTAGACAGCGTTTCTCAAACAAGCAAATTGGCAAGTCACTTGCAAAGTGGTTGAGTCAGACGAGTTATAGCAGAGAAAACAGTAAATGTGGAGAATTGGGTGCAGTCCAGGAGTCAGGTGGAATAAGTTCAATACAGCAGGTTCATTTGTGTTTTTTAAGAGAACCTGCCTGGTCTTGAAGTGTTTCTTTTGAAATTACTAAAATTATACCAGTAAGGAGCAGCATATTGGTCTGCTGAAGAAAAAAAGAAGTACCATGTGTGCCAAGACCACTATTTTAATAAAGCATACAGGAGTTGGAGTAGGAAGCAAATCTTTACCTTTTAAAAATTTACCAAAGTAAATGAAAGCAAATCTGTTGAGATTTACTTCATTGCAAGTGTTTGCGCAGTGTAAACAATAGGTGGTGCTCTTAAGCTAGAGGCAAATGAAGTTGCTCTGAATTTCATTTAAATCAGTGACATAAACCACCAGTTCCAATGTCCTAGTCGAGAAGCATGCCTTGTCCTTCACATATTAGTGTTTTCTGTTTCTAACATTACTGATTCGACTAAACAATTAATTAACAGCCCTTCCTGAAATGTATGTGGTGGGGCAGGAAAAAAAAAATACACTTAGTAGGTTGGGAAACACAATGACGACGGTTGAGAACCTGTGGTGCAAACATTGAACTATAGAATAATAATTAGTAATATTTTAAATGTCAGAGACATTAAAAACATCTAAAATTTCACTCTTAAATATTCTAGGATTTGTAAAAATAAAAATCATAGATCATGTTGGGCCATTAATAATTTATTTATTTATAAACCTTTTTGAACCTATTAAAACTAGGAAGGTGCATCGAGATCGAGAGCTGGCTTTTGAGAGCAGTGTTCTCCTCTACCATAATGCCTCACCCAGTGATGTTGGTGTACCTGACAAATTGTTTCCCAAAGACCCCACTGTACTGCAAGGTTCCTACCCATATGAGTCTGCGGTGCAGGAACTAAAACTCTTGTGTAAAGACTGCTGCCCTCAGAAGAAGCTAGAATGCATAGGTAAGACCTCCTGACACTAATCATCATTGCTTTATAGCTTTGTTTTATTGAGGGAAGAATTAGATCGTGACTTCATGGGTCACATCAAACAAGTGTTGAATTTGGCTGAAACTTTTATTTATTGTTGTTTTCCATTTCAGTGAGAACATTAAGACTCATTTGTGCCTGTGCTGAGCATTACCGTCTCCTTCAAGAGAACGATTCATCGCCCAAAACAGCAGCCATGTAAGTAGGCCAAGTTTGGCTAAGCAATAGCTTGCTCTCAAATTGCTTTCATCCCTTTGCCTCGCATTAAGGAAAAATTGCAGATATATATAAGGATGTTGGTGGGGAAGTTTTTGAGTTGTTTTCCTGCATGTCCCTTTGGCAGTCTGTCAGATTTTATCAAACCCCACAGAGGCCAAAGCATAGCAGGAGGGCTTTCTCAGCCTTAGGCCCTCAGTGGGATGCTCTGGTTAGCGTGCTATGTGGGTCGTCCTGTCTGGAACATACACTGGCCTCGACATGGTGTCACAGGAAAGTGAGGGAGTGCTTTTGGAAGAAGGGTCTGAGGATTAGTTAGTTACCTGCCAGGGAAAGTAGAAAAAATTCAGATGTAAATAATGAAATGATTTACATAATGTTAACTTAAGAAACTGTTTTTATTATTATTATTATTATTATTATTATTAATCAGATGTTGACAGTGTATTAAACTTGATTAAACTTAAAATATTTTCTAAACATGACTGTCATTCACTTGTACAGCACAAAAGTGTTCTTAATTACTTTTAATAGTGCGACCATATACAGATCTGATACAACGGAGTTCAAAATGTTTACAAATTAATAGTGTGCATTAGAGTAATGCATGTTAAGTCTGTTGTTTAAAACATTTATGATCTGCTGAGTAAATCCGTGAAAAATTAGACTGGTCACTGCTTTAAACAAGCTGCTTTGCTGCGTCATTGTTTTTTTGTTTTTTTTTTTTATTTTTACTGTTTTTATCAAACACTGTTGTAATCAAGGCAGTAAAAATAAGCTCACTTGGGTATCCCATTAAGTGAAAAACAACTTGAATCATCACCGCACAGGACTCAACACACTTTGTCATTCAGCCAATCATGTGGCAGCAGCACAGTGCAGAACATCATGCAGGTAAAGAGCGTTTTTAATGTTAACATAAAAAATAGGATCTCCATATCCTTCCTGGGAGCTCAGATCAATCTGCCTACTTTTTTCTAACATCTTTTTTCAACAAGGCATTTTCATCCACATTCCATGGTACCATTTTGTGTAAACTATACAAACTTTGTGTATAAGTGAAAATTCCTGGAAATTAGCAGTATTTCTGAAATACTTAACCATGGAACCGGTACCGTCATCCATGCCAAGCTCCTGACCTGTATCTGCATGATTTTGTGCGCTGCACTGCTGCCAAATAATTGGCTCATTAGATAACTATTAAACTGTTTCTTTTTTGACATATACATGTGCATGTCTATTTAGGTCAAGAGTGGTAGATTTCCAGAATCTAGTGGCCAGTTTGGATTCATTGTATTAGACATGTGGGTGTTTTGTTTGAAACCAGTGTTTCATTAGTTTAAAAATGTCATATTCCCAGAGCTGTGTGTGGCTTTGGCATGTAATGAGTATGGTTTGAATTCGTTCAAAACGTTGAAGGGTTTTTTGTTTTTTTTTTGTGCTTGGTAGCAGTGTTGTGATGATGAATGTGATCGTAAAGTGCTAGTAGGGGTTGGATCAGTTTGTTGGCCTTGTTGGTAATTTAGGTTTAGTTTGTGCCTGACGGTTAAGGCTTATGAATTTGCTCATGCATGTCTGCACAGGAACAATTAAAGTATTCCAACCCTTTCTCGTTCTATTGCATTGTCTCTTTTCTTTTTGTCTCAATTATACAGACCAAACCTCATTTACACTGCATTATTTTTTAACTGTAGTTGGCCCATTCTCTCATTCTTTGCTTTGTCTCCATTCTTTCCTTGTCTTCAAAATTAAAAAGGGATCTTATGATGCACTGTCTGAGTTGATCTGGATTCCCCTACTGCATGACACCCCACCCTTCATATTTTCACTCTTTTACCTGAGGACCTTTTCACCATGTGCTGAACTTTCCTTCTTTCTTTTTCCTCATCTTGCAGTCAGTAGGATTATTGACACATGAATGCATCCTTATGTATTTTGGCAAAACCATGCTCCACAAAGTTCAAATATTCCTCAACGATCCAAGAAAAACTTCAGTCCAAATACTGATCATATTTAGTAATTCAGGCAAGACCTGACATTATTGGATATTAAGTAATAATTCTATACTCTTGGAATTACAGCTATTTTGGCATGGGTCCACTATGTGAAGCCTGTTGTTATGTCCACCGCTCACTCTCTTAGCTGAAAGATATCTGGTGTCATATGGGCCAGCAAGAAAGGGGACACCCAGGTACTTTCTCACGCAAGCAACCCTTAGCCAGTACAGCATGCAAATGCCAAAAAGTGACTTTAAGGGATTTGATATTGCCTCCAGACATGGAGAAAGTATAAAGTATTACTGTTTAATTAGGAAATATTAACTTTTTTTTTTTTTTCTCTTACAGTGGAGCAGATGATCTGCTGCCCATTTTGTCATATGTGGCCTTACGCAGTGACCTGCCTCAGCTAGTCTCTGAATGTGCTGCACTGGAAGAGTTCATCCATGAAGGGTTAGTGAAATTCGCCCTTCTCGGGTCTGCAGTATATAATATGCTTAGGTAACATGAAAGCTCTTGTAGAAAGTTCTTCTCTTAATAGAAATGAAATTAAGAAATGGCTTAAATTGCATGGTGTCTGTCATACTTCAAATGGCTATTGGAATTTCTCTTCATGCTGCTGATTCCAAAAGGATTTAATTCCATAGTGATTTATCCTGTGCCCTTGTTTGCTTGATTTCGTCTTGCCCCACTATTGGGTGCTAGGGTGCTATAGCGTGCCTTCTGAGACCACAGCCAAAGAGCTCTGTTTATCTGCGTAAAGGCCACCACTTTTTACAGTTTGGTTAGATTGGCAGTGATGAGGGAATTTCCGTCACACTCTGGTTTGCCTTTTTTTCCCCTTTCTATAAAATACAAATAAAATTCCTCTCAGTGTTTGTGCAACTTGGTGGTTTGGAAAAATCTGAGGACGGAGCATTTGGCGCTCAGTGTGCTATATGCTGAAGAAAGACCACATGCAACTCCTTAATTATTCATGCTTATCATTAGTTCAGAGTACAGCAGTTTTGTAAATTTAAATTAAAAGCTTGACATTTTCTTTATGGTGTTAGCATTTTGCCTTGGGGTGACACGAGTTCAACTGCTACTAGAAAACTCTTACTTAAAATGCCTCTGTTCATCTTATTCCTCCTATATCTGGCATCATCACTCCTCTACTTGTACATGCATGCAATCTGTAATGAAGGTCATACTGTGGGAAATGCTTTGCAATATTTAGGCTATGGTAGTGTAGTGGTTTAACCCATGAGATCTGTTGGATTAGTCTGAATAGTGTGAATTTTCCCCAGGTATTTGATCGGAGAGGAGGGCTACTGCTTAACTTCAATGCAGAGTGCCCTGTTGTATGTGGAGTCGCTGCACTTGGGTGGAACTTTGCATCTGGCTGCCAAACCCACCTGAGTCAGGTAAGAGACAGTGCCCAACTCGCTCATTAAATAAGCTGTACAGTGAGTCATGGTAGGTGTGGATGTTGCATGTATATGTGTAGTCACTGAAGCCTAAATTTTAAATGCTGTGATTACAAATTCCTTCTTTTTATAAACAAATAAAAATAACAGGCAATTAAACAATTGGTTTTATTTAATGATTTGAGATCTTGTGTAACAAAGCCTGTAACACTGAGTTATCTGTGCTTGGGAGTGCTAAAAGAGGGAAAGGCAAGTTTGTGTTTGCTGGGTTCTCTGCAAAAACACAAAAATTTTAGTTAGAGCAGTTATAGACCAATTTTACAACTTCAAAGTGCACTATTATTTAACATATAAAAATAAAAAAAAAGTAAAACACAGGAAGCCACAGGAAGCAGAGGGAGACACTCCTGCCATGTGTTGTGCAGTGTGCACATTCAACTCATAAGGTTTAGTGTTGTGTGTTTAATAAAGTGGTGTGAGGTTACCGCTTTGAAATTTGAGATTTTTGTCCGTCATGGAACACTAATGCAATCACAGTGTGCATTCATGTTGCTTTTAAACACAAAATTTGAGTGTTGTGGCGAACTGTTTTAGCCCATATTGAGAAAACTACAGCTCTGTTTCTGTATGTTGGCCAGTAACATGCAAATTTTTGACACAATCAGTTAAATTATCAGTAGAGGACAAGACTATGTTTACATTTAACACACTTTCTAAATGCAAAACATTGATTTGTGATTGTGTAGACCATGGGTAAAAGTAATTTGTCATTTGAACTGCTTGTGTGACTAGCTTGTTTTTCTGTATTTAAACAGTGGGAAGGAGATGCATATTTTGCAAACCACATGCCTTTCTCCTTAGTCCTTCAGTCCAGGGCAAGAACTTCTCATCCTTCCCTCCTCATCAGGGCTGCAAGATTAAACGCCCATCATCCATTCAGCGCAGATTGTAGAAGAGGTTGCACAAAGCGAGTCTGGAGCTTTCCAGTCTCAAAAGCGTGAGAGCTCTGAATCCTGCTGTGCTGCAGAGTTGCGTCCCAAATGGTTAGAGTAACAGAATCAGGTTGACAAGGAATTGTTTGGCCGTTTATCTTATTTAATGGGGAAAAAATGGAGTTACATAGCGTATCTAATTTAATTGTCTCTTCATCCTGATTTGTTTGTCACCCAGGTTAATATAGGTATCTGCTCAAGAACTACAATGGCATAATTGTTCTGTTCGAAATGACTCACAGACAGCCGTGTGAAATGAGTGCCATGACTAACTTTTTTTTTTTTTCCTCCAAATTGTGCCATTTAAGTTTGTTTTATCATTGTGTAAACCTTGAAAGGAAAAATTTGAACAAGCAAGGGTGTCTGTTCACTGCTGGCACTACAGTTAATGCAACTGAGCACATTTCAGACAAATATCATCCCGCTAACTCGATGTTTTTCAGGGTATGTATGCTTGGTGAATGATGTTCTGCCAAGTCATTGCCGGTCAGATAATACATGAAATTTTTTGAGCAATCCACAGTCTTGAAAATCTTAAATGCTTTGAGAGAGATTTTTCTTTTTGACTGTGGTAGGTGACCTGGATCAGCACTTTGAAAAGAGTAACATGATCTCGGACGGCATATTTCAACATTTTATTAAATATTATCTTAAAGGTTACTATACTACACAATAAAAAATGTTGTACTTCCTCTTTTAGATATGCGATTAATGTATGTATGGTCCTGTTTACTGTATTGCTGCTTTAAAATGTTTTACCTGAGCTTAAAGTTGTGATATGTACTGTTTTACCAAAAAAATAATAATTTCTGAATTGGAAAAAAGTGAGTTGTATTGAAAGAAAAAGGGGGTTTGCCAGCATCCACTTTCCACTAGGTTTAGATTTTTAAACTTTTTTAATGTGATGACTTTTTGATGCTTCAGTATATTGTACACTCCATTTCAATTACACAAACTTAATAGTGAGGCAGAAAAAAGTTTTACTGTGTACAAACATGAAATGCGAACATTACTATACCATCTATCTAATGTAAATATGTACTTAACCAAATGTAAGATTAATATAAATATGTATTTGTAATTTATTGTGTAGTGGTTTATATGGATCACTGGCTGCAATCATGTCAATCAGTCGTATGTTTGCTCTACTTAATACTGCTAATAATCTTTAATGTGAATGTGTTGAAAAGAATGCATGGGAGTGTGCGATACCATGGATTTTCTAATAATAAAAACATAAGATACCTTTACTCTTTTTTTTTTTTCCTGTCTTTCCAGGTAACATGTAAAAAAAGCAAATGCAGAAAAAGTTTGATTTATTGAAAATGTCTTGATTTTCAGGTTTGTGTGCCAAGAATATTTTAGACAGATTTATAGAACTTTGCAAGATTTTTCATGCCAGCTGAGACTGGATAAAACATGCCAATCTTAATCAGAGGGGGAGGTGCACCCAGTATAACCTCTGTTATGCCCCCTCTCATGTCTATTGTTAACTCCGATAGCCAGCAAACTGTCTTTTTCCAGTTCTGTTGTTTTGCATGCCACATGACTGCTTTGGAACTTGTCTGCTTTGTGGAGAAAAGAGAAAAACATCCTCCGAACATCAATTTATCATGCAGTCCTTGAAATGTTGAATGTGTGTCTCGAGCAGGGCAGATTTTCGGCAGTGATGTAATGGGGAAAAATCCACTCTGACCAAACTGCATATTAAACAGTGGCATCCAGGATTTATCTTGTAATAAAAACTAAATTGATTGTGATACATGCAGCAGACATTATGTGGTAATTTTGCATAGTAACCATTCAAAACAATTAGAGTTTGTACAGTTGATAGGTTTTCTAATGCCATCCATTTTCTTTTGACCAAAAGCACTGGAACACCATACCATAACCTCCAAACTTATACATGCAAACTTCCAAAGAGGACTTGCTTCCTCTTCCTCCTTGGAGATTGATACAGCAAGTGCTTTAGTCTTTTAGTCTGTCTAGCGCACTCATCTCTTCATCTGTAGACATTGTCCAAACAGATCAGGTTCCAAAGCTTCAGCTTTCATACCAATACCACCATCAACATCATGCTTGTCAATCTCATAGATCACTAACTAGCCAAGCCGACTCTCTGCTGTAAATTCGGCACAGCCGTGTTGTGTAGCTGCTTTGTATTTCTAAGCTTCTGTGTTTTCTGCTATGTTGCATTTGTCTTTATGATCCTGATAAAATTTGCTGGAAATGGTGAGGGGGTAAGAAACTTTTGCTCCTCTGTTATTAGGACTTAACAGTTGATTATTATCTTTATTAAGATTATTGAAAATATTTTCTTTACAATACATGCACAAAAAATTACAGATTTAATCCTTACACTTCTCAGTGCTTTGTGTCTCTTTCCAAGCAGAATTAACAGTTTATCTTGCAAATGAAACATCTGCAAATCTGAAATACCATCGCTTCCTGGAAATCGTGCCTTGAATCATAAGTGCGGTGCATAGCGTGACTAGACTCACTGGCCCTCTATGACCTTTAATAAATTGATACAGACCAGTCAACTATGCTAGTACTCAAGTGACATCACACATTTAATTTTTTTTAGCCAATATAATACTGAGTAATTCTTTATAATAAACCACCTGTGGTATGGTTTTAATCTAGTACAATATGATGATGTATTTTTGTCTCGGATGATTATTTTCAGAAACTGAATCGCAGCCATGCCTTTTTCTGGCACGAATACTACATTGTCTCATGGAAGGGTGAGTGTTGTGGCTCTTGGGATGATGTTTAGTTTTGAAATCTGTTCCAATATTTGAGTTTCTGTTCCTTTTGAGGAAAGCAAAAAATTCCATTTTTAATGGTATCCAGATGAGTGAACTGGAGGTCACACCCTTGTACCCTCATCAGACGCAGGTGACTCACCCCCTTCAAGACCAAACGTGCAAAAGTCAGGCACTTTTGCATATCTCTGTTGCACTGTTCTCAATATTGATGATAAACAAAGGGTTGATATGGAGATAAATTACTACATACAAAATATTCTTGTGATTCTAATAACCTATTCTCTCAACCCACGATGTGCCTTGGAATCTCACATACATCGTTTTTTTTTTTTTTGGACTCTTGTCCAACCCTTTGGATATAGAATAGAATAAAGACAAAACAAAAATGATCAAATTGGGTCTGGTCATTTAATAGCTATTCCTGTGATATGTTTTATTTATTGGATTGACATACATATTCAAGCATATATGTAATTTACACCATGACAGTAAACCAACAAAAAACATAGATCTAGCTTCTATGAGGGACACTTGGATGTTCTTCCCTCACATATCTGTTTATTTTCAGGCAGTGTGGTGCAGGATTAACTGGATCCACATAAGCAGAACAGATGTAGACTGAAGGATATTTGTGAGCAGGGCAGGGAGTCACGCTAGGGAGATCAGATCCCTCCTCCAGTCTTAACACTCTCCTATCAACCTGAAGCCTGGATTAAACTATAAAGCTGGAGTAGGGCCCAACATATGTCTTCTTTCATTCTCACCAAGTACTCCATTTCTGTGCCTCTTAAGTCACTGCTATTTTCAAACCAAGTGTGTTTTAAACACAGCTACACCCTGTGCAATTCTACTGTGTATTGTGTTAGTCTGACCTCAATACAAAAGAAAAGCACTGACTATTGCTAGGTTTTGTGTGTTAATTTGCATGCAATGTACATAACATATATAAAATAAACTGGATGCTAAGTATAACCAACGTGCTGTATTTTTCTGCTCATAGCCCGAAGGGTGCTTATGGCATTGCTCAGAGATGAATGGAGCCTACCGATTGTCCTAATCATTACAGGATAACAGTTTTTAGGTCGGCAGGGCAGTTTACATTGAAGACAGTGTGAGATTTCTGCTTCCTTTCCACCAGCGTAGCCACAGCCTCACCTAACTCCAAATGATTCAGGTACCCTGGCCCCATGCGCTCTGGGGTACCAACGCCTGTGTTGATCTTCACCTACAAGAAAAAAAAAGAAGTACAGGAAATCAGACATGCCCATTATTTCATAGGGACAATGGTGAGACTGCTAGACGGACCTGATTAAGTTTGCAGGGAACTTCTGCATACTCATCTCGAACAATCTGACAAAATGCCAGAGTGCTTGCTGAGCCCACCGTCAAGAACCCTGTGCCTGGCATCAGCAGCTTATCCCCAGCGCCCCCTGCAGGAGAGAAAATATTTGCCCAAATATAATTGATGTGTAAGATCGTCCTTCTACAAATATCAGTTAACTATAAAATATTATTTTAAAAAAGCAGACTTTCAGTGGATTACCATGCCATAAACCTGCACACCAGTGGCACTCACCTGTAATAAATGTGTAGGTGCAATTGGGATCATCTCTCACCAGGGGAAAAAAAGTTTTCCATGATACAAAAGTGCTGAACAGAAGGGTCTCAATAACCTGATGAACATAGGTAGGGGCAGAATGACTCCCTTTTGATTCCTAATGATTACTTTTTACAATAATTTAGAAGTACTAGATCAGTGGATGGATGCTAATACAGTGTAAATCAGTACAGAACTATGATATGCATTTCAGTATTTGCCTAACTGACTAGATGTTCTGAAAACAAGACATATGCGATCTCACCCAGTGGAGTTCTTTAAGAGGCTGGGTGTGTGGCGGTCCTCCTTGCCACCAGCTGAAGCCCAGAGACGACACCACATCTGTAATCTTCCCGACAGACTTCAGGAGGGTTTGTTTCACCTGTTCAGCTTCCTCTTCTGAACCTGGGGACACGAGCAGTTTTCTTTTGAACATCTCCACCCATGCTGACCAAAGATGTGTGCAAACAGAATGGCATGTGAGATGAAAGACTTACCAACGTTCCCTACCAGAGTTGTCAGGTTGCCTTTAGTGGAGGGCGTAACAAAGCCTCTGAGCTTCTCCAGCTTACTCTTGTCTCTGGAGATCACAGCAACCTTAAAACCTTTGGAATAATAAGAGAAACTTTATTTGCATACCATCTTTCATGCACTGTAAAGCAGCAGAGAGTGTTTTGCATCAGTTACACTTATTGCCAATTTACAAACTACCTTCAGTTTAAAGACTGAGGTCTCTGCGAAGTCAATAAACATCTCATCTGTTATAAATAATACATTTGTTTAGCTGCCAAAGATCAATAAAAGTAGTTATGCATTAAATAGTGGACTCTTATCCTTTTTATTATCATCATTATAATAATAATAATTATTATTAGTAATATTATTATTAGTAATAGTAGTAGTAGTGTGTGTGTGTGTGTGTGTGTGTGTGTGTGTACAGTGCAGTATGAACTCAGCTGTAGGTGTTGCTTGTTCTTACCTCTGTCTAAAAGTGCCTTCACCAGCCCGGAGCCCACAGTGCCCGCTCCACCGAGCGCCAGAACCACGCGCTCCCCGTTCGACATCACTAACACAAACACACACCTGTTGTGTACTTTAAGGCACAACTGTCACGAAGTCTGGGGAGACGTAATAATGGTCATGTTGCCACGATGCAGAGTTTTTAAGAGATCGCGGGTAAACTGTTCCGCCCTTCTGGTGCTCTAAACACGCCCATCCGATCAACTGACCACGCCCTAGTGTGTGGCGCCGCCCATCTAATTATCATATTCGTGTCATAAGTTACGTTATTTAGATAGATAGATAGACAGACAAATAGACAGATAGAACTAAAACACATTATTGATAACAACAACAATAGTAATAATAATAATAATAATAATAATAATAATAATGTTTTTAAATTATTCTTGTAAGACTACCACTGTGCTCATTTATCACATACATGTATATTAAGTTGTTTTAAGCGCACTTTAATGTCTTTTAGTGTTTAATCTGGCAGCTCAAATAAATATACTTAAACTGTATTGGGAGTGGTGAAAATAACATGACTGGTACACTCGGTATAAATTAGGTGCAACTTAATATAAGTTTAATTACATTTTAATAGTGATTTAATAGTGATATACCTAAAATAATACATTAGGTATATTTTTTCACTATGGAGTGTAAAAATGTTGGAAAGATTTTTCATTTCTTATTTGCTTCATTATCTTGGAAAATAAGAACTATAATAAAATGTGTTTTTGTCGCCACCTAGTGGAACTTTAATAAAATGTCTGTTATTTGTTTCCCTAAATTGAATTTTTTTCTTTTTGAATGTATCTGCCTTGTGCATATTCTGTGGGTTAGAAAAACTAAACCACATCTGTTTTATAAGTATATAAAACAAAGAGCTTCATTTCCTCTGGAAGACTTGTGCATTGTCTTTAGTGAACTAT
>JAOVVF010000036.1:25781948-25799347 GCA_028565595.1 Duopalatinus emarginatus | reverse complement strand
GATGGCAGATGGTAGTCTCACAATGGGTTTGAGGATCTCATCATAGGACCTAATGGCAGTCAGGGTACCTCTGTCTAGCACATGGAGGGCTGTGTGAACGTCTGGTCTTCATCCCACCCTCATAAAGTCTGTTTCTTGGAGCAGAAACATGGATATTAGTGTCCTGCTGGGGGTCATTTTGTAGGGCTCTGGCAGAGGGTGTTTTCCCACCTTCCGCCCTGTGAGTGCTGGGACGCCAGACCCCCAATGACCCATATTGCCGTATTAAAATAATATAGAAAAAGATAGACCATAGACAGAGAGAGAGAGAGAGAGAGAGAGAGAGAGAGACAGATAGACCGATAGATAGACAGGTAGGTAGGTCGTTAGGTCGGTCGGTAGACAGACAGACAGACAGACAGACAGACAGACAGACAGATAGATAGATAGATAGATAGATAGATAGATAGATAGATAGATAGATAGATAATGTCTTGTGCAGGAAATAACCACATGTTCCACGAGCGCAGCTGTTCATTCCCCATGTGACGTCTAATAGAAATCACATCACTCCAACCTGTAAATTAAAAGGCTAAAAATTACAAGGTAAATTGCAAGGCTGGTCAGAACTACTCGTAACTCCCACATGGAATTCTTTCGAAGGCGCCGACTTCTCCGAGTTACCGTGTCCGTGACGTCATTTCAACATGGCGGAGCTCATAGAGAAAACGAAAACAAGCAATAACAGAGTGATTTAAGGTGTTAGTAGTCTTTTGAAGATCTTTCTTTAATGGGTCACAATTTTATGAACATGTTTTTTTTTTCACTTTAAGCACCGACCACTTCCAGCTTACAGTGAGTGTTCTTTTTATTTCTGACTTCAGACAGCCGAGTTCGCGTGAACACTCGAACGTGGAGGTTACGAGTTGAAAATTCCGACTTCTTGTCAGTCGCGCATGGGCGCGCTTCATGGTTCAATTCTAAATGACTGTCGAATGATTGGTGCACTACATAGAACACGAGGTACTGATAGTCTAGTGCACTTTTTGTCTTTTTGGGATATAGAGCTAAAGGTCATATTGAGACGTGACGCCGTTTACGGAAGTTTGGTGAAAAGCAGTTGTTTTTCTGAGTTTAGTTCAGTTCGGTCCGCTAGTGTGGAGTCGGTCAACTTTTAATCTTTTATACGAGGCTCAGAAGCAAAGTGGACAAACAGCAGGTTTTAATAGTTTTATTCCTTATTATTAAATAGTTTGTTAAGTTTCAGACTGTCAGTCACTCAGGGGATTTACAGAAAAGTAAAAACCGGAAAATGTCTCAGTTTTAGTTAAAAAAAATAATAAAATAAAATGTCTTAAAAGTTATATATTTATAATAATAGTTATATATTTATTTACTATAAATAATTAGTTAGTTTTAATTAGTAAATTCTTAGTTAGTTGACTTATAAAAGCGTTCGTTTTTACTGTTTATTACAAAGCTGTCCTGGCTTTAACTTTAATACTCAGAAAATCTTACTTATCTGCAAGGGTGAGTCAAAAATTATCCGCACTCCGACTAAAAATTCTTTAATCGACTTTCAGAAAAGACAAACACATTATTTTTCATTATAATCTCCGTTTTTCAATACACTTTGTCAACAAGCTTTCATATTACCTAATTTAAAAAGGTTTTAGGCTGAGCTGCGAGCTACTAATGCACCTCTGTATTCACCTCTACATCAGAGGCAAAGGCAAACATCCACACTCTTCTCTGTTCTGGCACCAAGGTGGTGGAATGAACTAGCCCTTGATGTCCGTACAGCAGAGTCACTTTCTGTCTTTAAACGCCGGCTAAAAACTCACCTGTTCTGCAGCACTTAATCGAAAAATAAATGTTTGTGAACTGTGTTTGTCTCTCTTATTCAGTTTTGTGACTATTTTGGTTGTTGTTGTCTTCTCTTTGTAGGTTGACTAGTGTAGAAAGTTTGGGATAATTGATACTGCGTGACACTTTTATTGCAGAATTATGTTCTGAGTTCTTGAATCCTGATTTACCTTTACCAGTTTCAGATACTCCAAGAATTTAACTAAGCACTCTTGTAAGTCGCTCTGGATAAGGGCTTCTGCTAAATGCCGTAAATGCAAATGTAATGTAATCAGACGTGAATCTTCGTCCTCTTATAGCTTCTTTCAGGGGATCAAACAAGTGATAGTCCGATGGGGCAAGATCAGGCCTATAGAGAGGATTTAACATCCTTTAACACCTTAAAATAAAGTTTTTGGAGAATGTTAACAGTATGGACAGCAGTGTGTGGATGTTTATGCAACAACACAACACCCTTGTATAGCAGTCCTCTGTGTTTTGTTTGAATTTTTGGTTTCAGGTTTCAGGTCTTCAGTGAGCATCTCACTGTAATGATCACTGTTGATTGTTGAACTGATGTAACACATTCAGATCTGCAGAGCAGTGACTGGGGAAACAGTGATCTAGTACAGAAAGACTTATTAAGACTAATAGAAGTTGCAGCCAACAGAAGTTTAATATAACTGAAATGTGGATACTTTTTGACTCGCCCTCCTTAAAAAACAACTCTAAAAAATACTGTTTAATAACTGTCTAAGCTTATCTGTATCCTGTTTTCAGGATGAGTGCTGGCATTAGAAAAAACGGCATTGGTTGCTTGGACGTTTATCGGGCCAGCCTGGAAGGACGAATCCAGCGAGGCGATTGGGATCTGGTGTGCCGAGATCAAGAGATGTGTAAGGAGATCGAGACATGTCTTTCTGAATGCAGTCCCCAAACTGTTCACTGTCAGCTTGGGCTAGACACATTGTCAGTGATAGAAACTTCACTCCGAGCCTCATGCCACACATTGGGCCAAAATAGGCTAAAAAATCTTGTTAAGGCATTTGAAGTGCTAGAACTTGCAGCACTAAATCTCTATTTGTGCCCATGGCGCAAGGAGTACAAGGTGGTAAAGGTATGCTGGTTTTGTTACATGTTAAAAGCTTGAATTTACTAATTTGTTCTTTATTATTTAAGTTTAATGTATCCTAAGCAGAAATTAAACTTTCCTTTTTTTTTTTTTAAGATGTTCTCAGGTATGTTCACTCACTGCATCAAACCAGCTATGACGATGCAGCAAGCTAAAGAGCTGTTCGCGTTACTCGGATACCATCCAGCAGGCAGCAGCGAAGATGAGCTGAGACTAAGCACAAAACCAGTTCACTCACACACCCTTCTGCAGCTGGCATTTGGTTTCTTCATTGCTCGTATAGAGTGCCAGTTGCTGCTTAATGCTGTGGCATCCTTGGGTGGCAACATGGAGTGGCTGCTCCAACTCATTCATGAAAGAAAGCGTGACTGCCCTTTTGAAAAAGCACTGGATAGTGCAAAGAGAAAGCTGGAGCCTGCATGTCCTACACCACTAGCTCTAGATGCAACTCTAGATCTATACACAGAGCATCTACCAGAGCATAGTGATATGGTTTCACCACCCAGCCTTCTTTACATTCCACCTAGTGAGGATCCCTTGCCACATAACACGTCCCACAGTAATACGTCTCAGTCAAGCAAGGAGAGGAATGAAAAGAAGGCACAGACTGTCACTATCTCCTCTCTGACCTGTCAAATCACTGCACCAACACAGAAGACTGACTCGAGTCTAAAGATGTGTGAAGATAAAGGACAGCTTGCAGCAAGGTGTGATGCCCAGCTGGGCGTATCAAAACAAGGACAGTATGTGTGTAACTGTTCACAGTCATATAAGTCGTGTCGTAAGCAGTGCCTCCAGTGTGGTGAAATTCATAGTCCTGATTGTCCTGGTTTTAGAAGCTGCAATAAGCAAGGGCATCAGCACATGATGAATGCACAATACATGACCAGGCAGGACCAGACACACAGCTGGAAAAAAACACCAAAGGATGATCTGAAGCAACACAGCTGTATAAACAAACCAAGCAATGATTTCTTCTGTGTGTGCTATGATTGTCAGTATATCCATGACGTAAAATGTGAGAAACTTAAAACATGTTACCTACATCATAATGTGCAAAATACAGGACGGTTACAGCCAGCTCAAGTAGAAAGAGAGGTGATTGCACATACATGTTGTAAGGTACAAGATACAAACTCTGTAGTGTGCCATACCTGCAGCAAATCCCATGACTGGGATTGTACTGAACTACAGAGTTGCCACATGTCTGACCACAGTATAAGTTACTTGCTTGTAAATAACGAAGAAGCAACCCCTGCCATGCCCATGCCTTTGCACCAGTGCTGTACATCCATAAAGCCAGACTTTGCCTGCCTCACTTGCAGAGTTTTCCATGCCGGTTCCTGTGATAATAATTGGTGCCAAGAACGACACAAAGTGCAGCATCTCAAAGACATTTGCAGCTCATGCTCAGGCACTGAGCTCTACATTCTGTGTCGGTACTGCTGTGCCCAACAATGTAAAAATTGTTGGTTTAAAGACCCCCTGGACTGCAAATGTGGCATGCCTTTTACTGTCAGTGATGTTTAAAAGAATGACTAAGAATAACATTTATATTTTTGTAGCTGCTGTAAAGGCACTTTACCAGATCTTACCAGGTGTTTACCTGTTACTACAGCCATGTTATAGTAGATATATATTATAGATGGACACACACACTGCCTTATGTGTTAGAAAAAAAAGTCAATTACTGTTATATTTGTGACAAAGCCATGCATCTTCAGACTAACTTAAGTTTAATAAATAAAAAATGTAAATAGGTGATTGTCTTAATGGTTCTATTCAGTTTAGTCTTTATTAGAAATGTATTCTAACTGCTCTTCTGATGCACAACTCCAACAAAATGTCTGGGTTGTAGTTTGCACAGTTTAGTGTTTTGACCTGTCTGTATTTTAAACATCAGTTGATGCCTCAGATCAGATTTTTTTTGTGTGGTGCTGGTGTTATTTTATGGTGATATAAATGACCATAAAATATTCTTAAAGTTTATATATAATTGTACTTATAATGTATTATAAAATTCCATTGAAATTAATTTTTTTTTCTTTAGTTTAATGCACAATCAATGATAAGCAAATGTATGCAAAACTGCTATTCATTGTACTCCTCCCAGTTCACATTAATAAACGTTTTACTGTCCATACGGTCAACATAAAGAATTCCACTGAGGTGATCCATCTCGTGCTGCAGTATCCTTGCTGGCCAGCCACTCGCTTGCCAGGTGACAGGTTCAGCTTTTTCATTCAGTGCTTTGGAAAGAAAGAATAATCAGAGGGTTATGTCACCATATAGCTTAGTATTTAGTTGTACCTGATACTCCAATCTGCTATTTTATCTCTGGTTCTGGCCCTGAACGTAACTGTTACTATTTTTCTATCCAGTTACAGTAAGCACTATGTTCTGGTCAGGGTCTTTCAGGGAATCCAAGACACTGGCTGCGAGGTGAAAAAATAGGACACCAGTCCAGCACCATGCACACACATTTATGCACTCATACACACCTAAGGGTAATTTATTGTAGCATGGGGGATAAACATGTGGTATTTATATTGTGTTCAAGCAATTCTAGTTTGAGACTAACTAGTGCTTGTAAATCTAAGATAAAGTTTACACTCACATACAGACAAAACCACCATCAAGAGGCCGATGGATCAAACACAGAGGTCTATTCCACTGTGCAGTGGTCAAAACAGCACTTTACTTTCACTTTCACTAATCCCTAAAAACATCTCCTTTCCAATCTCCTTTTACTTTCCTTCTTCAACTGCACATTGCTTTGGATAATTGCAAGTTTTATATCGCCTATCTGTCTCTGTGAGGGTTTCCAGTTTCGTCCCAGCTCACAAATAATACAGGAGCACTAAGCCTTCAGTGCCAGTGTGTGTGCACGGTGTCCTGTAATGGACTGGTGTCCCCTTCAGCCTTACTTCTGGGGGACTCAGTATAAGGCAGTTACTGAAGGCAGGTGTAAAAGTGAACAGAATATGAGACTGGTCACCTGAGACCTCTACAGAGATGTAGCGAGGGACAGAAGCCGAAAAGCCGGAGATGCTCTCACAGGCCTCCTGGAAGTTGACCGTCTGTGCGTCCAGCACACGGAGCTGAGGATTAATGAAGACCTTCAGAGGGACTGCGACCAGGCCACGGGCCTCGATGGTAGCTGGGGGATTCTCCTGCAGCATGTTGTCTGAATACTCCACAGTTATGATGCGCAGAGGAACCCCGACCTGTGGCGCGCTCAGGCCCACACACTTCAACCTGCGCATCACCGTTACCATGGTGTTAATCACGCGCTGCACTTCCGCTCCCTGCACAGCTGCCGGGTCAACATCTGCAGCCCTGCAGCGCAACACCGGGTCTCCGACCTGACACACGTGGCTGTAAGGGGGAGTTCTGGGGGCCAGTATTTTCCTCTTAACATACTGCAGGTACGAGCGGGTTTTCACGCTTGCGGACTGAGCGCGTGAAGTAGATGTGTAAGGACACAGTGAGGACAAGTCAGTACGAACTCTTAACATACAGGACAGAAATGTCCTCAGATGTCTGTTCATGATCAGTGTGGCTCAACTCCTCTTCTGACTGGGAAGCGTCTAAGAGACAGAATGCAGAAAAAAAGTGAAAGAGTTTTAAAAGATATGTCGACCCTGTGTTAAATAACTGGACAACCACATTAACATAGCACGATAAAACACACATACACATAAACACAAGGTCTATAACGAGTACTGTACATTCACTTCTCAGTGCAGCAGTTATTAAAAACTCCAAACACACCTGCTTTCTCCTCACTCATTCGTCCTCACTGTCATCCAATATGGCCTACACACAACATCATCACTTTTCTCCCCTTCAAAATAAAAGTGCACGAACATTTGACAATCTAGAATAGATTATACTATAGTGTATAATCGATAATCAGATTATAATTAATACTAGAGTGATATATTTTCTAAACAAATTTTCTGTGAGCACATATTATAAAGTGCCTCTGAAATCATGATTAGTGTTTCTGTGTTCAGTGGTTTTGTACACAAATAATTTGGTGGTATTTTTATTTTAATTTTATACATCATGACTTCTTAAAAAAGCATTTAAAAATGTGTGATGATTTGTATTTAAATCTGGTTATCATCTAAATAAATGCTCCATAGAATCACAAGATACAAGATCCTTACTGTCACTGTTCAAGGAACATTTGACAATCTAGAATAGTACATTCCTATATCTGTATGCACAATACAATAGTGTATAATCGATAACTGGATTATAATTAATACTAGAGTGATATATTTTCTAAACAAATTTTCTGTGAGCACATATTATAAAGTGCCTCTGAAATCATGATTAGTGTTTCTGTGTTCAGTGGTTTTCTACCTATATCTTAGTGTTATGAACAACAATATGGTAATATTCAATTCAATTTTATTTGTATAGAGCTATTAACATTGGACATTGTCCCAAGCAGCTTTACAGAAATAAAGGAACGGATTATACATTCATAGACACTATATTCCTGTTGAGCAACCCGGTGGTGACAGTGGCAAGGAAAACCTCCCTGAGATGACAAAAGGAAGAAACGTTGAGAGGAACCAGACTCATAAGGGAACCCTTCCTCATTTGGGTGACATGGATAGTGCAATTATGAATTAAAAGTGCAAATAACCAGATAATTTTATTTACTATTTAAGTCTGTATTTATTATTATAAAGTCTGAAATCTGATTTTGTCAACTGTTCACTGATGGACAACGATCGACTGATGAACAGTAAATCTGTTCATTCATAGTTATCTAGCAAAGCTGGTTTATATCATTCATAGTCTCACCATATTTTCTGTCTATTCTGTCTATTATGGGGTTCTGTCGATGTGGGTTTATTCAGCAGATGAGTCTTCAAGAAGATATAAGGAAAGTTAGAGTGGATCAAGCAGGTTTGAGAAGCAAGAGGAATTAGAAATCAGGGTCAGTGGTGTCTCCTGGTGCCTTAGCCATATCAGGTATAGCTCACCTAAATGGGACCTAAATGAAGAGAGAGGGTAGAGAGAAGAATACAAGGAGGTATGAACTTTTATGCAATGGTTACATAAAATGTATGTTGTGCATAGAGCAGCACAATTAAACTGCAGCAAACTAGCTAAAACAGGATAACTACAAGGGAGATCCAGAAGACACAGACATTGTGTGTGTGTGTGTATATATATATATATATATATATATATATATATAATTTGGTGGTATTCTTATTTTACTTTTATACATCACGACTTCTTGAAAAAGCATTTAAAAATTTGTGATGATTTGTATTTAAATCTGGTTAGCATCTAAATAAATGCACCATAGAATCACAAGATACAAGATCCTTATTGTCACTGTTCAAGGAAAATAAGATGTCATTTGGAACAAGTCTGTAGATGCCTGTTTAAGGGTAAAACTATAAAATTATAAATACACCTGTAGACTATAAGATACAAAATGTAAAATAAATTAAAAGGCTACAAGATAAATACATACTTGGTATTATAGGATAAAACCTAAAAGTTTAAAGGATGTTGATACTTAATATTATGCAAGATTAAATAAAGCATAATAATAACTAAATAAAATTATTGCACCTAAAGGGTAGGAGGTAAATAAAAGGTAACGTTCACATGGCTGCGATATAATTATTGCATTTGAGGGAGGAATAAAAATACAAAACTGTCACTGACATTGGAATATATACACACTAAGGGTAGTGAACACACCCTGTCCCCTTTAACCCACATAAACAGTAGTAAACATTACTGGGTGGTGGGCAGCGCCTTTATCCACAGCGCCGGGGTAGCAGTTGGAGGAAGAGCTCTTCGGTCATGTCTTGTCGGTACTGGAATCGAACCAGGGACCAGGATTGATTTTAAGTGAGTGAAAGTGATTTCTGTGCAATGGAATTCACCTCTGCATTTAACCTATCTGTGCAGTTAAACATACACACACACTAGTGAACACTAGGGGCTGTGAACATACATGCCCAGAGCCTATATCCTCAGCCTTATCCTTGCTCAAGAGCACTTCAGTCAAGTAATGTCGATTGCAGGGCTTGAACCCGGGACCTTTTAAACCCAAGGCAGGTTTCTTAATCACATGGCTATGACTGCCCCAATATATAGCAATACCAATATATAGCAGTATGGCTGCTACTGCTATATAAATCACCCATTACTGAGGTATAAATCACATCTCAGATGTATTTAAAGACTTTATATTAAATTACAATTATAAATATATATATTTCAAGCAAGTCTCTTGGAATATAGGAGCAGGTCTAATAATGATACATAGAGTTTGGAGCAAACAGGGAGACGCTATATTAGCTAGTATGCTACCCACCACTTTAAATTAACCTTTGTAAATGGTATATAACTGTCTGGTGTTTATTTTGTAATTACATTATGTATATAAATTGATATATTTGGCCAATTTTTTATGTTCAAAATCGTTCTGCTAGATACAAACATGACACTGTTGGAAATATTGTTTTAATTTATTTTATATCTAATTACTGATTTCTGCCAAATCACACAACTCAACAAAACAAAAATAAATATATAATTATTTTTATATCTATGATGTTTTGTTTATACTATAATTAATAAATAGTTAATTGACTTGGACGTGATCTGCGTAAATTGAACGCACCTATAAACGCCTCGATGTGGCGTCACGTGGTCTCTCACAGCGCCGCTGTTGTTGTTGAGAGACAAACATGGCGCATGTGGATTAGTACTGCTGGTGATTGTGGAAGCATACGAGTCGAGGGATATTTTTTGCAAGGGTGAAATGGTCTCAATCTTGAATTGGATCGCTTTTACTGCTTCGTTGATGACTAAAAGGCGACCAGGACGCAAGAATACCTTCAACGCCATTCATAAACATTTCTATAGGACTTCAAACCCCTGAGTGGATATTTAAAACCATTTCTTTACGGCTCACAGATAAACCATGGCCGGTAAAGTGAACATGAGCAGTGATTTACCTAAAGGTGTGGATAGATTAAAAGGGGAGCACAAGAAGGTAATGTATGATCACAGGTCTGCGCACACTTGTATGTGTGTGTCTGCGCAGGATAGATGATCCTGCCTGCACGTCTATGTGACCTGTTTAGAGCAAGGTTAAGTAAATAGTACTGATCTATTAATCCATCTCCCGGATATAAGACCAGAAAATGTAGAAAGATCTCCACGGAAATGTATAAAAAAAGACACCGACGTGTTTGTGCTTTCTAGAGTGTTCTGAACTGTCACGTGTTTTCCTGGTTGTGAGTCTGCCTGGGCTCCTCCACATGGGGAGATGACTCTTAACGTTATTCAGGCTTCCTTTCAGCCTCCAAGTTACACACACATGATTACAATGTATTTTTAATACTTATATTTCTACAGTTAAGGTTACCACAGCATTGTTTTAAACCAGTCCTTATGTACTGTCTTGTAATAAGGTAAAAAAGTGAGGCTTGGTTAGATACACGTGCTCAAATAAAGTAGAGATAATTCAATATTAAGCTCCACATTGAAAGTGTAAATGTGCCTTTTAGTTTTACCCACCCACTAGAGGGTTGTGTAGCTATTTTAGGTTACGCATGCATGGAAAAATGACCCCCTGGACGTATGGAGAAGATTTAGTAGGGTGTCATGTCCGACATGCAGTTCCTCTTGATCCAGTAAAAGCAAAATCTCCATGCATTGCTACTTACTGCATTACTTTTGTAGCTGTTGATTTCTGTAATGAATCTTTAATCAGCAATATAATATAAATGCAATCACAAAAGTTAAAGTATATGATATAAAGTGCACAAACTATGTTTTTCACCAATGACTCGTTAAAATGTTGCACACTGAAAAGCAAAACATTAATTGCATTGCTTTTATGGCTATTGATCTCCCTGATAAATCTTTAATCAGCAGTATAATATAAACACAGTCACAGCAGTGAAAGTATTCGATATACAGTATGCAAACAGTGTTTCATCAGTGACCTGCAGAAAAAGTTCCACATTGAAAAGCAGAACCACGACTTCCTAGCTTATGGCTCTGGATCTCTTTAATTAATTGTTGATCGCCAATATGATATAACAGCAATCACAGCGGTAAAAGTATGCAATATGCAGTACACCGTGTGTTACATCAGTGACTTTCGAAAATATTCCACACTGAAAAGCAGAACCTTGACTTTCTGGCTTTTATGGTTTTATGGTTGCTGATGTCCCTAAATAATTTTTACTCAGCAGTGTGTTATAAAAGCAACCACATCAGTGAAACTATTCAATATACAGTACGCAAACAGTGTGTTTCATCAGTGACTCATTGAAAACGTTCCACACTGAAAAGCAAAACGTCCACTGCCATGCTTGTATAGCTGTTGATCTAATAAGTCTTTGATCAGCAGTATGATATAAAAACAACCACAACAGTGAAAGTATGTTATATGCAATACATAAACTGTTTTTCGTCAGTGATGTGTTAAACGTTCCACACCATAAAAGCAAAACCTTCATTGTGTTGCTCTTGCATTGCTTGATCTCTTTGAACCATTCAGGGTTTTTTTAAAAAAAGAATTAAGCATAGATTTCTTGTCTGATCTGAATGGAATTTCCCTTTCCCAGTCTGCTGCAGAGGTGTTATACTGAAATGCAGCCATTTTCCAATCACAACCCATATCTGTAACAAGCAATGTGTTAAAACTTCTTTAAGTTTATCAGAAGGTGATTGTGTCTTTTATGTGTTATGTTCTTTTTATTATTATTATTTAAACCCAGTCAGCACAAAAATAAAACTGTTTTGTGGTTATGAACACTTCATTGGTAAGTCACGATGTATAGCATGCTTCTTCATCTAAGGCAGCTGTTTGATAGAAATGGCGGTTGTTGGGATTTTCTTTTCCAGTTCAAGTGTTATACCAACATGTCACTATGTCATTGTTCCAACAACAGGTGGTGAAAGACTGCCAAAGTCAAATTACACACTGGTGAGTGTCGTTTCTCATTTCTCATGTCAAAAGACTTCACAAGTTTTAATGTACCCCCACCACCACACACACTTTCTAAAAGTTATATTTTTCTTGTGCCTTTTTTTTTTTTTACCATTTTGACTGTAAACAGATGCCTTCCCATTCCTGCCATGTTACTCTCACATGTTGTTTTCAGACTTTATCACAGTATGAAAAAAGAGCATAGTTTCTTACTGTTTTTTTTCCTGCTTTGTCGCTCCTAGGAGAAAATTGGAGCATGACTATGAAAGTCTGCAGGAGCGGCTCAGCACTTTGCCTGATGAGCTATCCTATGATATTATGGTAAATAAGAAGTGTGCCTGTTTGGTTTCCTTTTGCCCCAGGTCCTGCCTTAAATTCTTGTGTATTTTACAGAATCTTTGTGTATTTTAGAGCTCATGCAAGGTTTTTGAATAATGAATATATTTTCTGTCTGTTGTTTTAGGTACCGTTTGGTTCTTTGGCTTTCATGCCTGGGCAGCTGGTTCACACCAATGAACTCACGGTTCTCCTCGGCGATAACTGGTTCGCAAAATGTTCTGCTAAGCAGGCCCAGACGCTCATAGAACACCGAAAGAAACGTGGGTTACTTTTAGATTGATTGGACTGCCTCTGTTTTTGTGTTAAAAGCCACTTATTGAATGCCAGTTACATAATTTGAATAGCTAGAAAAATAGCGGATATAACAAATCATACACATCTTGCGTGCATATTTTGTTTTTCTAGATGTAAAGAATAAACTTGATGATTTGCACAAAGTGGCAAAGAGCTTTCAAGACCGAGTTGTCTTCACAGAAAATCTTGAAAAGATGGCTTCTGTAAGTGTTTTTCACTTTTCCGCAAGTTTTTCTACAGTTCATGGAAAAACTTTCCTGTAACAAATGTGTGCTCTCTACAGGACAGAGGAGATTTTGTTGACATCAGAGAAGAAGTGGGGAAAGAAGAAGCCGATACTAAAGGTAACCATACACAGAAGTAGCACACAACATTGTAAGATGTACACTTTAATTTGTTGTACAACTGGGACTAAAAAAAACCCTAATGATTCTTTTCTGGTATATCTGATGAACAGTCAAGGTCTGTAGAACACCATAATAGACAGATTTAGAAACCGTGACTCAGATTACAGACTTATAACTATAATAAATTCTCTGGTGTCTTTGCACTTTTCACCTATAATTGCTATTTGTGTATCCAAATGAGGATTTTTAATTAATTGTTTTTGTCTTAATGTTTGTCCAAAATGTAAATAGCTTTTAGTCACATTTTAGTCATTTAGTTATTAGTTTTAGTTTAGTTTCACTTGGAAAAAAAAAAGCAGTTCAGTCAGTTATGTTATATATAATATCAGTCAAAAATATTTAGCCTAATTTTAGTCATGTATTTGTAATATTTTTAGACGTATTATCTTTAAAAAAAAATTATAAATAGTAGCTTAAAAGTTGTTACATTCAATAACGCGTTAAAACACATCCAGCCAAATAATTTTTAAGGTTGTTTCGTCATAGTTTTAGTTAACAAAATGAACACTGCTGTAATTACATGTTGAGAAAAAAGTATGAGACAGTCAACAGTAATCAACACGTGCATGATTGGGTTTTATAGCTAATTTGGACTTTGGCATATACTTCTCAGGATGGATATTTAGTATTTCTATACAGCCCCCTGGGTAAATAGATTTGATATACAAATTCTTTTGGATTTTTTTAAACTCAAAATTGCATAATGTATAAATTTTGATTTTAAATATTAAAAAAATAATAATTGGTTTAAAAAACATAAGCAGTGTATACCTTAATATTTTATAGTAAAACATTCAAGTGATTTACTTTTTACATTTACTAATATATAAAATAGACTGTTCCTGGTGGGCTCTGGACAAACTGTGACCCTGACTGACTGAGCAGATAAGAAAATGACTGACTGACTGAAAGAGACTCATAAATTTACTGTTCATGAGAGTCAGGGTGAAGTGTCTCCATCTTATCACAATCTATGCAGTGCAATGAGTGTAATATATATTTGACAGGTAAACATCGTGTGGCCCACAAGCCCAACTCCAAGCCTAAAGAAGAGTATGCGGTGCCGCTAGAGGACGAAGAGGAGGAGGGAGAGAGTGTAGATGAAGAGAGCAGAAAAGCAGTGCTGTCAGAGGAGGAGTTGTGGGCGCGCCTGGATGAGCTGGAGCGTCTGGAGGAGGAGCAGGATGAGAGAGACAGGTGAGATGAACTTGATATCCCATGTGTGCTTGTGTACTGTGGACAAGAAGAGGTGACTAATGCACTAATGGTCAGTGTATGGCTTTGGAGTTCTTACTAAAAAGTAACCTTCCTGTAGCTGTCATAAATTGGAGTAAATTATGCATGTAGCATGAAACTATTGAAAGAGAAGAAAACATTCCCTATTTTGGTAATAGCTTTAGCAGTCTACGGTCAGAGCAGGCTCTAATATAACTGCTGTCTCATTTTCCTACTACTTTGTGCCTGTGGCAAACCCACATCAGTAATTGATGACCAAGGCAATCCTCTCTTAATTATGAGGAATTAATCATGTTTTAAAACAATAATTGCTGCTGTTTTTTTTTTTTAATTAATTGCAAATTACCCATATGCTACAAAACCAGCTCCATCTTTGCTCTGCATTTTAAATGTTTGCTTATTAGCATGGTGGTTGTCAATAATGATGTAAGGTGAACCACTTATTCACAACTGAGGAACTTGACCTCTGCAGTTAATCTTTCTATGCAGTGAAACACACCAAACACTGGTTGACACACTAGCAGGATAGTGACTAGCGGGGCATTCCTATCTGTGTGCCTGAGAGCAGTTAGGGTTTAGGTGTCTTGCTCTAGGGCACTTCAGTTATGTCTTGTCAGCTGTAGGTATCGAACCATTGATGTTCCAGGTACAAGACTAGTTCCCTAACCACAGCACAGAGCTTCCTGAATGTGTATATTTAGTCAATGTTTAGTGTTTTTAATACATATATTAATACAGAGAACGCTTGTATGCAGCTGTTCCAGTATGAAATTACTAATAGACCCTATTCCTGTTTGTTAGATTGGACAGCATGGATACCAACGGTGAGGACACTACTTCCTCTTCTTCCTCAGAGGAAGAGAAGGAGACAGATGTTGGTGCCCCAGTCCAGGTTAATGACCATGACCAACATACAAACTGTGGACCTGCCTCTCACACAAGCACACAAGTAAATGGCATCAAATCACTGCATTATGAAGAGGAGCAAGAAGAAGGTGGCGAGGAGGAAGGCAATGCTCTGCCAACTATCTACTTTAGTCATACAGTAGAGCCCAAAAAAGTATGAAGTCACTATACCTTCTCTTGCTTCTTTTTAATTACTAACACATTTTAGACCTTACTGTGTAGCTGTTCTGTTAGTAAGTCTGAGTAATTCTGTCTTTCTCCTGTGGTTTAGGTGCGAATAAACACAGGAAAGAACACTACTCTAAAGTTCAGCGAGAGGAAAGAGCAGAAAGAGCAGGCCAAGCGTAAAAAAAAGAATGGCAAATGCAACGGCCATGCTGTTCACGAGCATCATAAAATCACGTCTCCTGCTGATATTTACAGGTAGCTGTTGAACACTTTGGTTATTCTTGATCAAACAAGCCCAGACATTATTTAAGGGTAATGTGCAGTCATGTCTAAAGCCAGGCAAACGTAAGATTGGAAATCTGACTCTCGAAGCCTTAACATACTAAACTGACGTCCAGACTAATGCCAAACATGACATGGTTGCTTCAGGTTGATGTGAAAGACGCTGCACATAACACATAGCTGACAAATACACCGATCAGCCCTAACATTAAAACCACAAAACTATTGAATTGTAAAGTAAATAACATTAATTACCTCATGACAATGGCACTTGTCCATGGGTGGGATATATTAGGCAGCAAGTAAACAGTCAGTTCTTAAAGTTAACAAACTGAAAGCAGAAAAAATCAGAAAGTAGGATGATGTGAGCATGTTTGTGTTCAGAATTGTGATGGCTAGACAACCAAGTCATCATCTCAAAAACAGTAGGGTGTGCCTGGTATTTACTGGTTAGTGCCTACAAAAAGTGGTCCAAGGAAGGACAAGCAGTGCACTTGCAACTGGGTCATGGACACACAAGGCTCACTGATGTGTGTTGGTACGAAGACTAGCAGGTCTGTGCACAAAACACAGATTCACCTGTTGCTAACATCTTGGTGCCAGATACCACTAAACACCTACAGGAGTCCATGCCTTAATGTGTCAAGGTGTTTTGGCAGCCGTTTAGGCAGGTGGCTTTAATGTTATGGTTGATTGGTGTATGTATGTTTTTCTGCCTGTGTGATTGTAGATATCTCTCCTTACCAGGAGATGGCACTAGTGTTTGTGGTTTTAAGGGAAAAAAAACAAGACGGCTCACTGAACAATGTCTTCAATCACTCAGTTCTGTGCTGACTGTCCTGAAATTGTGTATTAGTACCTATAGAGTTGTACTTTTTTTAACTACTTGCTTGTTTTACTAAGCAGCAATTGTGAACAGTCTCTCTCCTTCTGACCTTAAAAGCTAATTTGCTAGACCGTCTGCAAGCGAGTCTGCAATGGACTATGTCAATCGTGTGAAATTTTCAAGCCTATAGTTAGCCAAAGGCTTGTGGTTTGGGCACTCTCAGAGAGCAGTATTAAACTAAATTGTTAGTGTTCTAGCACAACATTGCATTGTCTGACATTACAGATTGTGTGTGTGTGTGGGTGTGTGCAGGGCATTTGTAGATGTAGTAAATGGTGAGCCTGTCCCAAGGAAATCCATCCTGAAGTCACGCAGTCGTGAGAATAGTGTGTGCAGTGACACCAGTGAGAGCAGCACTGCAGACTTTGAGGAGCGGCGTGCTTTTGTTAACCGCACACACAGCCACGATGAAGCCACCCACAGTGACACTAGCGATGGCATTACTGAAGAGGACAGTCCAGTTGGAATAAGTCTTTACCCTAATGGACGCTTTGAGGTACTGTATTCTTGTGTAGCAGTTGATTGAACTTGGTATGTCCCAGACTGTTCAAGCGAAATGTTCTGACTTGTGGATGTGCTGTCTTTCAGGCTTTTTCGGGGACTGTGATCGAGAAAGATCCACTGCCCTCAACGATCCCTCACCTGACCATCACCCCTCCTGCGTTACCCACAATCCTTGAAAGAAAGCAAGAAGAGGTGGGTTTAGAAGTGCCCCTGGAGCCACCCAAGAGGGTGTCAAAGTTCAAAGCTGCCCGGCTGCAGCAGAAGTGAGACTCCAAAATCTAATGATTTTTTTTTGTTTGTTTGTTTTAAAAACACTTTTGTATGACAGTAAAAATCGGTGGTTCTGCCTTTCTTCTCTCTGTCTGTTTCTGTCTCTGCTGCTCTTCTGTGCTGTCTTGCTCAAGTCAGTCCAGTCTGTTTTCA
>JAOVVF010000036.1:25757631-25772576 GCA_028565595.1 Duopalatinus emarginatus | reverse complement strand
AACGACAGATTTTTCATAATGTAGTGGAGTAAAAAGTCAGATATTTGACTTTCAAATGTAGTGAAGTTAAAGTAAAAATCCCCCAAAATAAAAATACCCCAGTAAAGTACAGATACACAAAAATACTACTTAACTACAGTAACGAATTACATTTACTTTATTACTGTCCACCACTGCAATGCAGATATTATATTTGCCATTTCAAGTCGTTTAGTAATGAGGAAATTAATTAACATCGTGCTGTTGCAGATTACAATAATTGGAACATTTCCCCAAAATGACTAAGCATCCCCATGTCAAAGTCTGTTTTGTATTAATGTTAGACATCAGGTTTAAACAGGCAACTGCACACATACCTTATAAACAGAACATACACTTTTTTTATCTCCTGTTCATATTATTTTAACAGTTTCTGGTGCTTATACTGATCTCCTTTATCAGGCGTTAAACTAGACACACAGCTATGCTTTGGTTTCAATTTACTCTAGGAGTCGCTCAGAGAACTGGACATACTAAAGCTATTACAATCACACAAAAATGCCACACACACACACACACACACACACACACACACACACACACACACACACACACAATTTTGTTTTTCCACAATATATTTCACATGATGTAATTGATCACATCAGACTCTTCAGCCTTTAATATGATCAGCGTGCTTCCTATAAGAAAGAGTTCCAGTAGATACAATAGAATAGGGGATCTCCTCTCTAGGAGGTGTATCACTTTTCCAGGAGTGTCATTGTGTAGATATGATTATAATGTAAAATTAAATTATAAGCTTGATGTTTGAATATATCTAAGACAACCCTATTTGAAAGAATAAAGAAGTATCTCATATATGACAAGTGCACTCCTTTTTTCCCTTAAAAGCTGTTTATTAAAGCACATCTTTAGCAGGTGTCATATTTGTCACCCATTCCTCAAAAAAAAAAAAAAAAAAATGGAAACGAGAAAAGTTAAAGGCTTCAAAGCAAAAAAAAATCTTACTTCATCTCACTTAAGAAAGATCATTAAATTATATGTTTCTATCTTAGAATACAGAGATACAGAAGCTGACAGAATGTGTGGGAAGTCTGATGAGGAGTTGACACCATCGTAACTAGATGACAGTTTATTCATAGATCATTCCAGTAAATTTCAGAAACAAATGAAGTGCTCAGTAAACTTTTTCAAACTGGAAAATAAGCCAGGTTTTGAGGACACAACACAAAAGAAAATTAAACATATCTTTATTTGTTGAGGAAGAGCATGCACTTTTTAAACATGATCAAAAATCCTTCAGATAAAACCTGAAACAGTACAGATCTACAGAACCTGAAAGACAACAAATAAGGTTTTAACTTAAGAGGTACAGTTAATATAGAGCTCATGTAAAGAACAATAGGGAAGATGTATTTTTCATACTTTAATTAGATTCATATACAAATGAATTTATACTCATACTCTCACATATGCACCATGAATACAGCATATTCCTTTTTATGAGACACACAAAAATGATATTCAGCAGATTAGTGTTTCTTTGTTACACTTCATTTTTGTCTCACGCTCACTGTAATTATCTATGCTCTAACACACCTGATTCTCATAAAGCACTCGTCAGGCCTTTCATGAATTTATTTTTCAAACATAAGTGACAGCATAATTGGCTAATTCTGTACAGATTTTCGAGTGGTCATTGTTAATCTCAGTGACAGCTTTCTCCAATCAGATTTCCATAGAAAGTTTGAGCTCTAAATAAGATTCTACAAAACCAAACCTATATTTAGATTTAGATTTACATTTGGCAGATGCTTTTCTCCAAAAGCAATTTGCAAGTGATGCAGAATACAATCCAAATGTCTAGCCAATAAAGGAGCTGACAGTGATGCAAATGCTGCAAGTTTCCACCTATTGGGCAAAAACAAGGATAGATGTAGGAAGAACAAAGAGACACAGCTAAAGATGGGGGTTGGACTGAACAAGCACTGACACTCAGAAATGCTACAAGACTCTCAGTTGACTAAGCAACAACAGTAGAAAAGGAAGGATAACTTACTTTATACCTTAGTACATATTTTTATGTATAACAGAAAATATATATATATTTATAACAGTGTCATTTGGACAGTCATTTATACTGTAAGGTTTAACAGTTATAATTTCTACAACTTATATGGTGTATGATTTATTTCAACTTTATTGCCATTATAGTAATACAGGTTTGTACAGTATAACAAAAATAACACTAATGTAAATAGTAGAAATAAAATTGAAACTAGGTAAATACAGGTAAAACTGAAAAACTGAAAATTAAATACAGCAGACATAGTGCTAGGCAACAAACAACTGGCATGGTATATGGACTGTAATTGTCAATTACATGTGTAATTATGTATAAGCCACATAAACAGATTAAAAAAAATTTATAGTCAATATATTTAGCATTTATTAGAGTCCCCAGTGTTTTGTGGCTTGTTGATAACTTGGCAACTTAACTTTATGAAAGGTGGCATGGTGCTGCAGTGGGCAGTGCTGTCATCTTACAGCAACAAAGACCTGATTTCAATTCCCCACCAGGGTCCTTTCTGTGTGGAGTCCAAAGACATGTAGTCAGGTGAATTGGAGGTACTAAATTGCCACCAGGGCTGAGTGTGTTTGAGAGAGACAGAGAGAATGTGTCTGTCACACATGTCCAAGTTGTTTCTTCAACGTATGCTCAATGAGTGCTGGAATAGACCCAATTGTAGGATAAAGATAATCAGAAAAAAACACATAAAGATAAACTTCATTGAAAAAGAAATGTGTGTGTCACTGTTAGTGGCTGCTGTGATAACTGGAATAATGTGGTCTTTTTCATTTTTTACTTAAAAGCATGTTGTGTTATATTAATAAATGTTGAATAAGAGGAAAGAAAGAATTTGGAATGTACTGTTGGAATGTACTGTTATAAGAAAATAATCAGCTGTAAATGATGAGTAACTCCTTTACTTTACAGTTAATTTCCTATAACAGCATTCACTGTCATATTATTCCATACATAATACTAGCAATAAATAATAACAAAATAACAAACCTAACATAGTTGCATATTTAAACAAAACAGACAGAAATCACCAGTATGTCTATGTATAAGTATAATTGTGTTTTGATGAATCAGTGATATAGTTAGCTTTGCTTTTGGACTATTTCAGGTAGGACAGACACAGATGACACATCTGTCTCACAGCTGCTGACGTTATTGGGCCATTTTTATCTAAGAGAACAAGTCACCCTGCCAAGACCCTGATGTTCACAGCTTTGACAAGATTCCACACCTCTTTGACGTGTCTGTATTCTGAGGGCTCTTGCCAACATGTTATCATGTCTCACAGTTGTTCCTCAGCCCTGACCTGACACATTGAAGGTGTGTATAGGACATTCTAAGATGAGCAGAATGACAGACTGTTTAGACTATGTACAGTATTGTGCAAAAGTCAAAGGCCTCTATTTGTAATATACATTTTGTCCTATAGGATTTATTTCATGTCCAATTCTGATTTTCAAATAACGATAAAAAAAAAAAAACAACAACAACAACTATGCAGTAAACAAATCAGATCAAGACATAATGGATCTGGCTGGAAGAAACTAAAGCAACTAAAAACCAAAATATCCAGAGGACAGACCAGCTTAGACAATTGTTAAGTCCGGCACTTTAAATCTGTGTGTGTGTGTGTGTGTGTGTGTGTGTGTGTGTGTGTGTGTGTACAAATAATAGGTACCTATCCAGTTTTGGTGAGTCTGTGCTCACTCTCAGGTTTCTGAAAAATGTGCTGCTAACACATGATTGGCTGACGGGATAATTGCATAAATGAGCAGGGGTATAGGTGTTCCTATTAATGTGTCTTGTAAGTGTACATTGCATAGATATAAACTGCAGCTGTTTTTTGAGCTTTTTATTTCAACTGTTTTTTCACAGTTTTTAACTGGTTTAATTTTTTTAATCACAACCAAAAAACAATACAGAAAAACATGTTTGAAGTTTAAAAGCTTTTTCTTGTTTGTAAGTAAAATGTAAATGTTAAAAAAGTGGGGATTTGGTTTAAACATATGTTGAAATAATGGTGTTTTTACAGCAAAAGCAGAGATATCAGTATCCAACAGTGTGCTTATTCTTCATTTTACTCACATCCATCTAACATGATGGCCATATCTGTGTGCTTGTAGGCTACCTACTGAGTCTGCTTGTGTTCACCATCTGTGTCCATATCTTTAATCCAGCTAAGTGCTGCCACTGCTGTTGAGTGAGCAGCTTTTTACACTAAGAAATGACAAGTCAAACAGCTCATCCAGACAGGCAGACACACGTCTTCTCCCTGATCTTCAAAACGCTGGATTTCATCTCTTACAATGTGTGAATAAATGGGACAGGAATGTGGCGCTTTGGCAGCTCCAACCGGGAGTGTCATGCCAAATCGTGTCCCCTGCCATCTCTGGATGGACGGAACGGCACAGGAGGTCACAACCAAGCGCTCAGTTCGTTTTTGGCACGTCGCATTTGAAAGGCTCCTGTGTGGAGAGACAGCGAGGCAGAGACGAGAGAGGGACAGTGACGAGACTGATGCCACATTGGCCGAGCTCTGATAGAACATGAGTAGGTGTCTTGTCACATCAGCCTTCTGCTCCGCAATGTCAAAAAGCCCCTGTCGTCCAGTTCAGTGTTCAGTTCGGTTAGGCTGCCTGCATCCTAAAAGTGAAATGTTGCACTGCCTCTTCTAATACAGTCTGACATTATACTGATTTCAGGCAACCAGTTAATAATATTATGGATTATGTGATGTGTGTAATTCCATTTGCAGCACAAATTGCCAGGTATTATGCAGAGTAAAATGTAAAAGTCATTTATTCGTTATTCATTTACTTTCAGTAAGCAATTAAACCTTGGTCAGAGATGCAATAAGGAAGGAATACCCCCTGGAAGGGACCCCAGTGTATTAACACCTTTTCTGTAAAGTCAATTCACCTATAATGTGAGGTAAGGAAACCTGTGTATCCAGTGAATCCAGTGGAAAAGTAGATATGGGACAAAAATGCAAAATTCAACACTACTATTAACCTAAAGCCCAGGATTAAACACCAGACCCTAAAGCTGAGCTGTTGCTGAGCTCAAATGAGAGACAATAGTTACAGACTAAAATTATAAGCAAGTTTTTATACAGTCAGCATTTTCCTCAAGTTAGGAATATTGCTTAAGGTAGTGGGTCAGAAGGCAGGGACTAATGGATTGTTGCACAGCTTTTGACATATTATTTTAGCTTGTGGCTCACTATAATTGGTGTTGTCAGCAAGCATTAATTTAGGGATACACGGATTCATACACTGAAAGGAGCATCTTTAGCAAACGTCACATCTCATGCTAGAATGTTGCAGACAGTTATTTAAGGAAATGATGCAGCAAATGATATTTAATTTGCTTTGTTTTTGTTGTTGTTGTGCAATTTTCCTTAGCTGTCAGAATATTGTATTCACCAAAGACCTTTTTGCAAAAACATAAGCAGTCATGATTAAGACTATCTAAAAAACTACTTGCTTGACATAAGTGGTTCTTGAAGTGGGGCGCGTGATTTTTTAAAATTATTATTCTTTATTATTTTTGTTACAGTGGTGGAAATCAAAACCATGATTATCAAAGCTGTTACACAAAGTATATAATTGTTCTTATTGGCCTATTCTTAATTATTAGCCCATTTCTTATCATTATTATCTTATCTTACCTATTTTACTGATGTATTTAATCCAAATCTTATTACAGCAAAAACAGGAAAACCTGCAAATAATATCAGCTAGAACCCAATGTATTCTGCTACTGGAAAGGGCTGGGGAAAAAAAACCAAAACTATATTCTAATGTGTTCCATCCAGTGTTTCTGGGATAGTTTCCGAATAGTGTGACCCTGATCAAGATAAATCAGTCACTGAAGATGAATTAATGAATAAAAAGCATCATGTTTCCAATAAATAATCACATTTTTGAATAGTTGGATAGGGTTCATAAATAAATCTGTGCTGAGAAGCTCAGTGGAAGTCATTTTAAATTTAAAGCAGACCCTGGTTGGCAAAAGGTCTGAGAATCTCTAATGATATTAACTATCTTTAAGGATGAACACATTGGAATACATTTAATACGGATTCTGTTTGCTATCATGTAGGCTCCTTTTCCAAAAGATGTGCTTAAATATTTCTTGAGGATGAGTTGGTGTGTAACTCAGTCAGGGTGGACTCCGTACAGCCACCTCCTCTCTGTCCCATGACTCGTCCAGAGCTGACACACACTGTCATGTCATTTCAACTCAACCCACAATAAGATCTGACATCTAAGGAGAGACTGAGCATGGTCTCAAAGGAGCTGAAGTGAAATGGAAAGTCTACCAATGATTCATTTATTGGATTTAGTCTATTAAAAGATTTAACTGAAGCATACATTCAATTACAGAAATTGAAACCTGTGCACATCAACATATGCAAGATGTGCTTATTATCTTCTATGTCATACTGTGTTGTGAATGAAATGACAGAAATCCTCATACAGATTGTGCAGTTTCCCGAACATTTTTTCTATATTATGTTTTGATTAAACTGTTTTTCAGCTCTAACTTTTTGATTGGCATTTCTGTAAGAATTCTTGTTCAAACTTGTCTGATCAGTCTGAAGCTCATCATGCTGTCAAAGCCAGCTTTCTTCTCATTAGCTGGAGCCGCTGTCGTCAACATGCACTCTCAAATTAGATTGACATCCAAACCTCTCAAATATACAAAGCAATTTAGATGATATTCATCAAAGCAGTGACAGAAATACATAGGCAGAGGGCACTTCTCTCTCATTTTATCTCTATTTTTATCACAGGGATTAAAACAAAGCAAAAAAGGAATAAAAATGAGTACACAATTTAAATGACACAACTGGTCAAGCTGTATTATTCAGAAAGGCTTCACGCTGTATATGTTAAACACAGTATAATATTTTGTTCATGGCCAATTCTTTGCGGTTTATAAGATGAACAAATAGAATAACAACAATTAAATCATTCAAATGTTTAAACAGGATAATACATTTGAAACAATATTACTATTTCAGGTTTTTCTGTGAAATAAGTATTTGGAGCAGAATGCTCCAATTTGAAATATATTTTGGCCCCAGAACAGGGTAAATAAATATCAAGATATTTTACTTTACTTAAATGTCAAGTTTTTTTACATTCAACATTATAAAAATAGATGCTGTTAGAGAAAACAAACATAACAGTGGACATCTGTAAAGTTTGACCAGAAAGCTTACAATAGCCAATAATGATTACAATATTTGATATATTCGTTATGATGTATATTGTAAATAAAAATTATAAGGTAATATTTTAGTCCTATAGTCACCAGATTGTGATGGTGGTGCGTATAGTATAAAATAGTAAACTGTTGTACAAACCTTATGAAAATAATGCAGATTTATATGCAGAAACAAACACAATTAGATTTAGACAAATGAAAAATCACTAGCAAATAAATAAATAATACATATGATGAATTTAAAAAAATTATTAAAGTAGCATACAAATGTACAAATTGTCACTTACTTAAATTGTATGAATGTTATCAGTATCAAGAAAAGCAAATCCAGATTATACAGATGCAGAAAAGACTCTAGATAATCAACTAGGAACTGTGTAATAATCAGGTGAGGTGTAATTCTCACCAGATATTTATTTTAGCTATGAGTTAATATGCATATTGTAGTAATAAACTCTTTTGTATTTTTATCCACATACAATACATATCCTGTACAACAATTACACAGATAAAATTCAATGTTTCAGTATTTATGTTAAATGAAATTAATTCAGCTGATCTTAAGACCAATAGTGTTGCATTTATGCTCAATAGAGCTGCTCTGGACCTGCAGCAGATCAGAGGAATGACAAGACAGTTTTATCCAATATGTTCTTTGAATGTCTTGGAATTGTCTTGTTGGGATTTTTACAAGAGAACTTAGCCAAGTCCTGTAGTCTAAAGCCGAGATGTGACTCAAGGTGACAGATGTATGTCGAACGTGTTTGGATTTGTGTGGCACATTCACTGCAGAAGAAAACAGGGTGACCAGAGTCAACGTTTTTCATAAATTTGGTTCTGCCTGTACGTCTCAGCTGGTATTTCACATTGGCTAGCCAGTGGCTGATGGTTGTCATGGAAAGACCTGTAACATGTGAAATGACCATCCTTTCTTGTGGACTCAAGTCTGATATGATGTACTTTCCATCAGCTGTCTTTCTGAGGCAGGATATGAACTGGGCTTGCAGAATGAGCAAGTGTTGAGGATTCCAGTGCGACTGCCTACCCTTGCGTTTGTGCACCATAGATGCATCTCCTGGGTGTGGTGCATGAGAATCTTCAGTACCAGATCTCTCAGGTGACTTTAAAGCATGAGTGTCTGACAAATTGCGCAACATGTCTGATATGTCTGAGAGCGCACTCTCATGCACTGGGCTGACTGGAGTGCAATTTAATGTATCAGTTAAATCAGTCTTGGTCATTGCAGGAAGGGCATTTAACACCTTCCCTGGGAGAGATGCAGGAACTAAACACTGGTTCCTTTTGCCTTTGGATAAATCTATTGGTTGGTCTTTGTCAATCTGACAGACATCTGGATGTAATGGTTCTATTTTTGAGGTTGATATCGGAGCTGAAGCCACCGCGGCCCTTTCTGCCATGTTGTTGCTCATCTTTAGAAGCATACTCATAGGATCCTCAACCGGCTTCACAGGATTGGCCGCTTTACCTAAGTGAAGATTCATGACTGACTGAAGGGCATTTAAAGGACTAACAAATGGTTGTTTTGGCTCTGGGTGAGCAGTTATTACTGCGCCATCGTCACAGAAAGCTGAAGACGCTGTGAAGCTTTCATTACATTTTTTTGACTCCCTCTCACTTGCATTATTTTCAGAGTCAGTAATCTTGTTATCTCTGTTCTTCAGTGTTTCATGTCCTTCTATTGTGGGAGAATTGGATGCTGTTTTCCTGTCTGCACTTGTAGTGGAGGAGGTTATAAAGTGCCTTGCTAAGGAAACCTGTTCATCTTTGTCCTTTCTTGTGTCCTCTGCAAGGTTCTGAGTTACTTTCTTCACCAATTCCTCCATTGCATGCAGGTTTACTTTGGGTGAACATGCTCTGTGTTGAGGGCTGGGAGAGATTTCATTTTTGTCAAAGCATGAAACTTCCACACAATGCACCGGTTGCTGTATGTTGTAGAGAGAGGGCTTCATGTTATTCTGCAACTGATAAGCAGCATGAATGCTCTGATATCCTCCCCAGCTGGGAGTGCCCTTCTGTGCTTTGTTAATGGCTGAAGTAACAGTGCTCTCCAAAGACTTGAGGATATCCAGGTTCATTTTTGGACTTTCTTGCAGGTCCTCTTCACTAAGATAATTAAATTTTGAAGAAATGCTGTATCTCTCCTCTGCCTTCTTGTCATTTTCTGGTTCTTTACTACGCATTTCATTAAGGAAGCTCTTTTTTTCTATTTCTGATTTTTTTCGAGGAGTAGTGGCACGTGGTGATTCAGTGGTTCCATTTGGTGATGATGTGGAAGGACCTTGTTTCTCTATTGGATTTTTCTCATTTTTCACTTTAATTTTCCCAGGCAAGGATATCTGTTCAGTAATGCATTTGTCCATCTTTTGAAGAGATTGGGTGGCTTTAACAAAGTGTCCTGTCAGCATGATATGGGCACTTAACTGCTGTAAAGATTCAAATGATTGTCCACACTCCATACACCTCAAAATCTGTGACCTAATCTGAGCAGTCTTGCTCACAGCTGTACGGTCTGTGAGAGTCTCTTTCTTGTTAACATCAGAAACCTTGGAAAGCCTAACATTTCCTGGACTTCCATTTAAAGATGCTTTCTGATCTGTGTTGTTGAGTTTACTTATATCTAATTCTACTGGTACTCTCTTTCTGAAAGATGAGATGACTTTAGTAGCAGCAATCGATGTGCCAGGTTCTTTCAGAGGCACTTTTTGGTAGTGCTTGGTCTTGATCATGTGTACACTGAGGTCTTGCAAGGATTCAAAAGAGTGACCACAATACATACAGCGTAGTACCTTCTGAGCATCCTCCTTACCCTCCAGTTCCATTAAAGAGCGTTTACGTGGCTTGGACCAGCTCTTGGAACCTTTGTCAGCCTTTTCATGGTTGTCATCTCGGTAGTGGCCTGTATCATTCATGTGAACTGTAAGATCAACCAGCGTGTCATAAGATGCACTACAGCTTTTGCAGTGAAACTTGCTTGCACCACTAAAGATGGACCCATACACCCTAGCACTCTGGCGGTAGAGCTGAACGGTGCTAAAAAGATTTGTTTCCCTTTGTGGATGCTGTTTTTCAGAAACCTGCTGCAAGGTCTTTGCAACTGCTGACTGGTGCCAGTCATAGCAATTACCCCCAGGGCTGCTGCTGCTACTGCTACTGCTAGTCTCAGATCTTTTCTCTGTACATGCCTGAGAAGGATTAATATTTGGTGAAGACCAAAAGGAGTTAGAGAGAAAGCCATTATATATGGCTTTTATCTGTTCCAGACTATCTGAACCACACACTGATTTTTCAGATCCCTCATTTAGACAGTCTTTCATTTGTTTGTCTTTATTATTAATTGAGCTGCTTTCAACATCTGACATAGGTTCATTTGACTCATTAATGTGTAATTCGATGTCAGGCTCAGAAAACTCAGCAGTAGTAGAGCAGTATTCATCCTCTGATTTTTGGACCTTCCTGAAGTCGTTGTTACCCAGTGGTTTCTCAGTGGTCATTGAGTCTTCCTTTTTGCCGTCCTCATTTTGCCTGCCAGGTTCTTCAGCATCCTCTAATTCATCAACTAAAAGAAGAGAAAATATCAGACATGTCAACATAAGCAAACCTTTTCTTTATAAATTATATGGAGACTTTCCATTAAAAAATTATGCAGAAATTAATGCCCCAAAGTAATATTTTATGTAAAATGTTCTCTTCATTACTAGAGGACATGTAGAATAAAGAAGTAAATGAATATGTCTGACAAGGTTTTTGACAAGCTTACGAACTTATAAACTTGATGTTGGCCTTAAGCAGCATACCATCACTTGCACCTACTTATGCAGCCACTGTAACTTATTACTTGTCATCATCATTGATATTTACATGATTCATCAGATTGCAAAGCCCTCAAGAAACTGTCCAGGATGCAAATGTTTAAGCAATATTTGCTTGTTTAACACTGGGCATCTGCACCAATTTTGTGTTTGTGGGGGTTTTTTTTTTGTGCCTAAATTATCTGTACCAATAAAAAGAGAGATTTTATCAGACTCCTGATTTAAAAGCTTGCCTCATACTATACCGAGACATTAAGTCCTGTAGGTCTTGAGTAAGTTTAACCAGTGTATAAAACCCTATTGGCCATTTTATTTCACATCTATCAGCTCGTACTGTAGAAATGTAGCTGGATATAAAAGCTGCCAAGATATAAAATTTCGTTTCATTTTTGCTTCATAAAAGCCAAATTATTTTTTTTTTCAGTCATTTGTTAGCTATGAACTATTTAGTGACTTCTGGTGAATTATTAGGTGTTTTTAGAAGACTGTCTACCAGTCAAAAAGAAGGCAAGCTTTGTTGTGATAAGTATATCTTGGGAGTCTGCAATCGGTACAGTCTTCAATAGCATGTTACTTTTCTTATCTCATAACCATGTGTCATCATAAGAGATTACAAAAGAGGTTGTAGCTTTTTTTAACAAACTTTACCAAAGTGCAAGCCTAAATAAAAGGTCTGCTTACACATACACAAAAATGTTCACTCCTGTAAAGCATTTGTTTTTAGGGAGTTAAAATGAGTGGTGAGATATACATGACAAATTATGTGAAATGTATGCAGCTGCTTCCACTTAGTCAACATCTCCCCATGTTGTAACATGCACACCTGTGTATGAGTAAATAAATGTGAAGAGACTAAAAAAAGAGAAGACAGACAGATGTATTGAGAGGTTACAAGGAAAGACAAAAGAGTGCAATGCATAAGTCACTTGTCAGTTTAAATCTTTTCTGATGACTGTTTACCTCAGACAGGTGATATGTGGAGAGAAAGGTGCCTGGCTGACCACCTTTGTATGACAGATTCGATAGGACATGGTCGCCCCTCTTGCTGCCAGCTGCACCCATCCACCAACTCTAGGAGTGATTATTTCCTTTCATGACAGCCTGTCCCCTACTAGTTTGACATTGTCTTTCTGATGCTGTACACGGAACAATCATTCCAGTGAAAGCCAAACCAAATTTGCCCTTCTCTGTTCCCCTTTATTCATTCTCGTTGTGGTGAAGTTGTTCATGTCAAGTTGTTTTTAATGGAAGATGTTAGACCTGTCTCATATTTTGTTTCTAATTCAGACCCAATTCCAATGTACCACATTACACAGATAATCTCCCAACCTTTTTTTTTGCTTTGATAGTACACACAAGATCTAACAGGACAGCCAGTGTGAAAGCACAAATAGCTCTCATTTCAACTGATAATACACAATCTTTGGAGACTGTGCTTCTCTCATTTAGCCTTTCACTAGATGTCAGCCAGGATGCTTGTAGGATTGGAGCTTTAAGGATAATTGGCAGGTGCAGGCCAGTCTTATTCCCCTTTAGATTTGGATTGTCACTAGGTATCCATTACCTGCCAATCTCCTCTGATCATTCCTGGCAGCCTTGATCAAAAGATGTCATTTGAACTGCCTGGTTTGGCATGGATTCTGAAACAGCTCATAAAGAGAATGAACCAGGTGTAAATACAATGACATGATCATTTACGTGCCCGCTCATATCACAGAGACAATTATGGTGACACACAGTGAGCTCTCAAAAAAACGTAAATTGCCCTTTTTTAGGCTAATGCCACTGCTTTGAAACTCTTTGACGGTAAAAAGTAGAAACCCAGGAAAATGAGTTTCATTTTCTATGCATGAGCAAAGACAAATGAAAAGCTGTTGATAAAACTTCATGACTGCTTCATAAACCGTGCCCAGGCTTTTTTTTTTTTTTTTTACAGTTTTAACAAATTCTTAGAATGATTGACTTGTAATCCAGCTCGAGAGGCAACTATCATAACCAATTATTCACTAAGACTTGACTGACAACCACAGTAATTTATTTAGTTAATAAAATGTGATGTGTGCACCAACCTCTGGAAAAAAAAGGCAGAGGGAGGCATGTCCATGCATTATGTTTCTACTGATTTATGAAACTATTATGTCTAGCTCTGTGTTCTTGGCTTCAGGTCACCATTTGTGAAAGCTGCAAATGTATGCCTAATTACTGTTGCTGATATTCTAAAAATAAAACATGAATAAGAATTATTATGTTAAAGAAGCATGGGGAGCCCTAATAAGCCTTGTTGTAGCTCAAGGCATTGAACAGCATATTTCAGCTTCAGAGCCAGTACTACTATACAGTATCTACATACTAGGAGTGACTGGAACGATCTGACTTCTCTTTAAAAAATAAGTTCAAACAAGATTTTTTCAAAGCGACACAAGGACTCTTCAGGACAGTTGATTTATTTAACTAATAGCCAAACCCAAATGCAGGCTTATTTGCTAAAGACAACCCAATATTTTGAGCCAGAGCTCATGTGACAAGTTTAAAGGCTCAGTTTGTGTGATATAGATTGGGAATGATAAATTGTTTACCCCCCAGGCAATGCTAATAGAGGCATTTATCCAAGCAAAATATTACACCAGTAAGAAGACTCTTGTGTTATTACTCGAGTGCTGAGTGAATGGCAGACATAAAAGACTTCTAGTTGGCATATCATGTCTCTTTTTTACGTGTAAAATACATGTATTCACATGTACATAGAAGGTCATGGTCGCTTCCCAGGGTGACTCCCACCCACAACCACAGGGCAGGAGGACTCACTAAAAGGTATGATGGAAATAAAAATGATCTAAATCATATGCTATGGCCTTCAAACCCATGAAATGATATGAAATGATTGAAATGATCTTTAGGCATGGCAAGGCAAGGCAAGCATTTATCACTCCAATTCAATTCTAAAGACCGTTCTTGTGGACTGTACAAGCCTATACTTTATAAACAAGCTTAAGCATCGATTTTTCCTTTGATTTGTCACCCACTGTTTATTATGAACACCCAAATTTTTACCCAATCAGGCAAATTTCATCTGTCAAGTTTTGTTGAGTCTGTGCCTATAGCAGCCTCTTGTAGGAGGTTGTTATTGGTTGATAAGAGTGAAGCAGGATATGTCCTTCTGCTGTTATAAACCATCAACCTCAGTGTTTGATGTGTTCTGAGATGGTTTTATGCTCACCCTGGTTGTAGAGAATGCTTGGTTGAGTTACCAATGTCTTCCTGTCAGCTCAAACGAATCTGGCCTTTGTCCTCTGACATCTCTCTTCAACAAGGTACTGCTGCTGACTGAATGCGCACTATTCTGTGTAAACTCTAGGGACTGTTGTGCATGAAAACCACAGATAATTAGCCGTTTCTGAAAGCAAACCATGTCCATCACCCAAGCATCAACAACCATCCCATGTTGAAAGTCAGTGAGATTATGTTTTTCTTATTCTGATATTTGATATGAACACTCACTAAAGCTTTTAATGTGTATGTTCAGGATTTTATGCTCTGCACTGCTGCCACATGATTGGCTGACTGGATAATTAACAAAGTGCATGTTTACCTAATAACATATACAGTGACGGTATGTTTGGTACGGGCATACAGTCCTTTTTTACACATCTATTAAGCTAAATAGAGCACACTTTAACAGGCACATTAATAGTCAGTGCAAGGTTAAAAAAAAATAAAAAAAGATGTCCCTTCTGAAATTCTATCTGACCCAAAATGCACTTTCAGGGGACATATCTCTCTCTCTAAATATCACTCTA
>JAOVVF010000036.1:25693497-25720927 GCA_028565595.1 Duopalatinus emarginatus | reverse complement strand
TCAATAGCAACTTTTCAGTCAGTCACAAGGCTAGTTTCCCAACGGCAAAAAAAAATATGTGTAATAGCCCTTAATAACTCAGATTATTACAGTTACACTAATAGCAAAAAAGTTATTGAAAGGTGCGTGCAGATGATGTATCTCAATTTAAACAGGTTACTCAATATACTAATGTTTCGTGAAATGCTAGAAATGAGAAAAGCATACTAAGTGTGAAGCTTAATCTCTTGTGCCAATTCTCACCCATGCCCTACACTCCAGATGGCTGCTACAGATACGTGCCATCTGCCAGTCCAGAGCACCGGGAAGATAAGCAGCACACACCGACACAAATGTGCAGAAAGTCAGAGTGTGTATCAGAGCAAGGTAAAGAGGATTACATGTCTCTGCATCACTACTTACACTGAACCACACATGTTACACACAAACACACGTGTTGGTCTTACTATCTGTGTGATGAGCCAGTTAATGCTATACCTGAAACTAAATCAAACTCTAATCTCAGTACGCACATTTTTGCCAAATGACCCCATAAGGTCCAGACTGTCAGATATTCCTATCCATGCATAAACATTTGGTCCATGCTAAGATGTGAAACCATGCCCCTACGCAGACATCAAGCAATGGCTAGGCACTAACTTAGAAGACGCTAACAGCCCCCAGAGCCATCATTAAAACAATACCCAATTATTATGACTCGTCTCAGGCAAAGAGGTCTGAGACTTTCTCCCAAATCCCATACCACATAGAATACAAAGCTCGAGATACATAACACACACACAAACACACACACACACACATATATATAATTTATATATATATGTATATATATATGTATATGCATACAAAGATCACAGACATGCATACAAAGATCCTGGCCCATGATACAAAAGCACACAATATTTGGAAAGTGTATTCACAGGGCAGGAGGAACAAAGGCATTCAGTACAAAGCAGTTTTAAGTAAATAGCCTCCTGAAACATTTGAACATTTGTCCTGTCTCACAAATGTAAACAAACGCAGCTATTCTTAGAGGTCAGGCTCCCAAACACGAGGCAGTCAAAGAGACATCAATCGTTGTGTAGCTCAAGCTCTAGTGCACTGCTTTCAAACTCTTACATAAACACCAACCATCACACCATGTCCATAAATATCAGCCTCACCAGGTTGCTATCGGCCTCGCCACTTCTGACAGGCAAGTAGGCAGACAGACAGACAGACAGAAATACATTTTATTGATCCCCTTTAACTTGATAGGTTGACTTGGAAAAAAAAGAAGAAACTGCAACATATGAAAACAGATCCCAGTTCACCCTTGCTTGGACCTCTCTAAAGCACACATGGTTGTACAATTACCTCAGCCTCACTGGCTCCACGTCAGGGAGTTTGAACTGCAGGACAAAGCTCATGAGATATCCACAACCCTGATCCATACCCATGTCCACACCAGTTCCAACAGGATACAAATTCATACATTTTATACTATAATCCAGCAAGTACACTGTATGGATGTGGATCCCCTTAGTCATATATGCAAATGCACAATTGCTGTTGCATGGATTTTTCGATCATATGGAGCATCCTTGGAAATTCATTTGACGTGTCTCTGTGGAGCAATATCAATGTAAAAACTGAGGGAACTCTTGCACCATGTGACTATGTCAACAACTGTCTAAACACTGTACTATTTCTGGTCTCAAATTGTGTAATACTACTATTGCATCCAGCATTTAAAAACCTCTTACCTACTTTTTATAACACATTAACACAACCACTTTAAAACCCAATATTAATATCATTCAGCTCATCAAGCAAAGCCAAATTTCTTATCTGGAATTCTAGCAATGTAAAACTGCCAGTCTGATTATGTTCAACTATTATCAGGCTCTAAACAAAGAGCACAAATTGTATGAGCATCTTCTCAGGCATACAAATGATATGTGATACAAACATCTCAGGGTTGCAAAGCAGAGCCAGATCCTGACCAGGTGTAGGCTCAGTGCCCAGAAACATCTGGATAGATTGTCTGCTCACTGCAGGACAAATAAGGTTGAGACTGAGGTGCAATTCTTTTAACCCCCAAATTCCACACTCTGATCCCAAACTTCAGAGACATGACCCCAGTGGAAAGATTACAGATCTTCCTTTGGAGAGGGCACACAGTAACGCTCGCCTCAAAGTACATGACCACATGTCCCTCCTGACAAGTCCCCACTCCTACCAACATCCCTTCCTCCCTAAATCATACCCCACAATCCCTTCTGTTATTACCATTTTCCTTATTTTCCCTTGCTTGCTGTTACTTGCTGTCGTCATTCTTTTACTCATTACAACCACCGTCGCTTCTCTCAATTGTTACTGATTGTGACAGAGTGAGAGACAATCAGTCAGATAGATGGACAGACAGACAAACAGACAGACGGACAAACCAGTAGGAAGACATGTACTTGTAATTGTTTTACATATTGAATGTGTTGTTTACTACTAGGACACGCAAACACAGTGTGTAATAGTTAGCAGCATTTCTATATAAGATGGCTCTATAATATTTGCAAAATTACTTTATGTCTTCAGTAACAGTGACTAATTGCGATGTTGAATGTGTGTCAGCGGGAAGCTGTGGACTGCAAGCTGTGGCCTGATGGTAGTCTTTCAGTGAAACCACCAGGTCTACCTACACTTCCTGCTTGCCCATGATGCAGCACAGGACTGATTGCTAACACTTAATGCCAGGGATTAGCAGCTTGAATTCTGTTGGAGGGCAAAGGAGAGAGAGCACAAGCACAGGACAGATACAGGACAGCATGGAATACATTAAGTAACCAAATAGATTTAAGGTATGTGAAAATCAACTGCAGTGATATCCGTCTATCTATCAAGCACACTGATGCTGCTAAGAAATAATTTAAGGTTTTCTAGGTTTAGAGGCCAATGTGGACTGTCACATTCCCAAAGGACAAAGAAAATTCAACTAGTTCATTGATGTAATGATTATGCAGAGAGCAAGAGGGAGCTGGAATGCAACTTTAACTGTAGCTGTGCATTAGCACAATATAATTATTAGTGCAATATAATTATAAAACATTTGTGTACTGTACAAGAAAGTGCTGCCCTTCTAATTGATTGCCATTTTTAATTTTAATGATGAGAGACTGATTAGAGAGAGTGTGTGAGCGTGAACACACAGGTCTGAAAAGAAGATTATCTCCAGTGGATTTAGGACTACAAGGGGGACATACCTGCACCTTTGGCATTCCAGCAGTAGAAGCCTTTCCACTATACTGTTTAAAATCTTTATACTGACACAGTGTCTTGAATATGTATTCAACCATGCAGAAGTGTTATACTCTGAAACTTGCATTAAATTACAACATGTGAGAGTTGTATAGGTATTCACCCCTATTGTGGTTAAACCCCTAAATTAGTTCTAGTGTACACAGAAGTACCAGAAAACTGGTACAGACTATAAAAAACTGGTACAGGTTGGTGGTGGCTCCATAATAGTATAGGGTTTGTTTAGCTGGCATTCCAGGAGAACCCTGGTACATCTACAAACGTCTCCAACAGGTGAACGCTATGTGTGCCTCCTTTCTGATGAGTTACACCTGTTCATGTCCTGCACTCATTCTGATGGGTTTGGCCTCTTTTAACAGGATAATGCCCAGCCATACTGCCTTATTTGAGTTTGGGGTTTTGCCATTCACACCTTAGTCACCAGATTTCAACGTTATGAAACACATTTGGGATGGGATGCAACGTGCTGTGGAACACAGAAATCTACAGTTCATAAAACAACAGGATTGTACTGTCTACAGAATATTAGACAGGGGAAAAAAACTTTGAGCACTCTGCAAAGCACCACTAAATCCATTATTATACAACAACTCTCAAAAATCAATTAATACCAATTTTAGTCAATTTCAGTTTCAGGTTGTAACATTACACAATCTGGAACATTTCAAGGTAAAATGTATGCAAGGCATTTTGTACTACTTTGATTGAACCGAATATACTGAAGCTATCGATATAAATATGCAAACTCAGAGTCCTAATCTTCTCTTCTTAAATAATGTCTGTGCTTTGACTGGTCTCTGCTGCAACTCCAGTCAGGTAATAGTCTTAACATCCTGTAACCAATAGCAACTGCCTGTGAATGCATGATAAACACAGCTGCTCATGCTGTCACTATACAATTTCTGGTGGTCTGTGATTATGATCCCCTATACAGAGTGTTAAATGAGCTAATAGGGTATGATATGAAGATAAAAAGGTAGATGCTGAAAAGCCTAAACTGTTTCCATGCCCACAGCTGTGTCTGACCCACATTGTGAAACTGTGCCAACGAAGACCAAATTTATTTCGACCTTGTTGAGTCGAAAACACTCCATCGGGTTAGTGGAAAGTTTAATTCTAGGTGATTCAATGCAATCAAACAGGACAGGCCAGTTAATCACTCTGCAAATGGCCAGGGGGCATTTTCTTCTTTTTTTTTTAATTTAGATGGTCCTACAAAGCAAACTAAAAACAAGCAAAGCCATTTAACATTCTTTCATCTGCTGAGTATGGTCCAAATGCATTTTTAATTGTTAAACTCTGTGTAATGCACTATTCATGATGTCCAGCAGCATGTAGAAATCATAAAACTGCTCATGGCCTTTAGGGCAAGAGTCAAAAACATCACCATGACTACAGTATTATTTTTTTTTTTTTTTCATTTTTAGCCAGCCTTCTCAGAAATCTTACCTCTTGTGTTTGTTGCCATATCAGCCACCTTCTGAAAGGCATCCAGGAAAGCAGACACTGCCAATACTGTAGTCCTAAAGAGTGGAGAGAGAATTGAACATAACACAGAGCACCATTAATGTTATATTATGGGATCGACAAACATTGATTTACATCCTAACATTTAAATGTGAAGTCTGGAATTACCTCATATATTTTATTCATAGCAGAGCACTGTTCAGATCTCAAGTCTGACTGGGTATTCGGGTATTGATTATCTTTTGAATAACGTAATAAAATAATACAATAAGGCAAAACACAGGGTTATATCAATATGCACTAATACTACTAATACAACTACTAGTACTACTGCTAATAATAATATAACTTCTATAGGAACAGGTAATTCCTATGGATATAATTATGTATTTAACATTTATGAAAGGTGTCTCCAGTGTCAGCACTTTGTAACAGTAAATTTGTAAAGTTTGTAAAAACAGTAAAGTTTGGGACAGGCTGTTAAAGGCCTGCTGTACTAATAGCAATTCTGCTTTATAGCAGGCTGATATGACTCCACTGTGTCACTGACTGTTTTTCTACTAAACATCACATTATATTTAGGAAGAATATATATATTCATAATAATTTCTGCTGAGGTTTCTTCACTATTTTTAAATACAAGACGTTTTGTTTTTTAATTATATGAAGTTATGTGTCTTATTCTGTGCCTTAAAATTCTTATACAGTGCTGTAGATTATTTAGGACTCTTTACCAATTTTCATGGTCTTAAAAACCTAAAAAGATGCATATATTTTAATTTGTCCACCATAATAATTTTGCTATAATCCACCAAAACCTTTACAAAAGTCTCAGTAAAGGTTTATCACCTGAGTTGCGAGTGTAGTTTTGTGGCCTTGGCACTGAAGTCCTCCCACACTGGGTATGAGTTCTAGTGAAAGAGCAACAATGTCATGTTAGAGACCTACCAATGACATCAAATCGACAATCATGTCATGCTTATTTTTTTATTATTCAGACAGGTATACACACTTCACATACAGCCTGGTCTTCACATTCAAATAAGACAAACACCTTAGATGAAGAACAGATGTTTATTCAAACGTAAACAGACTTCTATTCACACACATCACACACTAATATCAGTTTAATACAGTGAAGCTAGGCTAAATGTCCCTGAAGCCATCATCTACCAAAATGACAGGAAAATAATATTGGGTATAAAAAGAGTCTTTCAGAGAGAATGCGTCGTCTGTTTACGGTTCTTTTTCTCAAGTCACAGCCTGCAGGCAATGTACAACAATTTCATGACTCCAATGAAAAACAGATCTGCCTTGTTCAGCAGTTGCACTTCAGACAGAAAGCAGCAAAACCTTCGTTTCTAGTTACCTATTAAAAACCTTCTGAACACAATGTCCAGACCTGAGAACTTCACTTACAAAACAGATACTAAAAGCATTCCCAGGAACAAATGGCTTCATTAAACATGGGTGCAGTGAGCATGAATGTATTACCACAGGAATGAAACTGTTGCACTGTTGTAGAGAAGTCTCTAAGAGCCATGAACAATAAGGCACATCTTCCATAGGTTTCATATGATCTCTATCCTGGAGGCGGCTGAAAGGAAACTATCTGAGCACACCCAGTTCCTCGTTGAATTATATACAAAAGTGACTTTCTTGCATTGTGCTGGTATTATCTCAGGATCCAGAACAAACTGGTTGTGTTAAGTGGCTACACCTTCCCATACAAAGTTTATTTAATAAGGCTACCAGGAAAACATGGGAAATAAATAGTACAAATAAATAAATAAACAAAGTCACAGGGTTATCATTTTAGCTTTAAGCAAGGTTTAAGCACATGGCGGAGTAACACACACTTGATCTGTTTCCTAATCCAAACTTGAAAAAGGGTGTGAAAGAAGGTTCAGGGCTAGTTCATATTTTCTTTGGATTAGCAAGCATTAGAAAATAAAAAACACATTGTATCACTTCCAAGGTTTTGTTAAGGCAACCTAGCATGTTTGGTCTTGTAAAGATCTTAAAGTAGACAATACTGTAATATGTCATATTGCTGCTATGCTGAACATACTTCCTGCGGCAGCCATTGCCACGTGCATTGTCACAGCCACAGGTGGCTAATTAGCTTTCCTGTCATGTGGAGCTAAAAGCCATGCACAGACTGAAGAAAATCAAGAGGAGAGGATGTTGCACTTTAAGACTGCCCACAGTCCCTCCAAATCCAGGTGGATCATTCCTTTCGTAAGAGGAAATCTATACAGCGACATTCCTGTTTTTCCGTTTATTTTGCTGAAGCATATGCCTAGCAATGCTAACACCATCTGAATCATTGATCACAAGGTCACATAAAAAAAAACCATTCTAATTCTACTCTATAGACGTTTGTTTTTAGGAATATGTTTAATCGTTATTTGTTATGTAGATTTTCCTATACCTAATTCAAATGCTCTATGTCATAATATCACTACATATGTGTGCCTACATGCCAGGGGCAACCGTAAGCTTGTGATTAAGGAACCAGCCTTTGAACCAGACATCACCGGTTTGCAATAGACAAGACTCAACTAAAGTGCCCTTGAGCAAGGCACCTTACCCCCAACTGCTCCCTGGGCACTGCGGGTAAGGGCTGCCCACCACTCTGGGCATGTGAGCTCACTGCCACCTAGTGTGTCTTCACTAGTGTGTATACATGTGTTTCACTGCACAAATGGGTCAAATGCACTGTGGTCAAAAGACCACTATTATTATTTAGCCCCCAGTTTATACAGTAACAGTAAAATAGAGGCTTTTATAGTGGATGTTTACATAATAAACTAATGAAAGTCATAATAATGTCATAAAATGTAACTATAAAATACAGCATACCTATAAGGTCTGAACCCATTATTGAAATCATCTATCATGTAACTACAAATAAAAAAAATTAATCCCACTCTGTGGCATTCTGTTGATTAACAGGTTTTAATGGTTATTCAAATTGTAACTACTGAATGATTAGGTTAAGGTCGATCCTGACTACAGATCTCTTTATATCTCTTTTATATGTCATATAATCAAAAATCAATAAATTAATAAAGTATCAATTCAATTCCTTATGAAACAGCAGGTGAAAATACAGGGTGAGTCAAAAGTCGCAGGACACATAAAGACCTTCCCTCCTGATTCAATTTGGTGGTTTTAAAGATGGCAGCCATGTTCCAGACATAACCTAAAGATAGCCCCTTTCCCCATTACTTGCTGGAGTATTCACATATGTCATTTTCCCTTTCGTTTTTGAAATAAAACATATCCTGACTTTTGTTTCTGTATAATATCGCTGCCATAAACACAAACAGAACAGCATCATAACTGTGGCAATCTGTAAAGGAAACAGTGGCAACTTTATCTTTTTTTTGGGCTTCCCTTACACTATTTAATACTTTCAGTATCTCTAACAACACCACCACTCAGTCCAGCTTAATCTCTCTCAGGATGTTAATGTGCCACATGTCAGAAAAGCAGCACATTGCCAATTCTGGGCTTCTGCCAGAACCAGGCCCTCATATATTGTACGGTCATCTGTGCTGGCTTCAGGCCCAGGAAGTTCACTATATGATGGAATTCAAAGTGGCATTAACAGGGACTCCTGACAGCGCAAAAAGAGTGTGAGAGCATAGTCGCCGTGTATCAAACACTACGCACGGCTACTGTGCTCTGTTCCAACAAAGCAACAACTTGGCAAATTGCCCAAATATCGACAACTACTGTAGGGTATGAGATCCAAGCTCTAAAAGATCCCAGGATTTCAAGACATTTAACGTGAACTCTCTGGAGCACAGCAATTCAAGACTTGAAGACTGTTCAGAAAAGTAAAGCATGTGGGAGGGATGACTAAATATAACATAACAAGTATGTAATATGAGAGTAGGAGGAGAGTATGAAGGATATGCAGCTGTCTGCATTTTTGAGTGCAGTTATTATAAGCCCTCAATAGCCTCAAGCTGCACACCCTGGTAATATTTCTCTCATCACATTGCTGTGCAGACTTGCAATACTGTGCACATTTTGTTTACTGGAAAGAACAGCAAATATTTGTAGCAATCCTATTAGTTAATCACTACCCGGAGAAGTATTTTTGCTTTTTCCTGGCAATGCCGGGAAATTAGACTGCGCCCTGATAACCTCTAACCCCTAATCAAACTCCCTAAACAGCAGGTTAAACTAGTCACACGACAGACTAACTAACCTCGGCCTCAGACACTCCACCCACACAATTTGGAGCATCTGATAAGTATTTGGTAAACATTTCTGGACATAAACTTCAGAATCTTGAAGGCTGTTGTCTGATTGGATCAACTTGATTTCATGTATACTCAGGGCTGTTTGCCAGTTGTGCATGGGAGAGCAAACCTTTTTACTATTGGGACATTTGAGGATGATTTAACAATTACAAAAACCTCATTTTAAATTATTAAACAAACAGCTGTGTGCAGAATTGACAACACGTATCAGACTCTTTAAAGAAAGCTAGATGTCTGATTTGTGTGACTAAACATAAAACAAGTTGTAGGCTTATGTGATAGACTATCTTAAGTAATTGCAAGCCCAAACTAAGTTAGGTAAACGACATGAACCACTATTTTGTCTACTGTGCAGTGGAATTGACCTCCCCATTTAACCCATCCGTGGGTTAAACCACTAGGCAGCCGTGGCCTAGTGGTTAGGAAACCGGTTTCGTGACCGGAAGGTCGCAGGTTCGATCCCCACCCAGGGCAAGACATGACTGAGATGCCCTTAAGCAAGGCACCTAACTCCCCTAACTGTGCTCCCCGGGCGCCGTGGTTTAGAGCTGCCCCCCGCTCTGGGCACGTGTGTTCACTGCCCCCTAGTGTGTTTTACTGCACGGATGGGTTAAATTCCTTCCGTGGTCACATTGCTTCTGTGTGCAAACACAGTAAGGCAAAATAGTTCACTTTCTTTTTTTCACTTTCAGTGAAATAGACATATACACACTAGTGGACACTAGGGGGAAGTGAGCACATATGCCCAGAGCAGTCAGTAGCCCTTATCCACTGGGAGTAGTGTGGGGTTAGGTACCTTGCTCAAGGGCAGACCAGTTTTCTCGGATGAGGGGCTCAAACCTGGGACCTTCTGGTCCCAAAGCTGGTTTGCAATATGCAATACTGAACCAATAAAATGTCATATTAAAGTCATATTAATGACATGATCCAATATATAATCCATGAAAATGATCATTATAGTATCATCTCAGTAAGACCAGGTCTATGGTGAGAATTTGGCTGTCTCTGGAATGACTACAGCAAATGAGAGCCTGTTCAACTTTGATCTAAAATGTCATTTTTAAACTATGAGTCCACAGACATACCAGATATCAGTGTATAAACTCTGCTTCAGATCAGTAATTACAGCACCCACATGGTCTCACAACAGGCTGTAAGCATCCACCTACACTCGGGTAGTGGGGTGGTGGTCAACTGGACATGCCTTCCATCGATTCTATGTTTTATTTTCCAGAATAAAAGACAGAATGGATGTATAAGATTTAAGATTTGATTACGGGTCCATAACAAAGCGCCTGCCTGCACGCTGCGCCCTTGTTGTCATTAATCTCAGCATCAATGGTCCAGGCAGCTGGAGCCCAAACAACAAGACAAAGGCAATAAAAAAACCAAACGTTTTTCAGTGCGTTACCTCTCACCCGAGCGCTGTTTTTTACCTTCATATCGTTGACGATCGCCTGGAATAATCCACCCAGAGCACCGCACTCCTTCTCCACACTCTCCATGTTGTCAAAGCCGCGCACCACGCGCTGAATGACTGAGCAATTAAAAACACACAGCACTCCTGTACACTGATCTCAGCAATCACCAATGAGCCCGTCACATCCCGAGCATAATCTGGATGAAAAATGAGATATCAACGAAGAAGAAAAACAGGTAGCCGAGTCCGTGTGGTGCCGTGATGGTGCTGGGGCTGGTTCTGCGCTCCGGTGGATTGTCAGAGGATGATGGCTGGGGTCAAAAGACTTGCTTTTGCCCTCCCAACCCCCCCCCAGTCAAGGCTAAGAGAAAGGACACGCACTGACTGAGTGCTCTGGCATATTATTATTATTATCACTACTACCACACTTGCTGGTAAATCCAGTGCAGGGTCAGTGTAGAGAGAGGTGAAGCGCCTGGCGCAGTGTAAACTTAATAATGGCAACCCTGGGAGCAGCGCTGGTGGAAATGAAGCATCTGAAACCCGAGATTGGAAATGGACTGGCGCTCGCGTTTGGAACCACAGGGTTGCCAGATTGGGATTTATTTGTCAAAAGAAATATCAGTTTAATTTCATCCTACAGCACTTTAAACCTGCGTAGTCTAGACTAAAATGTAGATGAGAAATATATGTTTCCATTTTTTAAAAACAATTTTAAATATATATATTTTTGAACAGCAGGGGGTTTATACACATCTGGCAACCCCGAAGGGCGGGATTCCATGGTGGACATATGGCAACTTGGTTTTGTTTGGGACAAGGACAATTGAACGCCTCGCTCTCTCTTCATGAAGTATTCTGACAAGAAAGTGCTTTTGTTCACGCCAGAGATGAGGTTAATGGCACAGCTGGTGTTCAGTGAGCTGGTGGAAGTAGTGTGAGGTTTTTTGTGTGTCCTTGCCACAGAAAAAAAAACTTTTAAAAATGATGTCAGAAATCCCTTTGTCTGAAAATAAAGCCTGCTAAAAATAACTTCACACCAAACACTGCCAGGAAAGTCTAAAACATTCAACAGTCTCATCCTTTAATGAACTTTATGTATGTGTGGAAATACACACTGGACAGAAGAGGACATATTACCTAATTTATATAAATATAAATCTTATAACCTATTAAATCTAGACTCATATTTCAGACTATAAAGCTTGTGAGGAAGTACAAGTCACAAACTTACTATAAACCATTAAACCCCTGTGCTGATTTCTTTCTTACTAATCAGAAGGCGTTGATTAATTGTGTTATTGATTTCCTATACCAGCACGGCTCTGACAATAGTGTTAGCTGCTATTCAAATCACAAGTTTATATTCATGTGTGCATTGTTAGGAGCAGCTTGGTCAGGACTTGGATGGTGGACGACGGGTTTAAAAAAATAGTTATTTAATAAAAGAAACTTGTACGAAGCAAGATAAAAAAATACTGAGGTGATGGAAAAGGTTTTATAAACGTTAAGTGATAACAGGAACTATCCCGTCTCTCAGCCATTACATTAGAGACATGACATGATGTAAATTTGACAGTTGTTTATTAAGAATTTAAAATAGTCATTGTTGGCACATTGTTGTGGTGTAAGAGGAGTGAAACCTATTTAGCAGTTTATCACATAGGCCAAAAATTTGCAACCTGCTTTTATGTAACATCTTTACAAATTCAGACTGAAGATTGTGACACATTATGGTTGGATTTCTTTTGATTTCATATTTTTAAAAATGTGCATATAAGAAACCATGTTGATCTTTTCTGGTTGACTTGCCAGTTTACAAATATTCTACATTTAACTACCAGACACTTTGTTTCTTTAGACATTATGCTATCCTTTCCCTTTAAAATCCTTTATTTAACAGAATACTTTGTCATTTGACCTTTGACCTGGTCATGGATGCCACACTGCAGGCTTAAAGGAAGGCAGTGGAGACTGATTCATGTTGTCCCCTCACCTGCTCTGCATTCCAACCATATGGCCGCTTTGGTCTGCACACACTTCCACCATACAGATCACACACTAACTAAAAAACACATGTTAGACAAGACCAGTCTACATTCTTCATGGCCCCTAAAAAGTTTGATATATCTATCGTATGTGCTAAACTATGAAGAAGAACATTATGTACAAGAGATGGGTTCAAGTTGTATGGTGGGAAACAGAGGATAAAGTGCCTCTTATCAAATAAACAAGCTGATACTTAATGTTGTTATCATTCACATTTTTTTAGTACAGCACTTAATAGCAGATAGTCTCTAGTGTTTATTTTGGCAGTGTTTGGATTTACTTTCTGCATCACTGCATGCTGCTTTGGGATAAAGTTGCTACTTGTGCAATGTTGGCTCTTCAGTGCTTCTGACCGCAAGGTTGTCAGGTCAAAAACCTTGAGCTGCTATAAAAGTAATTGCAAGACCTTGGAGTTAGACTTTTAAAACAAAATTCCGCATGTGATCTGTTCTGAAATTCTGGTGCTAATTTGTTGGTTGGTGAAGTATTTTAATTTTTCATGTAAAATGTTAGCAGTTGTGTTGTGTGCTTCTTTGATATCACATGGGGACAAGCCAAGACCTTTGTTTCTTACTCACATTTTCCAGCAACAATGTCACACCAATAAGAAATACAATTCAGAATGCGATATATCTACAGTATATAACACTGTATATTAATTAAGGAAGAGACTCAGCTTGGCTAGCTATGACAAGCATAATGGCATTTTATTATTAGAATGAAAGGCATTATTAGCATTAGGAAGCTGTAACCTAAACCGAGAATAGTCAACACAACAATGAAGGAAGGTCTGAATTAAAATGTCAACTAAGAATTTAGTAAAAAAAATTAATCTTGAATGCCACTGAAGATCACGTGGTAAGTTTGAAGAATAATATGTGCTTCAGTGTATTTTACCTTTAATTGCTCATGTGCATGAGTTCCATTTGCCTCACATTTTAATTTCTTTGGATTATGTAGTTAGCAAAAGTATTGAACCTGACATTGTCACTCTGTTTGAGAAGACAGACAGACATTTGTGTCATGGCAGTACCGGTCTGCCAAGTCTAAACATTGTGCTTCTTTTGTCTTGCTGCTACAAGTTGATTTTTTTTTTTGTCCACAGGTTGGGGGTTGGAAGTTTTGCATACTGTACATTGGGTTAATTATGTTAACGTTTTGCAAGCCAAATACTAAACTGGTTGGTTTGTGCAAATACTCAGACTACTATAAACGTATGCAGGCTGTGGTTATTATTTATAAGTAGTGTATTAACAGGTACAATGGAGTCGATGTGCTAATACGGTATTGTAAATACAATAAAGTGTACTGTATTTGTGCAGGCTTCCTCCAGGTTAGGTGGAGTGGTGTCTCTAAATTACATCCAGGTTTGAATGAGTGTGCAAATGGTGTGTATGATGCCTTGTGATAGACCGGCTTACTAAATGAAAAAACAGTAACCAATATCTACTTTAGGGGGCAGCTGTGGCTCAAGGTTAGGGAACCGATCTTGTGACCAGAAGGTTGCTGGTTCGATCCCCAGTACCGACAAGACACAATTAACCTTTGGCAAGGCATCTAACCCTCAGCTGCTACCCAGAGGCTGTGGATAAGGGTTTCGGCAAACATGTTCACTGCCATGTGTGCATTCACTAATGTGTGGCAGACACTTCACTACAGTATATGAATTTTTGTGCATCAGTGAATGGTTTGCTTATTCCCATTAGACTGTTGATTTTGGGTATGTAAAATGCATGCACCAAATGTAGCCTATGATGTTGCTTCGAAAAATAAAATTTTTTAAAATATATTTGGCAGTGGTAGTGGCATCTTTTATTACATTTTATGTATATAATACAGTGATTTGGAGGTTCAAAATTTGAGCTCAGTCATTAGGATTTTTTACTGACTTCTGGGTTGGTTACACCACAAAAAGTTTACAGCCCTATTACAGTAGTCCATTATTTGTACACTACTTGTCAGTGGTCATTAATCATGTTTCCAGTTTATTATGAACTTTTGTTCAAGACAAACATGTTTGAACCTGTTCTAAGTGTGGTATTGACCTTCTTAGAGGTCTACTCTAATCTGTTCTAGTCTGTTTTTTTTTTTTTAGAAGAAGAATAAGAAGCCAAGGTCTAGACATCAAATAGATGCACAAAAATCTAACTGCTCGCCAAACCCCCTTCGAAAAGTCTGGGCTGCTGTTTTGTTCACATATAACCACTTATATCTAGAACATTCTGTTCATAAGACCACAGTTATCTTTTGTTAAAATTATAAAGCCAGGAAACTACATCAGAACTGCCTGTGTTCTCCAGTTTGCAATGGAAACCCCCTGAATGTTCACACAATTATTCACTCCTAAGCAAGAATGCTATCTTAAAACCCCCTGCAGTCAGGTAAGGACTGCTGAGACATGACATTTGAGCTTGGCCTGTGCTACTGGACACTAACTTAGCACCAGAGTTAATACAGAGCAGATTACTTTTCATAGCCTTCATCCATTGCAGAGGTATTGTGATCTTCGCAGATGGAGAAAGTTAAGAGCATATATATGTATAATATTGTCATTAAAAAAAGGCTGTGTTTCTAAATGGTTGTGTTCAGGTAGGACAAACTTAATAGTTTTGAGATGACACACTGGAGAGGAAAGGAAACAGCCAAACGGTCTAGTGTAGTAACTTTTTGGAACAAGTTTGTTTTTCCAACCATGCTACTTAAAATGCCTCTCTTACCATGTTTGGACTCTAGCCTGAGTCTGAGAGGAACCTACCAGGCTCCTAAACGTACCGTTTATCCTTCTTTTTTTCTGCCTCCTCCAAGGGGCTGGACAGATCCAGGTTCTCTGACTTACGCTGGGACGTTTAGCAGGAACACATAAGCCTGTGGAATTTCCTCTAGAGCTGTCTGCAAAGTCTGTGTGCTCTTTTAGATCAGCTAAGGGCACATGTGCCTTTTAAAAAGATAAAGACAGGACATAAACATAGGGGAAGATACGTCAGAGGAGTACATAGTGATATGGCATACAAGACAGATTTGTGTACATAGTGCAAACTGATAGAAAATGATATGTACTTGCTGAAAGTTTTTTCAGTGCCACCTGTTTACCAAGCAAGTCCAGGCTGAGGAATGTTAAAAAATGTCAAATCAATGTTCTTTTTCTCTTATTAAGAGAAATAGGAGTATGATGGGAGTGAAGTTCATAGTTGCTGTAACATAAGTGATAACTGGAACTATCTTGTCTTGCAGCTGTTCCACAACATTAAACATAATGACAAATGATTAAGACATATGGCATGTATAAATCAATAAATGAAAAAATATATATATTCAATCATTGTTCTGTTATAAGAAAAAGGAAACTTTTTTGGATGTGCTGTTATAGGACAATAACTTTCATGAACAGATGTAATCACACTTTCTACAACATGCTTTAGAACATGGTCATGGTTATGGTCTTTACATGATCTTCACGTGTCACCCTACTGTTTTAACTTCTTCCATTATTTCCTGAATTGTAGTGAAGTGTGATATTGATATTTTCAATGTCATTTAATGAATTTCTACATTAAAATTGATTTTTTTTGTACTACAGACACAAACACATGCTTAAATCCCAGATCAGAGATGTAATAACAGTCGTCTGGCATTATCCATTTCTCCCCCTAGTTTTGACAGAATAAAGCTTTTTTTTTTAAATACAGGAGCATGAACTGCTAAGACTATGCAAAATATGTAAACACAAGCAAACCCTGAGCGATTTATTACCACTTTTTCATGACTGTTATGCAACACAGAGAATACAACATACAGATGTTGGAAAAATGGGCAGTTTAACGGCCTGACCACAGAACAGAGTGTTCTCTAAGAAGGCCGAGCCACGGTAGAGCCACAAATATGGAACCAGATGTTATGTCAGATTGCAAACACTCTTCAACTCATATACACTTAAACAGTTTTTAGACTCAAATAATGCATAATATGCGCATGTAATGTTAAGGGGTTGAGTTTTTTTAACTGAAGGAAATTGTTCAGCACAAGAATAAATTTTATCTTAGCTTGCGTGTTCCAGGGCATTTGACTGCAGTCTAACATCATTGCAAAACAAACAATTTTCCTTAATACTTACAATAACATCTTAAATGGAGAATTTAAATTTCAACACTTGATGGTCCTGTTTTTGCACTTTTTACCTGATTTAACTTAGGTGTTACAGTATTGTAAACAAGCTGCTTTCACATGCAAAAAAAAGTTGGAGAGCATGGAAAAACCTTTCCCTGCTAGGATTCAGCAGGAAAACACATCGGTAGCTGGTTGAAGAAGGAGGATAGAGTGTGGAGCACCTTGCTTTCTTTTTCTCTTTATCATAACATCATAAACGTTTCAGAACAGAGTTGGATGACAAATATATTTTCACTCCCCATGTATTCTTTAGGACAGAACAGTCTGACATGTATATAAACTTTGTGGACATCCCATACAGGACACACACACACACACACACACACACACACACACACACACACACACAAACACACACACAGACTGGAGACATGGGAGGGTGCCTCTTTGATCCTGAAGTCATGCAAATATCTACCCTGCACAAATTTGCAAACAGAGCCAACGTAGTTTTTGTGTGTGTGTGCGCGTGTGTGTCCGGGAGACACATTTCTCTACAAGTCAAAAGCTAATGAAGAATATGAGAATTGCTTACATGCAAAAATGTACATGGCTCAGAAATACATTCAGAAATGTAATTCAGACGCAGAATACAATAATTTTTATAATTAATTACAGCATATTTACATTATGCTGGTGTCTATTTGCCAAAACATCCTAAAAGAGAAGGACAAAAATGTAATAACATCAGTCATGTCTGCTTAGGAATTTCATGTTCTGTGTAATATATCAGTACAAGTGCTGCCCTCTGCTGGTAATTTAAACACACCAACTGTTTTTTTATTCAAAAACCCATAGTCATCTCTACTGTAAGGGTATTGTTTAAAGTTTATAACACAGTGACATCCGACTTTGCCAAGCTCTAAATATCTGTAAGTTTAGTAGGATTTTATACCTGATTTTTTTTAATTGAATATTTTTTTGTTTATATTTGTAACCGTATTATGATGCTCCTGGAAACACCATGGACACAGTCAGAAATAATGTCAGCATTCAAAGGAAAACTCTGCCTGAGTCCTTCTGCATTCATGATTTTACAGGTGCTAGTGATTGGTTGGTGCTGCTATGAATGACAGGAGAGAGATGACACATCTGACTGAGAGTAGGGCCAATTTGGCTCACTTGGACTGGTCCATGCCTGCAAGAATGTAAAAAAAATAAAAATAAACTCTTTCTTGTGCAATTCTTTGTTGTATCACAAAGGACCCTAGTCCTCGGACCCTACATCCGTATTCACAGCTCTAGTCCCAGCCACACCCATATCTTATTTTATTTTTTATTTATTTTTCTCTCAGTTAGTCAGTCATTCTTGTATCCACTTAGCCAGTCAAGGTCACGGTTTGTCTGGTGCCCACTCAAAATCACTGTGTGCAAAGTAGAAACAGTCAGCACCCAGTCAGGATGCCAATCCATCGCAAGGTATCACACACACATACCCATACCCATTCACTCACACACTCGCACCTAGGGACAATTTAGCACATCCAATTAGCCTACCTTGTGTGTTTTTTAGGATGTGGGACGAAACTCGAGAACCCCCCTGCAAAAAGCCATGTGGACACGGGAAGAACACACCAAACTCCTCACACATAGAGACCAAAGTGAGGCTCGAACCCACAACCCAAGAAGCTCTGTAGTGCACACACTACCTGCAGTGGCACAATGCCGCCATTATTATTTTTTTTTAATTTACTCTTTATGTTACAAAACGTTAATGAGTTTTATTTACATTTACATTTACAGCATTTAGCAGACACCCTTATCCAGAGTGACACACAAAAGTGCTTATTTAATTTCTTGGAGTATCCAAAGCTAGTGAAGGTAGATCAAGATTCAAGAACTCAAACCATAATACTGGTAGAAAAGTAGCTATGTAGTATCAATTGTAAAACTTACCAAAGTCCAAAAACTGTCTACACTAGACAACCTGCACAGAGAACATGACAATAACTGCGATAATCACTTGCTGAATCACTAGCTTTGACAAGCTGAATGAATGAGACAAATACATTTCGCGAACAAGTCACTTCTCAGTTAAGTCCCAGCAGAATAGTGAGTCTTTAGCTAGTGTTTAAAGACAGCAAGTGACTTTTCTGTACGGACATCTAGGGGAAGTTCATTCCACCACCTTGGTGCCAGAACAGAGAAGTGTCTGGATGTTTGCCTCCCATGCATCTTAGCTGATGGAGGTTCAAGCATGCTTGAAGCATGAAGAGGCTCTAGGTGTGCACCTGGCCTTAACCATTGCCATCAGGTAGGAAGGAGCTGGAGCGTTTTTTGGCTTTGTAGGCCAGCATCAGGGTTTTATATCTGATACGAGCTGCTACAGGAAGCCAGTGATAGATCTAGAAACCTTATTTTCGTTATTTTCCAAAACTGTCTAAAATTGTTTATATTATTCCTAAATTCACTAAAAAGAAGGAAAATGAAAGCATTTGCTTAAATTGTCTTTATTGCAAAAAAAAAACTTGGTTACAGACAATTTGTTGTAGCAAATTTATTTTCAAAAATACTTGTTTAAAAATGGTATTGGGTTTAACATATACACAGCCCCATATGCTATCGGCCTTTAATGTGTCCATGGACCACAGCAGAACTATAAACACTATAGAATTACAGACACCTGCTTTAAAAAATGCCAGTTCACTGAAATATGTCTTTTTGTGTTTGAGTACGTTCAAGAATAATACATACAGCATCCTCATAAAGGTATGTGGGTGGTACTGTTTATGCTTGAGCACCAACACAGCACCAATGGAACACAAAATACGTTGTACAATTCATAAAGTATATAATGGAGATATACTTGTATACGTGTGTGTCTGTGTGTGCACACACATACAATACCATCGGTCACATGTGCGAAGGCACACTTGGATTGAGATGTTTCTGCTCAGAGTGATGTCTCTTTCTGCACTGGCCCCAGTGGTGGAGGTTGGAAGGTGAGAATCTCATTGAAAGTAAGTCCTGGACAAAATGAGGAAGATTGAGAGATGGAGGAGGAGAGAGAATGACTCATGAGATATCAGTGTTTAATAACTAAGCACAGGCTGAACATTGTTCAGGAGATTTAAAATCCATTCTACTGATACGCATCCTTTTTATCTTTTACACAAAATCACTTACATCACAGTGTAAACTGTAGACGTGTGCAATTTCCATTACTGAGGCTGACACAATACGCATCTTGATGCATTTCCCACGATACATTAAAGATACATATAAAGCAATGACTAATGCAGTACAATATGATCCCCCTTATTGTGCGACTCCATTTGAAATGATTTGATTCAACACAATGCAGTTCAACACAATAAGAGGCGATGCAACAGAATATGATGCTATGCAATTCAACAAGGTACAGGATACGCCTCCAACTCACATGAGACAAGAACTGGACAAGAACAGGCCACTAAAAGCAGTGGATATAAGACTTGAGAGAGGAGGGTTCAATCTACATAAAAAATTAGTAGTCACAAATTATTGGTCACATTTCTAAATAATAACAGCACAGGGACACTGATAATAATTATGTAGAAATAAATCAGATTTTACTGATCCACATATGCTAGAAACATTGTAGCCAGTGCACACTTAAAACCTTATAATAAATATTATAATATAAACTTTAACAAACTATTTTCCAAATCCAATCTTTCCCTTTTGTTACAGGATCTGATATCGGACACTGATTCCCTGATTCACCTCAGTTAATCACTGAGTAACTACTGACACAGCCTGCCCAACCTAAACCACCAACTCAGAATTAAACTGAAGATGGTCAGATTAATGTTTAACATCTAACATTGATCAGCCTTGCAATGTGAGTAGCCTCATGAACTGCTTTTCTAAAATATACTGAGAAGATATATCTCATGCATCTGCACATGGCAGCAAAAATAAATGTCAACACAAGGGTGAAAAGAGAGCCTAGGGCACAATGCACAGGGGTTGGGTTGACTGAGCTGTAGCAACATACATGCCTGTATAATATTACATCAAGCTACCATGACAGCTAGAAACTGGAAAAACATTGCAAAGCGAAAAACATTGTTCACATAACCTGAGCTGAGTGTGTAAACAGCATGCATTTACTCCACTGTAACAGAGCCACCATGGCTAACAGGAAGAAAATACTGAAATACTGGGGATTTTCAACAGACTCTGTATAGGGCATGTACAGAGTGATTAACTTACAATTATTATTTAATAATTATTTTTAGTAATTATACTAACAATTGTTTTTACACTGGGGCAGCCGGGGCTTGTGGTTAGGAAACCGGTCTCATGACAGGGGTTCGATCCCCGCCCAGGGCAAGACACGACTGAGGTGCCCTTGAGCAAGGCAACTCCCCCAACTGCTCCCCAGGCACTTTTTGATTTGGGGCTGCCCCCCGCTCAGGGCAAGTGTGTACACTGCCCCCTAGTGTTCACTGGTGTGTGTGTTTCATTGTACAGATACGTTAAATGCAGAGGTCACTTTCCTCTGTGTGCAAGCACAGTAGGCAAATAGTTCACTTTCAAATTAAGAGATTCAACTTAACAGAGATGAAAATATAAATCATAGGCTCAAAGATAAAAAAAAAATCATAACATGTACGCCCAGCTTCACTGTTAATAAAGGATTCGTCCTGCACTAAACCTAACTAAAGTCCACCACTTACGTTTCCATTGCTCCAGTGAGTGCTCAGCGTTGTCCAGTGAGTGATCATATGGCAGAACCTCTGTCTCCTCCTCTGTCTCATGATACTCGGTGAAGTAGGGCAGAGCCATCGCTTGAGCTGCAGTCACCCTGCTGTCTGGGTCTAGCAGCAGCATGGACTCAAGCACAGAAATTGCTGAAGGAAATAAAATCACATATATTCAAGTCTTGTTTAATACAAAGTTTTAATTTCTAAAAAATGATGGATATTACTGAACCGAATCATGTTTCACTTTTGCACATATCTCAGTCACAAGTAAAGTTATAGATAGTGTTTTAGTTAGTTAGATAAGTGTCAAGAGTCACCACCAAGACTCCGAGTCCACCTAACCCTGAGACTGTGTACCTCTTGTTTATGGTCTCAAGACTACTACAAATCTAGTTGGAGTATTTGAAAATCTGGTTAACCCCAAAAAGTCTCCAGAAAACTCCCCAGAAATACATTACCACCTTGATTTTGTTAATCCTGCTATTACTTTATATATATATATATATATTTACTTTATTAATACATTTATTTATACAAACATATACTACACATATACATAATATGTCCTACAGACTTATGAAAGAGTGACAGATCAGTGTTGTACCTTGAGGATTGGTGTCTGGCATCAAAATCTGCAGATCTCTCTTCCTAAGTTTGGGCATCTTTTGAATGTAGTTTTTAGCCTGGAACAAAGTAATTGGCATTCAGCGATCTTTCTGTAAGTGGTCAGAAAGTGAGAAATAAAAGTCCCTAAATCTGCTGATCCTACATAGAGCTACTATGTGAAGTAGTGCGTATATCTCACATCCTGTGATTGTAGTTTGGAGATGAACTCCTGTGTAGGTGTTCCTGTGATTTTCATGATCTCGGTCAATTGATCCAAGTCTGATGCAACACGGTCAAGGGTAAAAAATAAAACAGCACGCAACCATAGGGCACATAGGATGCAAAATTTTAAGTATCACTAGCTACAATCTTAAAGTATGTCTAATAAAGCCTCTAGAAACATTTAGTGTTATATTTGTTGTTATTTGAGGGTAGGATACGATCATGTCCTTTGAACAGCGGCTTTCCAATGAGCATCTCTGCCATGATACATCCAACAGACCAGATGTCCACTGAAAACAAAGCCAGAGGTATGTTTTTAAAAAAAGTTTATGGTTATATTATTTTCAAGTAAAGCAACAGTGATAATTGAGGTTTTTCTTCATGTTGATTGTAGGAGTTTCTATGGTACAATTGTTTAAAGACAGGCATTGTTCTTGCCCTTTTTTTGTGTTAAATTCCTCAATAAAAATAATATTAAAATATATATATATATATATTTAACTATGTTAAAGCATTTTTACATTTAACAAAGGTAAAACGTCTTTGTGTTTAACTACATTAAAATGTTATTATGTATGTTAAAATTTATTTATGTTCATCTGTGTTAAAATGTGTTTATGTGCAACTACATTAAAACGTGTTTGTTTTAAAAAGTCCTGAATAAACATAAAATGAAAACCTGGGAAAAAAAAAAAAAGCAACAGTGATTTCCCATCCTCTGGCAGGCACCCTTATCCATAGAGACTTACACAAGTTTCTATCAATAAATACACCCTCATAATTATGGCTTGAGGAAAGGTGATTTGAGTTTAGGGGTTTTGCCATTCCCACGTAAGATACCATATAAAGATGAAAGTGAACTATTTGCCTACTGTGTTTGCACACAGAGGAACGTGACCTCCGCATTTAACCCAACCGTGCAGTGAAAAACACATACACACCAGTGAACACACTTGCCCAGAGCAGGGGGGCAGCCCCAAACCACAGCACCCAGGAAGCAGTTGGGGGAGTTAGGTGCCTTGCTCAAGGGCATCTCAGTCGTGCAGTGAAACACACACACAAACACACCCGTGAACACACTGTTCACACCAGCGAACACACCCCAAACCACAGCACGCCCCCAACCACAGTCGTGTCTTGCCCTGGGTGGGGATCAAACCCACAACCTTCCGGCCACGTTACCGTTTCCCTAACCACTAGGCTGCCCAATACTGTGGAATACAGTAATCCTACACCTCGCAATCCAACAAAATTGGACGGTTCTGCAGAAGTATAGTGTTCATTGCCTACAGAATATTTCTTTATTATGCAGTGGGGAACCTACCATGTATTAGACTGGTGTACCAGTTTTTCAGTGTATATTCAATAATGACATGCTAATTTCAGTTCTACATTACTTTGTTGAGCACTACCTATTTCAGAGGTAGGTCTTTAGTCGCCATTTGAAGAGAGCCAGTGACTCAACTGTTCAAATTTCTAAGAAAAGTTAATTCCACCATTTAGATGTCAGAGCCGCAAAGAACCTTGGTGCATGCTTTCCTTGTACCCCGAGAGATCTTGGTTCAGCCAAGCAGGTGCTAAACTGGATCACAATCCACAATTTGATCATGATTATTTTTCATAAAGGTTTTTAAAGACTATTTTGCAAACCAATTCCTTTGATTAAAATATAACTGTACAAGTAAACATGACAGAAAAGCCATTTAAATGTGCACTGTGCAGGATATAGAGGGATCTATTAGCAAAAATGGAATATACTATCATAATCATGTTTTATTTGTGTATAATCACCTATAACCACAAGATGTTGGGTTGTAGTTAGCTCTATATAGAGAATAGAGAATGCTCTATATGCGAGAACGTCACCTGATCACTTGACAGGCTCCTAGACAATAGTAGACGATGACATTTTGGAAGTAGCTATATTGGTACCTGACAGTCACCATGGATTACACTACACCCATGGAAAGGGAGGGGTTAAGAAGTAGTATTCACTGGTATTCAGTTAATTGCAATGTGCCACCAATCAAAATGCCACTAAATTCTGCACACTGCACCTTTAAAACCTTCAGTTGAATTGACAGCTGGGTAAAACGCCATGGCAGCAGTGATGTCTTTCTAGTATATACTCATGAGGAGTGACAGATGTGTTTGGCTGCTTTAGTGTTGCTTTAGTGTTGTAATACTTGAGTATACTTGTCGTTATCTTGGTGGTTTTTGTTTTTTGTTACACTCTTTGTGGTGCTTCCTTGGTAGTCAAACAGGTTTGTTGCATTTCCTCCAGATGTGCCAATCTTGTGTCTGCATATTTTGCAAACAACCGTTGTTTGCACCATGACCGTTGTGTGAAGCTTCCATGTAACTTATGTGGAAATTTTAGGCTGTCAGTGACTCTCATAGCAGTAACCTTAGAATAGACTGGCAGAGAGCAATAATAATGAAAGCCATCAACCTGAAGAAAGTTGCCTTTCATATAATGGTCTTCGGATTTATTTAAGAGGTATAATGTAGTTTTCATGCGTTAACTTAGTTGTGTGGGTGGGGTACAGATGCTGCCAAGCCTTTGTAAAAGCACAAGTAGCTATAAGTACTTTTTCCTGTCTTACTTCAGTCTTCGAAAGTGTCCATACTTTCATCAGAAATGCATTTTACATGCATTTGGTAAATTTTATACACAGTACAGATGCACTATATAGAGATTAGTTTAAAAAAATTCAAAGGGGTTTAAATAGAGTAAAAATTATAAATCTGACAAGTGTTTTTAATACTTTCCTACGCAACTGAAGTCTGTTAGTAATGTGCTGATCATGTTTAACACCTACACTCCCCAACCTACAAAAATATGTTAATCACTGCACCTGACCAGACCTGACCTGACCATACCTGACCCACAAACCTTTAGTCAACCTTAGTTAACATTTTCTTTCTTATTGTATGTTTTGAAAAGGATGTTTCCTCTAACCATTCTGTAATTTTTTTAAACATTTTCCAGTAAGATGAACCCGACTTACAGATTAACCTACAGCACCCACAGGTTATGGTTTGTCCTGTGCATTAGAAAATGAAAATGACACATTTCTTATTAGAGTATTATTAGTAATGATTAACATCAACAGGAGGATCCCAATGCCATAAATATAAGGTCTGTATGAGTCATTTCCCATCTGCATGTAACCTTAAAAGGGAATTAACTGTTCACCAGATCAATTTAATAGACGACCAAAGAAAACCTCACAGCTTTTAAAACATATGACTCACCAGTCTGTGTGTAATGCATCCAGTTGAGGATGACTTCAGGGGCTCTGTACCAGCGAGTTACCACATAGCCCGTCATCTCACTATCAGCCTGACGAGCCAAACCAAAATCCAGGATCTACCGTACAGAAATACATACAAATACAAGAAGCATTACCAACTGCTGTCATGCAGATCAGATGAGAATCATATATGATCTGATATGCTGTTACCTTGAGCTCACATTCTTCATTGATGGCTAGATTCCCTGGCTTGAGGTCCTGTAAAGTACAACTGTAAGCAATGATCAACAATGTATTATTATTCGAGCAGTCTCTAGCATTACACTGAAGTGTCAGAAAAACTGGTATGTTTTTGATGCTGAGATCTGATGACTTAGATAGGAATGGCAAAACCCTGAAGATGAGTGATTCTTTAACCATAAGTTAACCATAATTTGGCATCTGTAGACATGTGCGGTGGCACATTGTCTTTTTAAAACCCATCAGAACGTATGCAGGCCATGGATACATGTAACTCGTCAGAAAGGAGACATACATAGCATTCACCTGTCCAAAGACGTTTGTAGGCGTACCAGTGGTCTAATGGAATGCCAGCTAAACAAACCCCATACCATTATGGAGCCACCACCAGCCTATATATTTTGCATAGGCTCATCTGTACCAGTTTTTCTGCCATTTCAGTGTATATGGAAATACATGCAGCTTACCCTGTGAATGATGCCAGCAGCATGGATATACTGTGAATGACAGAAGATACTGTACATGAGTCTGTGTATTTACCTTGGTGCAAGAGCAAAGATGCAAACAGGATGCTCATACCTTTAGCCCTTTCAGTATCTGGTAGACAAGATACTGAATTCTGTCTTCTGTAAGCTTTTCCATTTTCATTAGTTTTCCAAGATCAGTACCCATAAAGGGCATCACCAGGTAACTACACATGTGAGAGAAAAACAAAGAGAAACCATAATTTTTTTTTTACGGCTTTAAGTGTAAAATGAAATGCTTGAATTAGTTTAGAATTTAAAGCAGCTGAAAAAATATATAATAATAAATATTAGTATAATAATAATACAAGCAGACACCATGCATTTATAATCCTGAACCAGCAAAAAGCTGATTAAATACTAAGCTTACAAGTCTTGAAATCGGTCCAGTGACAGGTCTGGGGTGAAAACATTCAGCAGTCCAATGACCTAAAAAAAAAAAAAAAAAAAAAAGGTTAAATAAAAACAGACAGGGAAGGCACACATAATTGATATTTGGGTTACTCACATTGTCATGCTTCATGTGTTTGAGAAGTCTGAGCTCCCGGTAAGCCCTCTTCGCAAAAAGCTCTGACTGGAAAGGTCGGAGGAGTTTCTTAATAGCAATCTTTAACCCTGTCCTGCGGTCCAGAGCAGAGCTAGAGACAAAACATGTATTTATTATTATTATTATTATTATTATTATTATTATTATTATTATTTAATTAATATATTCATTAAACAAAGGTTTGTATATATTATTGGTACACCAGTCTAAAAAAAGAAGGTACACCAGTCAAACTCTTGGTAGGTCCGCCACAAGGCACAGACTCCACAAGCTTGCAGAAATATTGGGTAGACAACAAACACCATACTTCCTGCAGAACGGTCCACAGTACTGTGAGTGTGTATGGTTTCTGCGTCCCGCATCACACTGCATGGCGTCCCAGATGTGTTGGATAATGTTGAGATCTGGTGATTTAGGTGTGAATGGCAAAAAATCCAAACTCAGGTGAGTGCTCCTCTAATCATAATTTGATTAGATGTGTGTGGCGGAGCTGTGTCCTGTTCCCTCTTGTGAGGGAAGTTCCCGGTAAGCCCTATTGGCAAAAAACATTGTGACTGGAAAGGTGGGACAAGTTTCTTGATAGCAACCTTTGACCCTGTTCTGCGGTCCAGAGCAGAGCTAGGGACAAATCATTTATTATTATTGTTACTGTTACTGTTATTATTATTATTA
>JAOVVF010000036.1:25625237-25663030 GCA_028565595.1 Duopalatinus emarginatus | reverse complement strand
CACCCGAGCACCAGTGTTTGCACTTAGCCAGGGAAATTACCTCTTACTCTTGAGTGATATGTTTCATTATAACTAGTTTCAAAGAAAGATGTTTCTAAATACTATACTATATGTGCAAGTAATTCCCTGTGGACAGTATAGATCTCTGACCTCACAGTTTCCACCTAAAGCACAGTAGGTGATACAGTGTGGTTGCTGCTCCGCGTGAGGTGGTTATAAACAATTTACCCTTCTATGGCTTGGTGCTAAGGTCAAACGATAAGAGGTGGATATGTGCTTGTCTTTTCATGTGTGTTTTCAGCACTCTCCAGCAGCGATGAGCTCTCCAGGTCTTTCCACTAGTTTGTCCCTGTGGCTTTGCTCTTCTTCCTCTTCATAGAGAGTGTGGTGGATGCTGAGCAGAGGATGTGAGGGGTTACAGCTGTAGGATGCAGGCTGACTCACAGGCTCTGGGTTTGGTTTTAGAGGCTCATTGGTTTTGGGTGATTCAGAAGGAGGCAAACTAGATGTTCCTCCATTCATATAAGAGGTGGTGGACAGAGTCACAGTGGAAAATGCACTGGTGGTGGACTGAGGAGGAGGGGGTTCGTTCTTTTCTAAAGGGGGTGAAGGCAAAACAACAAAAAAGTATTAATAATAGCTTTACATACATACAAAGGCTCATCTAATGTCTAATGAATTGATTCTAAGCACTCTTACACAACAATGCTTTTAAATGTTTGAAATCTTTTAGGTCAGTCAGTCATTCTCTTATCTGCTTTGTTCGTCAGGATTGCAGTTTGTTCAGAGCCCACTCCAAATTTTTAGGCATAGGCCGGAAGTACCCCCTGGACAGGGCACCAATCCAATGCAGGGTACCACACGCACACATTTACTCTCACAGTCACACTTAACGGACTTTAGTCCACATCCACTTTAGTCCACATTTTGATAACTTTCATCAGCAACCCTGATGAAAGTTCCATGTGCAAGGTGTACAATAATGCACTTGCTCAAATTCTGTTAGAACATCTTAAATTAAGAACAGAATTACCGGTGCATGCTGATGAGACATGGACTACAGTGTGTGTTCCCTCTATGTATGTACTGTCCAGAGGATGGTCATTGACTGGTGGCTGTGGATTATTCATTTCAGGTTTAGGCTTCTGGATGTTGGACATGTATGGATGGACATCAAGGGAGAAATTACGAGTGTGCTTTTTCTCTGTCCCGTTGTTGTTTTCTGTTTACAGGAGTCATAGAAAGCATCAAATCAGTTCAGTTATCTAATATACACTTTATGGAAAAGGTTTATAACTTGAATCAACTAGAATATTACATTTTTATACACATATAAGCCAAAAAGAACAACGGATTTCACATAATATAGTACAGTAAAAAAATAAGATATTTGACTTTAAAATGTAGAGGAGTTAAATGCTTTAGTAATGGAAAGAAAAACTGATTTACTGTCCACCATGCAATTATTTGTGATTTACCTTTAGGAGGATGCTGAGTGCTCTTGGTGTCCAATAGAGGAGCAATAATGGTATCTGCTACGGTCTTCCTCCTCAGAGGTTTGGGTTTTTCTGCTTTTATACTGTTCTCCAGCCGGGTCAGAGTTAAAGGTTCCTGGATGATCATTCAAACAAAAATGATTTTTCCTCTAATACTGAACTTGAATATTTAGCAAACAGTATTAATACTCAAGTTACAAAACAAAAAGCTTATGCATTGTAATAGCTTGTGCTTCTCATTGAAGTATGTTTGATAAGTGCTTGAGTCCTCAGTGCCAAAAATGCTTAAAATTTAGCCTGCAAGTTAAGGAGAAGCATTACCATTAAAATAATATCTGCATAATCCTGAGGTGATGTAATCGATTTTTGCTTTTACAAGAACAGAACAAGACAATTGGTTATTTAGATGTATCTAGCTTAACACATGCATTACTGTCTTCCTGGCTGCATAATGAAATAATGTTTGGCTAGTAACATACACTGGCAAGGTCTTATAAGATTTATGTTAGCTTACTTTAAAAGGTTGGGGCAGAGGGTTAGATGTAGGGATCCACTTGATCTTTTTCCGTGGTCTTTTTATAACTGTCTCTATTTCTATGTCCCCAACTCCCAGTACAGAAGGATCCATGCTGGGGTCAATTGTCTGATTCCCAGAGTCTCTAACAGTCGGTGTGGCATCATGGTTGGACTGAGCTAATGCAGCCAATAACTGTCGCACAACATTGTCATACATTAGGTCACTCTCATTGGTGATAAAGTCCAGCCTGTTTAGAGACTTGATGTGGTCCCTGTTTTCATTGCAGAACATGGCCAGAATGTTAATATCACAAAACTGAGACTTTTGCCACCGCCTCCGTGTCTTGATTCCAACTTTGTGCAACTTGTCGAATACAAAGTTAGACTTGCGTACCACAAACAGATGCAATAGATTAACTAAAATGATGAGGTTCACGGTGCAGAGCAGCGAAATGTCTACGGCAGCCATAATGCGTTGGAGCTGCACAGCTGGCAGCTTACAGTTCACACTGAGGCGCAACTCAGGGATGCTGCTGATGTCAGGTGGCTCACCCAGCATGCATGTGAACTCATTTTGCCGTTGCCGAGCATAGTATGTGCTCAGGTAGGTGATGGGAATGGAACTGAGACAGATGATAGCTAAATGTCTGGCTAGATAAAGCTTGGCTAGAAAGTTACTTTGTCCTCTACGCTCTAGATATTTTTCAAAAAGGTTCTGCTCTGGGCTTTTCTCCTTCTCTGCATTCTCAATGATCTCTCGCCGCTCACGCTCAGTGATACCAGGTCCTTTGGACTGGATCTGCTTCTCGATTTTGGGTGCTCTGCCCTCAGCTGCACGATGGTAGCAGTTGTCAATCTCTTGCAGAAGAAAGTTGAGTTCAGAAGTAAGGCGTGTGGAAGCCAGGAACTCCCAGCCTAGTGCTGGTATGTACATGATACCAGCAAATGCTAGTAGAGCATAGGGCAGAAACTTATGCTCAAACAGAGAGGGTCGGAGTTCAGGATCAACCCCAGGAATAGCATCACGTAACTCTGTCCAGCAGTAACCTCTGGCATAGAGGGCCTGGTCACGGGTGAAATTGTGTGGGGTGTAACAATATATTGACTCCTCTAAAACAGAATAACATGAGGAAAAGGGCATTAGAAGCAGCTTTTATGAATGTATCCATTTACAAGATGATTTGACAAACATATCCTAACAATTATCCTGTCAGAATGAGGACTGTCTTCCTGAGAATGCAGACATGTACAGTATATGGTTTCAGTGTAGTGAGTTCTTTACATGTCATTCTTTAGTGTTTTAAAATTTTAAATGAAGGTATAAAGTTACAAATACATACACAACTGATACCCATTATTATAAATATGTAACATTCAATCCTCCCAAATCTTATCCATCTTATCTTATTACTAAGGTTTAGTCAGATTTTTTAGTAATCTATCCAAAGTCCCATTGTCCTCTTCTCATGACTCTGTGCTCCCTCACAGCAGGTTTCTACTGCTATGCAGACAGTCTGACTCAGCATTTAGCCTAAAGTCTCCACTTCTTCTGTGCTCTTCCTTACACTGTTTACACACTCTCTTGCTCCCACGCTCTTACCCTCCCAATTTTTAAAATCTCTTCGCTAATTTCTAACAAAAAAAAAAGTAAAATCAGCAATTCGCTCTTAGCCCCTCCAGTGCATGTGTAGGTGATAGTAGTGTAAATGAAATAGCGAACTTGTAAATATTAAACGCTACATTTCATCTATAGAGACATAATTACATATACCAAACTGATGGATTTAGTTGGTGTAAGCATGTTAAAAAGTCAATTTCATTCAAAAGAAGTACATTATGTGCTTGCAGCTCAGTAATTACCTGGTGTGTAATACAATTACACTATTTGTACCTGTATCTTTATCTATTTACAAATGTCTCTAAATAAGGAGAAACATGCACATAATACACAACCTGCACAACCCAAAGATTGCACTACCCACTAAATAAAATTGGACAAAACAAGTAAACATTTCTATTTTTATCTTATTTGTATATACTTTTCCTATATTTTCTACAATGATACAGGTGCTGGTCTATAATATTAGAATATCATGAAAAAGTTACATTCTTTCAGTAATTCCATTCAAAAAGTGAAATTTGTATATTATTCTCATTTATTACACACAGACTGATATATTTCAAGTGTTTATAACTTTTAATTTGATGATTATAACTGACAACTAATAAAAACCCCAAATTCAGTATCTCAGAAAATTAGAATACATAGAATACAACTGAATTACTGCAGCAATGTGGCGTGGCATAGAGTTGATCAGTCTGTGGCACTGCTCAGGTGTTATGAGAGCCCAGGTTGCTCTGATAGTGGCCTTCAGCTTTTCTGCATTGTTGGGTCTAGCGTCTCAAATCTTCCTCTTCATAATACCCTATAGATTTTGTATGGGGTTAAGGTCAGGTGAGTTTGCTGGCCAATTAAGAACAGGGATATCATGGTCCTTGAACCAAGTACTGTTTTAAGATACTTTGTGCAGGTGCCAAGTCCTGTTGGAAAATGAAATCTGCATCTCTATAAAGTTGGTCAGCAGCAGGAAGCATGAAGTGCTCTAAAACTTCCTGGTATACAGCTGCTTTGACCTTGGACCTCAGAAAACACAGTGGACCAACACCAGCAGATGACATGGCACCGCAAACCAGCACTGACTGTGGAAACTTTACACTGGAGCTAAGCAATGTGGATTCTGTGCCTTTGCTCTCTTCCTCCAGACTCTGGGACCTTGATTTCCAAAGGAAATGCAAAATTTACTTTCATCAGAGAACATAACTTTGGACCACTCAGCAGCAGTTTTGTCTTTAGCCCAGGCTTCTGACTCTGTGTCTTGTTTAAGAGAAGCTTGACACGAGGAATGCGACAGCTGAAACCCATGTCATGGCATACATCTGTGTGTGGTGGTTCTTGAAGCACTGACTCCAACTGCAGTCCAGTCTTTGTGAATCTCCCTCACATTTTTGAATGGATTTTGTTTCACCATCCTCTCCAGTTATCTCTATTGCTTGTACACATTTTTCTACCACATTTTTTCCTTCCCTTCGCCTCTCTATTAATATGCTTAGACACAGAGCTCTGTGAACAGCCAGCCTCTTCAGCAATGACCTTTTGTGCCTTGCGCTGCTTATGCAAGGTGTCAGTGGTCGTCTTTTGGACAACTGTTAAATCAGCAGTCTTCCCCATGATATTGCTCAAGTTCATAATCGGCCTAACATAGAGATGTATATACAACTGTTTTTTTTAAGAAAAATACTGTTCACACAGTTATTTTTGTTTGTACTTGCCTGTGATATTTACTAATTAATTTAGTTGGTTCTATTTCCATAACAAAATACTAGCCTAAATTAACCCACTAAAACCCTGGTCAGGTGGTTGCTAAGGACCTTGTAAATGTATCAGTTAGTCCATTCCTCTTCATGTTTCTATCAGTCCTATCAGTATTAAATGTGACTGCTCACTACTACTATTTTTTTAGTGCATGCAGCTGCATCCCATGCGCAGTTCAGCCCTGTCTGTATTTGAAGACACTATGTGTTCACTCTGAAGAATGTATTCATCCCTGGCTGACAACACCTACAAAAATAAACTGCATTTAATTGAGATGTGCAGAAAATCTCAAAGCACCAACCTGCAAAGTTCCGTGTAAAGACCAGAGTGACTAATAAGATGGGGATGATGACGGTTCCTATTGTGACAACTCGGTCAAAGGGCAGCTCCAGTTTGAGCTGCACCATGAGTCCAGCTAGTGCACCACCCTTTTCATCCTGCGTGGAACCAGGCAGGATCAACTCCTTCAGCTTTTCTCCTGCAAGCAGAGCCGTGGCCATGTCTAAGTTCTGTTCAAAGAGGTTCTGCATCCGGTAATTGGAGCCTGTCCACAGCTAAATCCACTGATGCACCAGATTACCTAGTTGACCAGTTAACTGCCACCTTAGTGCATAAAGGTTCTTGTCCATCACAGTCTAAAGGGTGATGTTATATGATCCATGTAATGCATTTAATCCATGTAGAATGACATGAAATTCCAGTGTGAATTTGTGTTAGCTTTTCTTGTAGGCCTTCCTTAGATTGTACCTGTAAAGAAAAGACACAGATTAAGAAAGACATAAGAAAGATATAATGTAAAAGTGTGCTGGTGTGTGAACTCTTTAAGGCCTGCACTAAATCTCTTCTTTGTGGGCTATAGCTGGACATGCAACTCTTATGTGTGCATGTTATAAGCACACATTATATATAACTTACACATTATATAGGCAGTCAATTTTACAGGTTATATAGTGTGAATGTCACTAACACAGTATTAGCAACTCAATCTATATGGCCTTGTCTGTCACTTTTTTCTTTTTCTCCTTATTTTTTATTTGACTTTTTAAAGTAATTCTTCTTTTGGTGCTAATTGCAGTACTCTGATGATGGGTAACAACTTAATGGTTCAGTGGTATATTGTAGCCTAATGAAGTAGAAATGCAGATTTGTAGCCTAATGAAGTAGAATGTTTGAATATACTTTGGTATATAAACATCATTTGCTCCACATGCTAAAAAATGCAAATGATTATTTTCCTACATTTATCTTCCCATGCTCCTTTGTTACATACTGAAACATTTTTATGCTGGCCCGTTCCCATGTTATCTACCTCTAAATTCTAATGCCTTTTGTCTGTTATTTTTTAGCTTTATAATCAGCAAAATGACTCTTCAGATGTGTGAGTCCTAATGCTCATATCTGAATGCTGATTCAAACAATTGTGATTTTGACAAACACACTTGACTCAGTTCTACTACAGAGGATTGTAGCACTAAATGACATTCATAAAGTAAAAAAAACTAAGTTACTTTATACACAAGCAGTATGACTATTGCATACTCAAAACACTCTTTTAAATGTTATTGAAGAGTGCCTGGCTTCTCTTCAGACACCATGCCACTGGGTGGCCAAAGGTAAACTGACCTCTCTATTCCAAACTTACTTTTCACTTTTTATTCATTCATCCCCACCACCAGCAGGATGTGATCTATCAGGACACCATGCATGCATGCCTAGGAGCGACTTAAAATAGACAGTCCACCTACTGGCATGCTCTGGGAGGTGGGAGAAAACCAAAGAACCATGTAGAAACTTGAATGAACATTCTACACAGACTGTAACTTAAAGTTTAGTATTTGACTGTGAACCCTGGAGCTGTGAGACTGCAACAAATGCTTATCTGAGTGGTGCTCAATAAACCATTGGAAGAGATAACTATTGTCTTTCTTTAACTGTATTATAATAATCAAAAAAACGTCTGTAGGAACTATTAGAGTTGATTCCTGGTCTGGTTTTTGGTCAGTTGTCCATGTCAGGTCCAGCAACTCTTTATCAAGAATCAATTTCAGTCACAGAAGTTCAGTTCATTTGGGTTTACTAATGAACATTAGCAAGCATCAGTTTAGCATTAGTATGTCTTATATACATGATCAGCATTATAAGCGCTAATATGTGCGTTGTTTGGACCAATACTGTCCTGTTAGGACATACACGGTCCCTACATGAAACGATGAAGAGACAGCGCGTGACCTAACAGGAGCTGTCCAAACCCTGGTCCTGAAGAGGATTTAGCGCGTGCTGATGTGACCGAGACACGTTATACATATAAATATATATAAAGGCTGCTGTATAATAATAATAATAATAATAATAATAATAATAATAATTATTATTATTATTATTATTGTTATTGTTTTTATTATTATTTTTATTTTTATTATTATTATTATTATTATTATTATTATTATTATTATTATTACTGCTACTACTACTACTACTATTTTTATTATTATATACCGGACATTAGATCTCAAATTGAAAGCGGATTTATCTGAAGGCTACCAGACCTCTCACCTCTTATAATAATGTCACATCCGAGCCCCGGCACTCTGCGTCTACCTGAACTCTCAGTAACAAACAATAAAGACACCTGTCCACAAGAACAGATGTAATACCCAGGACATAATGTGCCTTTTTTTTACTTACCAATACTGAGCATGGTCGGGGAGTCAAGAGTTAATCTGCAGTGCGGGAGAGCGGTTACAGCGTGTATCCGGGCACCGGTTTGTTCCGCCTCTCTCCCGCCAGTCTTTCACTCTTCCTCCCTCCAGATCATCTCTTCTCATCCTCACAAACTTCACCGAGAGTCTCCCGGCTCGCTCATTTATCTGTCTTTATCTCTCCTATACTCACACAGCTTAGCTGAGCTCACCAAAACAGCGCTCGGTGACCTTCAGCAATGACAATCCAACCAGAAAACTGGACACTCGGCATGTTTTCTCCACTCATTTACAGGTTGCAGCCTATATTATAGCATATACGACAGCATCTATAAAATATACACACAGTTACTAATATCGCTGATTCACACTGAGATGTTCAGCCTGGTCGTTTACAGGGAAGCTCAGTTTAAAAAAAAAAAAAAAGCCGACAGTAATTGTCTGGATATCCTCTGATTTCTAGATATACTCCTAATAGGAGGGAGTTCATTTTGTCCCTAGACAAACAGCTCCTATCTCTATAATGTCAACCCCTCCCTCCTAAACCAGTTTGTACCGGTTAAGGGCGACGCGTATTACGCCTGTTTCCTAATATAGACACCACTACACCGCTGCAGCAGCTGGATTCCGCTTTCACGTAACCACGTGTATCAGAACTGCGACGGATTTCACAACGATAGTGAAAATACAGGCTGTAATCAGCATAATACATGGATAATACATGTAGATGGGGGGAGTAAGGAAGGTGAATAGGCTCATTTCTTTTTTTTAAAGAATAAATATGAGCTACTTGGTACTTAATTTAAAGAAAATATTTTTATGTAAATGTAAAAAAAAAACCCACAGTTATTTATGTAAATAGGTCTAATTAAATATATGCATTTAATTAAAATGTCTTCTCTGTGATGCATGTTGGAATGAAACGTTTATATTAGAGCAACAGTTAGTTCCAGTCTTCTAATCTGATTGGTCGAGAGTCGTTCCAAGTGCGCCTATAATTAGCGCAACCGCACTAGGACATTTCACCATGTGTATCACTCCACTCATCTGTATTATCCAAATTTTATGATTACTACAGTAATAATCAGCAGACATAGCAAAACATACTTTTAACTTCATATATGAGTCAAAGTATATAAAGGTTTACCAGTGTTACCAGATGAAAAGCAAGAATTTTTCCCAAGAATATTTATAATCAAAATCAACAGCAATGTGTCGGCTGTAGGCTTGTGGTTAAGGAACCTGCCTTGGGATCAGAAGGCAACCGACAAGACTTATGCCTTTCAGCAAGGCACCCCAACTGCTCCCCAGGTGCTGCGGTTAAGGGTCTGCCCACCGTTCTGGGCATGTGTGCTCACTGCCCCTAGTGTTCACTTGTGTGTATGTGTGTGTTTCACTGCACGGATGGGTAAAATGCGGAGTTGAATTCCACTGCATAGTGGTTAAGAGTATTCACTTTAACTAGGATCTTCTTCAGGATCTACAGGTATTTCCACTATGGAACAAATTATAACATATACAATTTTGGCTATATTGTGTCTAATCTCACTTACCTAACCCATTTGTTTGCTTACAGAACGGTTATATAAAAACATTACCACACTCACAGTCATGTGGTTATAGCTACTAAATATCAGCATGGATGTTAATCGGCTGCTGGGTGAAGATTATCAGCTTACCACATTCATTAATCGCTTAAATATTTGAATATTTTAGGAAATTTCCCTGTGATGTCCCCTAAATACTAATTAATAATAAATTGGGGTAATATATATACATTGGGGTAAAATCATTTGAGGTAAAATCATTCATTCATTATTCATAAGCCACTTATTGTTCTTGGTTGTGAAGGTGCTTGAGCTTATCCCAGCAGTTATTAGGCTACACCCTAGAGAGGTTGCCAGTCCATTACAGGGCAGACACATTAACCTCAACACCAGTAATTTAGCATCTCTAATTTGCCTGATGGCATGTCTCTGGATTGGAAAATGCAAATTGTACACAGAAAGAACCTTGGGGTTTCCACATTGACAATGTGGTTTATATTGTAAGACATGTATTATTATAACAAGATGTTATTGTGTATGTGGGAAAACTTAATACATGGTTGCTATGTTGAAGACTGACATGCATGTAGCTAAGAGTTGGTTAATTCTTAATAAATTCATATATCTATATATATATATATATTATAGATTCATTTTACAAAAGAAATTACATGACCCAATTTATAATGAAAATAATACTACTTCTACTACTTATACTAATAATAATAGTAATTTTTAAATATAATAAATATATTATTATATATTTTATATAATAATAATAATAATTATTATTATTATTATTATTATTCATGTAACTATGATAAGAAGAATTATTAGTGTTATTATTTTATTATATATTACGTATTATGTTATATTATTATTATTATATACAGTGTTCAACTTTTTAGAGTGTTACATATGTGTTACATACATATACACTTACAAACTTCATTTGTTTTCAATAGGACATATACAGTATAAACATTGTAGGTGTTAATTCAACACTGGTGATTTTGCTGTGTGCAGAAAATAACATCAATTTGGTCCACAATATTCATTTTACTTATTTTTGGATAAACTAAATCTATAATAAATGAATGAATCTATGTCTTGGATGGCAAGATTTAGAGTGGTGTTAGTTTTTGTTCTGTAAGATGAATCCAGCACACTGAATATAAAATTAAATAATGTGCAGAACAAATGAAGTGCAAAGTGTCATCTTTAATTCAACCGGGTTTCTATTTACAAAGATTAAATGGCAATTATAGTCAATTATCTTACTACATATTATAACAGTATTTATACAGAACTTGACGTATTAAAATACAGTCATTAGTATTAGTGCAACTGACTTTAATTATATTCTATAATACATAGACACTTGGATTGTCACTTTTTCCATCCCAACCATGGGTTAAACCCAGGCCATTCTTCATAAATTAGTCCAAACTGTAACTAAATTATATCTAAGTGCCCCAAGCCATTTTTCCTGCATAATGTGATTAAAAATAACCCAGTTACATGGGTGAAATTGCCCAATTTTTTTCTTGTCTGTTGATATAGATTCTCTGTCATAAAGAGGACAGACAATGCTGGAGCATTATTAACAGTGTTAGTACATGCAAATAAAAACGTTTAACTGTAAACTGTTTCATCGTCTAATTCAACACAAACACACATGGTGAAAACCCTTATTAAAATGCTTGACTTGTATATACATAGTTTAGGTTTAGGATTTAATATGAATCCTGTTTTGCCCTACATATGAACAGGTATAAATCATGAGTTTTATTTCTTTACAAAAGTTGTAAACTTTGCTTATTTTGCTTTACTGAGAATTCTAAACAGCCAAGATGATGATTTACTTTATGTGACTGTTCAAAATAGATACATTGTCATGCCAAGTATTAAAATGCATTATACATTTGCATACATAACACTGAGAATCTCTGGGCGGTATGGCATTAACTCCTCCGACAAGCACATACTGACAAATTCAGGAACTTCTCCTTCTTCTCATCATGTTCATTTTGTCTGCCTCTAGTTTCCCATGTTTTTGTACACTATATTTTAACTGTTCCTTCCTTTACTCTCATCTTCTAGTGTCCTCCTCCACTCACATTTATTTTTCCTTCCCGTTTGCTCTCTTTACTCCCTGTGAATGTGCTCACTGGGCCATTTGCACTACCACCGCCTTCCAGGCCTTCTCTTTGTCAAACTCTCGCAGTGTGCCGTTAGAGCCCTGTTGCTAGGAAAGATGGGAAAAAAGATGACAGGGGATTTGTCATGTGCACATGTCACAATTTAATGTTTATGTGTCAGTCTAAACAGAATCCAATGCTGAATGTTAGTACTGTGACTTACTGTTTATGTTGTGATGAGTATATAGATTTACCGTTGCATCGCATGCTACATGACCATGTGCGCATTCATATATGGGTCTGTGGGGGTGTGTTATGAGATTGTATAAGTGTGAGGTATTACCTCACACTGGTGTAACTCCAGGTGTGTACCGTCATCCCATTCTGGTGCTCCTATACGCAGCTGACCCTTGTAGGAGGCACAATGTACCACAGTAGCCAGTGTCAAGCCTGCTTGAACCAGCAGCAGCACCATCAGAATCAACAGCAGGATGTCATATGATTGCTGCACACACACACACACACGCACACACACAAACATTACACATTATTGCTTTTTGTCACACTGCTTGACACATAGTGTACATTAGGATGGACAAGTAACATAATATAGCTTCCCTTTGCACATGCACAGCGCAAGTGATGATGAGGATGATCATAAAGCGAAAGATGGTTTGTAAATGTATAACGTGGTCAGCCTTTGCTCAAGCTTAAGGAATCTGCCTTGTAATGGGAAGGTTGCCTATTCTATCTCCTGTACCAACAAGACACAACTAAAGTGCCCTTAAGCATCTAACCCCTGCAACTGCTCCCTAAACACCATGAATAAGGGTTGCTGACTGCCCACTCCGAGCAAGTGTGCTCACTGCCTTCTAGTGTGTGTGTGTTCTCTAGTGTGTTTAATGGTATGGATTGATTAAATATAGAGGATAAAATCTCCTATGTGCAAGCACAGTGGTCAATCATGTAAATACCTTTATGTGGAATAATAAATAGTAAATAGTGAATTGTGTTAGCTTAATTTATAGAATAATAACCTGTTGTTTTGTCAGCCACATCTGTTTTGTCATTTTGTTACATTTTCAAAATTGATTTCCCCTCAAAACTAGTGACTAGTCATTTTTGAATCATACTCTTTTCTATGATGTTAATTATTAAAGCTGTGAATGTCAGGTCCTGCAGGTGAAGCACATAATAAATGGAGCTGATGAATTTGCCCTTTGCTGATGATGAAATATTTTGAAATGAGTGCGCTGTCATGAACTTGCATTTTTCAAGATTATTTTCTTCGTTTGGTGACTGGAAATTGACTCACCTTGGCCGTAGGAACTTCATGCTGGAAGATCTCAATACAACTCAACACACTGTTAGACAAAAAGCCAGAGGCAGAGAACAACAATGGTGATGTGACACTGCTAATGGCAATCAATGTCTCTACCTGCAGCAGAGAGACAGAGAGGGACAGCCAGACAGAGAGAACGGCAGTGAGAAGGAGAGACAGAAATATCAGTAACAGAACAGTGTGTATACCCCTGCTGGGCAGACAGACAAATAAGACAAAAAAGTAATGACAATGCAGAACTCCCACTGGGATTTAACCCTAGAGAAGCTAAGATAACTCACCAGGCACTTGTTGGGGTATTCTGACACCACATGACTGGCTATGGCACTTGGGAAACACTGCAAAGGACATTTTAAGACAAAAGCAGTGGGGAATATTCTGGGTGCTATGTTTATGTAAGCAGTTTGTTTAAACTGTAGCACTTTATCTTCAGAGAATACAACACATTATTCCTGTTTGTTAAACAGACTCACAGCTGCTAGAATCCAGAAAAACGTGACAGAGACGTAGGGCCCGGGGAGTAGAGCATCCATGTTGAGAGCAATAATACCACCAAATACTGCAGAGATCCCAATGATCACCTCAATCACCTACAGAATACATAATGTTAGTGGAATACAAATACAAATGTCATATAGCATAAACCTCATATTGTTTTTCCATGCTTGCAAATCAATTATTAATTTACTAGACACTGAACTTCTGAACTAGCTTGAACCTCACCATTTGTCAGGAGAACTACAACTGACATCATGTGCTGTGGTCAAATGAGATGACCAAGGTCTTTGCAAACCATTGTCATGTTTTTTGATGAAAATGGCCTGTATACACGGAAAGGCACCTGACATCACAGTGATGTTTTGGGATTGGTTTGTGAGGAGTTTGAGGTTCTGCTAAAAGGTTAAGACTGGGCCAAAGATTCAATAAGACAATGAAAAAACATAAAATCACTGTGTTGCATCTGAGCCCCATCAACACCCTTCACAAATATAATATAAAAGTAGTGCAACATAAATGCAGTTGACACACCACTGAGTTTGGGAGTTTGAATCCACACTGTATGTGCTAATCATGGCAGTCTGCTGGTGAAGAACACGTGACCTTCTGATAAATTAAAGCCTTAAACATTGAGCCAGCACAACTATGTGAGCATAGCAACCCTGCTGCTAGTAAATTACTGTAAAATGCACAGTCAGTATTTTCATCACAGTGCAGCCATGTCTCTGAAGTCTACAGAGCTATGGGTGGGAGAGATGTCATTACTTTCTCTTCCGTCAGTCAGTCAGTGATTATGGCACTAACCAGTTATTGGTGTCTGTAAGCTCATATATGTAGAAGAGGGCAGATAACGCTTTCCTCAGAGTGTTATTCTGCATGGTGATGTAAAATGAGCAGCAGCTGAAACAAATGTGGCTTCTCATGTCTTGAAAGAAACGTGTATTTTTTCCTCACTATCCCCAGTTGGAGTCTGTTATATTATAGGTGAGAGCCGGTTAGTGGGATGGGAATTGATGTCTTAACTGAGTGTATATCTGCAGAAAATAAGCATTTGGACATTTTCTTTTTACTATATTATTCATTCATCTTCAGGATGTGACTTACAGCATAAGCCTTGAGAAGACGTGAAGGGAATTTAGGTGGAGCCACAGCCACAGGACCATCATATACATGCTGAGGACAAGAAATTATATAATATATTACAGAGCTAAAATTTACGTAATATACATATTATTATAGAATATATACAAGGGTGATTCAAAAATTTGAAAAACTTTCAAGATTAACAGAGCTTGTTACAGTAAGATGCTCACTGAAGAGCTGAAGTCTTAAATTCAAGCAAAAAGCAGAGGACTGCTATCCAAGGGTGTTGTGCTGTTGCATAACGACCAACACTACTGCCCATGCTGTCAACATTCTCCAAAAACTTTGTTTTGAGGTGTTAAAGCGTTTTCACTATAGTCCTGATCTTACCCCATCAGACTATCACCTGTTTGGTCCCCTGAAAGAAGCCCTAAGAGGACAAAGATTCATGTCTGATGAAGACAGCTGAGCATTAGCAGCTCACAGCTCAGCTGAAAACATTTTTTAATGATGGAATATGAAAACTTGTTGACAGATAGAGAATGTGTATTAAAAAGCAGGACTATTATGTAAAAAAAAATAATGTATTTGTCTTTTCTGAAAGTTGTGCAGATCATTTTTTACTTGCCCTCCAAATAGTAGTTACACTACTACTACTACTACTACTATTACTATTATTAATAATAATAATAATAATAATAATAATAATAATACTATTAACAATTACCCCCACCACCACCTCCACCACCACCACCATCATCATCATCATCGTTGGAAACATATGTGTTGCCCACCCAATTACACATGCACACCGGTGCACACGCAGATGCACACACACACACACACACACACACACACACACACACGCACATGCAAACATGCACACGCGCACATGCACACATGCACACATGCACACACGTGCACCTTGCTGTGGCTGCAGCAGTCCTCTACAGAGCGAGCTGACAGGATGACAGTGCTGGCCATGAGGGCTTCCAGCAGAGTAAGCAGGATCAGGTTAAAGTTAATCTGGCAATAAGGGGAAAAAACAATAACTGGGTTAGTATCAGTAGTAATCACTAATACAGCACCTTTCTCATGCTTATAGTTGTTTTGATTTAAAAAAATGTTATGTAGATCACTTTGACACCTGAATGTTGACATGACATGTTCACTGGCATTTGGATTAACATAAACTTTGAAGAACATTTGCATGAATACTTACATTGATTGCTGATGGGCTAAGAACCAGCTTGCAGCCAAACCATACCAGGCATGTGGTTGTCACAGCAAATGTGGACACATAGACCAGTTGAAAATCAGACACCTGGAATTACATTACAGCATTTAGTTTAGTTTAATTTAGTTCATACCTAAATAATGGGGTCATTTTGGTACAGCAGGGTATAGTAGCTGCCCGTGGAGTAGCGTTGTTCAGTCTTCGGGCATAGATCATTAATTAATAATCAAAATTAATTAGTTAGCAAAATTAATTAGCAAAATAGAAAAAAATGACTGCCATGAAAATATTGACAGAAAATGGTGTACTTGGTGTGGTTGCTGAATAGTGCTTTAACTGCAACTGAAGAGATGCTTTATTTGTTGACATTAAGATCTTATGTACATTGCAGCATTCTTGACTTCTGAATTTTAATTGGCCAGAAGCTGTTGATTATTTTCTATTTAAACCAAGAGCAGTTCTGACAGTAATTCAAATCACAGGTTGGCATTAATGTGTTTGTGCTTCTAATGTGTATAGGAGGTGCCTCCATTGTCAGAAGTTTGCAACCAGGGTTCCAGAGAAAAAAGAGGTTGATAAGAGGGCATTTTTACAGCTGCTATAAAATACACGATATCAAGAACTAACTTTTCACAAATTAAACATAACCAGAAAAACAGTTCAAATTTGCAACATGCTATGACATATTGACATGTGAACGGCTACTTGTCCGAGATGTTTCCACACTTTTCGCTTAATGAGTGATAGACTTCAATACCCCTGTGATTCATTAGGATAAACACCTTAGAAAGTGAGTAAGTGAGTTAATGCATGAGTGTGTGATTGAGTGCATAAGTGTATGATTGAGTGAATGAGTAAGTCTGCGAGAATGAGTGAGAGTGAGTCAGATTGTGTGAGTGAGTCCATGAGTGAGTGAATGATTGAGAGTGTGTGAATATGTGAGTGAGCGAGTGATTGAGTGAGTGTAAGTGAGTGAGTGAGTGTGAGTGAGTGTAAGCGAATGAGCATCTAGCTTGGTGTGATAACGGTTTACATAATAAAACCAGGCATGTTAATGTAGTTGCCTGTATTTGGTTCAAGGTGCCTAAATTTGACATCACCGGCATGGTCAGGAATGGGAATAATCTCAGAAATATGATGAAACACCTCAGGTTCTGCTCACTTGCTATCAATGTCTAGATGCTGCATTTAAAACTAAAGTCTGGAGGAACAACACAGGTTAAATAAAGTTCACATCCTACATTGTCATATACTTACTGCAGTTCGCCAATTTGTGGCAATGGCAAAGCTCACCACTGCAGCTGGGATGCTCTACATGACAAAACACAACTTTTTTAAAAAGTTATTAAAAACAGGAGAAAGAAAACGACACAAATTCTGCTAAAGGATATGTCTTGTGTCAGCTACTCACCACTCCTGCTGCACAGCGCAAATAGTCCATTGCATCAGGAAACACATTACCCAGGTAGAGAGAGAAACCTGCTGTGATCAGGAGGCTACACTGAGAATCATATCCACACCCACACAGAGACACACACAAATTAAAAGAAGATATTAGCCCCTTAGGCTAAATGGAAATGGTAGTGTGATTAGCAATGCTGTCAAAGCCATGAGCTCTCACCCCTATAAGGATGCTGTAGAGCCAGGCTCTGTAGCTGAAACAGGGGTGTAATGACTCAGCCCGGTCCAGCTCCAAATCACTGGCTCTTACATCCACTATGTAGCTGTCCCTTTCCACTCTGTCCCTCTCTCGATCCAGCCGGCGACTCAGAGTGCCACCACCACTCGCTCGGTCCAGGGTGGGGATATGAGTGTAACTAAACTCTTCCCGTGCAGACTCATCCTCCCTCTGCATCATTCTTCACTAGTGTGACCTTCAAATATCAAACCTTGGGAGAGGATCATATTTAGTGTGAATAATTTGATGCAATGTATCAGTTATGGTGATTTATTATCAGACTATTTTTTGATTTCTCAACCATTGTCATTAAGCACACATGGAAGATGGAAGAATACAGTCCACTTACAAAGAATTCAGACCCCTTCACCTTTCCTTCATTTTATTAGATTAAGTATTTACTCTTAAATTATGCTTTCTCTTTACAATATTTTCTCTAAACTTAGTTGTGTTACTATTGATTGTCCTTAAGATGTTTAACTTTGTTTGAACTTTATATGTTTTTGACTCTGAAAGGCTCATTACTGTCTATATAAATGCATGTCAGGGCACAAAAAGCCTGGCGTTCTTCTAAAGTCTATGATATTGTCGGGATCTGATCTGATGAAGAAAAGTCTCTGCAGTTTTGATGGTCTGATTGATTTTTATAGTCCAAGATTGGAACCAGCAAATCTATTGCTAAAGCTGATTGCTCAGCCAAATTGAACACACTGAAGGGAAGGGTAGAGAACCTGCCAGAATGACAACCATCTCTGAAGCACCTCAGAAATTAGGCCTCTTGTCTATAAAAGGCACACAGCAAGTTTAAAGATTCTTTTGTCTGGTATGAAGATTGTAGCTTGAATATGAACAGTTTCATCTGGAAACCTGACACTGCTCATTACCTGCTCATTACTGGATGCCTTGTAGAGATGAATGAAACCATGAGTGGGTCAACTTAAAGACATTTAAAATAAGAAATCTGTGTTTCTGAGTGCTGAAGGATTTAGGTGGAAATATCCTTTATGGTGGAATGAGAGATCACCAAATCCATGCCTGAACATATGGGAATATGTCATAGAAATCATTAACACCCACAATGGACAGGGCAGTGGCGGCTCATGAGTGACTACTGATGGTGATCGGTGGAGTCTGGCAAGAAATATCTGTGCAAATGGACCAGCGACTGGCAGAAATCACATATACATTCAGTGCAGGAGGCCAAGCAAGCACATCCCACAGGTCCCACAGCTTCCACTGGATATGGGAGCAGAAGACCCACTAAAATGGCTGTTAATACCATGACACGAGACAGAGCCTCACCTGGGCTAGTGAGGTTGCTAACTGGACCCTAGAAATCGATGTCAAAATGAGCTGCTGTACTTTACCAGGCTAGTGAGGTCCTTTATGATACTAGTTCCTGTTCCATGACCGTTGGCATGTCAGTGTATAACACAGCAAAATTTATAGTATGATGGTAGCTTAGTAAAAAATTAAGTCATTCTTATTCATTTACTGCTTTTGGGGGAACAGCAATTAGACAAGGAATGAGAAGACAATGAAAAGCCATGACTTTATATACACTGGAATCATGTACATTGGGTGCTTTTCTGTGTCTAGTCTATGTGTCTATGTTTCTATGTCTATGATCTGTTTTAAGGATTTTTTAATACACAGTAAAGCACTGTCACTAATCAGATTACAAAAGTTTACACTGATTTGCATGTTGCTCAAAGAAACGTGACAAATAGGATGAGATCCTGAATCCTGGAAAGAAACACATGCTGGCACTAACTCATTAAAGTGCACACAACAACCACCTGCTTCCCTCCTCTCCTGCTATTTTCCTGTGCATTAATATTGTCAGCTCCACTTTTTCTTATACCTCAGACCCATCCCCCACACTCACCTGTTCAGCTTTGTGCTTTTCCAGTTTATATCAGCCCACCAACTGCCATACAGACGTACCCATGACATTCATGCTCGTCGGTTCTGGTGGTAGTCTTAACAAAAAATTTTCTCTCCCCACTCTTACACCCTCCCCTCTTTCGTCCTCTCTCACTTTGGCCTAAAACTTTTGGAGCAGTTAAAAGAAAAGAACAAAAAAGTTGACTGTGTGGCTGTGCCAAGCTGTCTGTGTGCCAGAGAGGGACATGCTATGAATGCTAATGAAAAGAGGAGAGACTGAAGATGAAAATAGGGGGATGGGGCACAAAGCAGGGGCTGTATGACCCGAAACCTCACTGTCCTACACAATTTAGAGAGAGCACACAAATGAACACCCCCTGCTGCCCAGCACTCACTGTTCTATAAGCTTACACAGGGTCTCACATATGCATGAAAGCACACATAGCAACTCGAAGTTTTCACAATGTGCACATTTTGCTCGTAGCTGGAATCTTATGAAACACATCCTGTCTTCCTTCATTACTGGCTACCCAACAGAGAACAAATAGCCCAGGAAACCCAGCTTTCCCACTGTGCCTTAGAAATGCCTTGAGCAGTAGCACTGATGACAATCACATGTTCCAGAATCTCTCATCAAGCAGCCTGGTGTGTTTCATGTAGCTCTTTAAAAAGCAGTCACCTCTCAGACTTCCTCAGCTACTGGGGCCACTTGGCTGGTGTTGTTTTGCTGAGGAATTTAGTTCGTGTGAGACATGAGAGAAAGCTGAGATCAAGTTTGCATGCTTTACACAACAATACAGTTTCAGTTCACTACTGTCCCTGAATGGTGAGTAATGAGTATCCATGGATACCTTTTGAACAACTCCCACTATTCCCCCCTTTACCACATTCCTCTGCCCCCTCCAAATATAGTATACACATTTGGCTTACTATCCTTGTACTAGGACATTCCAATAACATAAGTAGTAATGCCAACTAGATCTAACTATAAAGTGTGTGTGTATGTGTGTGTGTGTGTGTGTGTGTGTGTGTGTGTGAGAGAGAGAGAGAGAGAGAGAGAGAGAGAGACTGGTATTCTGCCAATATACTGATTTGCACAAATGACACTCATAAATTACATGTACTTGTTCAGTGAGTCAGCTTCTGAAAGTGAAACCTGGATGTAAAACAGGAGCTAGATCATAAGGTCTGAAATTTTATATATGAGCACAGTGACAGCTTGGCAGAGGATATGATGAAACTCATAATAAAAGTGTAATGTGTATAAGCACTATTACTCTAGAACTCCCAGGAACACATTCTGCAATCAATTTCCACATAAATAATAATGTTCATTAACAAAAGCAAGAGATCTAAAAGCCCCTTCTCCAGGCCTCATTTAAGATCAAATGCTAAATCCACATTTTAGCATTTCAAAGGGATTTTGAACCACAGGGTAAATAAAGTTTAGACCTATGGTTCTTAAAATGGAGGGGCTTATTTCTTACATGAATTATTGAGGTGGTTAGTTCACTGATCTATTTGAACCGAGTAGCTGTAATACCTAAATACCAGGTTTGGACTTAATATGTTCTCTTGCTGGAAGGTTTAGGACTACAAATATTACATAATAAGTCAAATATTTAATATTATTTTTAAAATAGTTGGGTTATGTTCATGAAACAAATATAAACAGAGGGAGTCTGGAGTACACACAGGAGTAATTTTACAGTCATTGGCTCTAAAACGTTTGAGAATCCCTGTGTACAGACAATACAAAAAAATCCCTGTGTACAGATAAGATTCCTGCACCAGGACAGAGCTTGTATCATCCTTTTGTTTGCTAATGCAGTTCCTCTTCATTGAAGAGATGATGTAAGCTGTATTGTTGTAGTTGATGCACTCATTGATGTGGAGTGTATTAACTATAAGTTCTCCATTTCAGCAATAACAATGCCTCTCTGTTTCTTTCTTTTACTATCGCAGATCTGTTTCTGTCTGTGTCTCGGCTTTGTACAGACATACAGACTTCCTTTTCTCACTTTTTTTCCTCACCCCAACATACTGCCTACTGGAACATTTGCCTGAGAAAGAAATAAGGCTTGCACTAATTTAATTTGCCTTAATCTTTTACAAATCATATTAGCATAGCATTGTTTATGCTGCTAATTTTATTGCTGGTCATGAGAAGATAATAATAATGTGGATTAATTGATAGCGCAGTGTGAAGCGATGTTGCGTTAAACAATACTCCTTTAAAAAAAGGTCCTTTTCATAAATGTCTGGTTTGCTAGGATTAAAGGCCTGTCTGTGAAATCGCTGAAGGCAAAGTGCACTCAACTATCACAGCCAGCCACTACTCAGAATCAAAAAAAGAGATCCAGCAATGCAATTCAGCAATTCTCATTCAGCAGTGTAAGTCATTCTGCACACAAGCGCCTTTAAAATCCAGCACTGAGCTGCATATGTTAACCAGGTTCCCATACAAAATAACCTAAAGCACAGATGTGTTTTTTTGTATTAATCTTTATAAAGAAAAAGGTTTAGTCACAGAAGGATTTACACATAGTTGCACAAACCTCATAAGAAGTGACACAACATATTGCAGGCACCTACTGAGTCGAGGATTTCATTCCAGCTCCTCAGGAACAAAGATATTCACAGCTACGACTCTCTAACCCCATGCTCGTAATAGGATTCGTTCTCTTTTAATCTAACACAAAATACTCCACGTACACACACCTAACACTGACATAAGAAATAAAAAATAAAACAAATAGAAAATACATGCGTCTGCACATTTACAACTGTTAACTAATTTGAAGACTTTTGTACATATATGGTAAGGGGAAATCTGTTATATACATATAATTACAGGTGGAGAGTAATCTCCATATGAGAGATTTACACTGTATATTTACAAAAAAATAGCCATATTTTATTTAAGCTTTATCCTCTTGCTATACAGATGACAGTTTGTGTTGATAAAGGCACACACTTTCACAACGTAGAGCCGAGTATATGGGTCGGGCATGCCACAAAACGTCTACGGAGATGGCTGATAGTCTGATGGCCAGCTATTATAACTGCCATGGTATTGTGTGCGTGTGGTTCTTGGATGGCATTGGTGGCACTTTCAATACCGAAGATAGATTTATAAAAGCATAAGTGCTCTCTAGTACATGTCAGGTGGAGTTTTCTATCATATATTGTAAAAGGTGCTATATTTATCTTTCTTTCACTTCAGTTTCGTGGTACTACAATAACAGTAATTGGAAACTATATATAGCGAGCTGCATGGTGTCTCTGTGAATAGATCTAAAACGAGAAACGTAATGGCAAAAATTCAATAATGTTGTTTAACTAATAGCTCCTAACAGGAAGCAATTTACCCCCTGGATGTTTCAAGTACTGCTACACTAACAAACAGAACACTTAGCCTAGCCTGCTATATAGCACTGGACAAAACGCACACATCAAGCCATGAGTTTTGGATGTTTCAGCTGTGGCAGTCTCAAACTATTGATCCCTTGGATGACGACAAGTGGATGGAGTGAATTCGGGTGGTCAGCGTCTTCTCCAGGGCTTGAAGCACGTCATGGCATGTGCTCTCTACTGGGGTGTCATAGAGAAGCTGCTTGAATGGTTCTAGTTCGATTAACACCACCATGTTCTTCAGGAAGTAGCCCTCAGTGTAGGACAAAAGCTCCGGTGCCTCTAAGAACTAATCAAAAACAACACAATTAGGACCAGATCAGTTACTGTATGTATGCGTAGTCAGAATTTACTATTGTAAACATCAGTATTCAGGACACAACTACAAGCTTAAGTGCTATTCAGTCAGTATTAAACGTATAACTACGATTAGTAGAAGTCTGAATACTACTGTCTTGGAGGATATCAAAGAAAACAGATATTTTCAGAGACAAGACCAAATGAGTCAGTCATTCAGTGATTCTCTTATATGCTTTGTCCATCAGGGTCATGGTTTGTTTGGAATGCAGAACTTTCTTTTCCATACTTTAGCATGGTTGTAGATCTCTACACAGGTCTCAGTGTTGATATTCTTGGAGCAGATGATCTCGCAGTGCCTCTGTAGTGCCTCCAGCTGGAAAAACTTAGCTGCAGACAACAGCTGATGGACAAAAGACTCTTTTAGCACACAAATTCACATGGATCATGCACACGTTTTTACAAGTGCAAAGAAATGTGAACAGAGGAAGTCAACAGGACTTACATCCATAACTTCAGTGTTCCTGATGTGTAGTGCATCTGTTCCACCATAGTACAAATACTGCATCACCAGCTGTAAGAAAATGCATAATTGATATCACAATTTAGATCACATACATTATGATCATCTTTATATAGTGTACTATGTAAGACTGCCATGGGCAGGTAATTGGATATTCTGTACTAAGAAAAAAGTATGCACTTAAAATGCATTTATGGAGGAAGCATAAGGGTTGATATTTGAGCAGTCATTAAATATTTTATTACTTTATTAATATATTATTACTTGTATTACTTCCCCAATGTTTATTCATTAAGCTCTAAATGTAAATAATACACCCTTTCCTGAAAAATATTCTGTGGTTATGAATCACCAGGGGTTAAACCTCAGTCATCATGTCCTTTCAGTATATGATATCAAACAGGGGAGCTTTATGTCACAGGGCTGGTTTCTTAACCCCTAGGCCAACCCTCACTTATTGGTGTTATTAAAAGACTGCTGTTAGACATGCATACATTAATGATTCTCGAATAGGTTTTTAGATTTTTGTTGAATAGAGGAATATGTATCAAAATGATTTCTCTTGGTAATCACACACACACTACAGATATGATGGACTCATTTTCTGTAATTTGATAGAGACAGTATGCAGAAAAGCACAAACCTGGAATACATTATACTTCACATTGCTAATTTCAATGCAGGTGTTCTCTGCTGCTGGTCTGTTTGCTAGTAAATATTTAAACCTTCAGGGAAGACAAATAGATAGATAGATTAGATAGATTCAACTTTATTATCATTGCTCAGTACAAGTTCAAGGCAACGAAATGCAGATAGCATCTACCAGAAGTGCAAATAGTAGCAATGTGCAGAGTGCAAAAGTGCAAATGTAAAAACTGTGCAAATGTAAAAACTGTGCAAATATGAAAAACTGTGCAAATATGAAAAAGTAATGTGCAATATTCGAGTGCAAATATGAAAAGTTGCGCAATTGTAATTGAGCATAGTGCAATTAACACCAAGTAATAAATAAATGCAATAAATAAGGACACAGCGTTAGGAAATTTACAAATTTACAGTATATTATGATTTTTTGGTGAAGCATAACATTCTGAATCTGTAAAAACACACAAACACACAAACACACACACACACACACACACACACACACACACTGCCAGTGATGCCAGTGGGAATTAACCCTTGATTCATCTCTATGTATTCAATTCAGTTCAATTCCATTTTTTGTATAGCACTTTTAACAATAGACATCCCAAAGAAGCTTTACAGGATTAAAGGAATAGATTATTTATATACATTTGATCCCTGATGAGCAAGCCAGTGATGACAGCGGTAAGGAGCGAGAAAATTTGAGAGGAATCACACTCATAAGAAACCCCGTCCCCATTTGGCTGACATGGAAGCACAACTATGAATGAAAAGTGTAAGAAATCAGATAATTATTTATTATTTAATTCTATATTTATTATTTAAGTATGTAATGTAATCTGATTTTGTCAACTGTTCATTGATGGACAATTACTGATAGAGAGTAAATCTGTTTATCCATATATATTAGTCACAGTTCCACCAGATTCATGGTTTCTACATCTGTCTGTTATGGTGTTCTGTAGACTTGTCCATGTGGATTCATCTAAAGGTGAAGAACAGTGCAGCAGTACTTTAGTCTTTAATATAAGATACTACCTTTGGTATCTTTAATATATCTAGCTCCCTCACCTCCTCATCTGTATATTCAGCTCAAAAAAAGTTTTAAAGCAAGCAAACTGTCACGCTAATATTACAGTATTAAGAGTATTAATAAATTAACTCTCTGTTCTGACATGTAACTACTTTTTGTATTCTTAGATTTTAAATCCATGTTTACAGCTCTTGCTCTTTTTGGTTTTAAAGACTACCATGACTGTTGTTTTTTATGTTTGATTTTAGATTGAAATAGTTTTTTAGTCTACTGAAAGGCATTGTAACTACACCTGTCTATCAACAGCCAACTGCGACAAAACAGCATCATCCAACAAACGCACTACACATATTCCAGCATAAGCGTAACGCATTCAGGGTAGTGGGTTCTTTTAACCTCAGCGTAAAGCTGACTTTGAGTGCAGTGCTGTGCATGAACTCACCTGCTGGAGGCAGTAAAAAGCAGAACTTTATGAGCGTAGAACGGCTTTCCTTCCACCAGGAATGTCACATCTGACATCTCCTTATTGTTCAGGAAGTGGGGATCTAACACAAAGGCAGGCTACTTGAATAAACAGGCAGGCTTATAAAAATAGCAGAAAAGCATGTAAAAAAACAACAACAAAAGCCTTCCTGAAAAAGGCATTGTACACTAGATGGCAGAGGAGGGCTAGTGTGAGAGAAATGCCTGTAATTTGAGAGCAGAGATCTTTCCAAATAACAGAGAGGAAAAACATCATGAATGCATTTGCTGTGGCTGTACAAAAGAGACAGTGATAACGTTACTGTAACCAATTCATTCAGTTCAGAAGAAAACCACCTAGGAAATGAATATATGTGACTAAATATACATAAATATGATATGTTTATAAACTACAATAACACACACCGAGTCTGGAGGTCTGTTTCTTCTTGATCTCGGTGAGTTTAGGAACAGGGTAGGGTCCGTAGCACTGTGTGAAGATCACCGCCAACTGCTGACTGATTACCTCATTCTAGAAAATAAATGAACATCATTAACACATCATGCACTGTGCAAATAATGGCCACAAGTGCCCACATGCTTAACTGATGCTGCAATAGAAGTGCTGCAGGGGCGGGCGGTACATGAACTTTGTGCAAAGACGGGATGCAAATCAGAGGAGAGTTTAATGTTATTTTCATCTGGGTTATGCCTCTTCTAGCGCTCCTTTGTATGGGTGGGTGGAAAACGGGTAGATTAATTCCCCAGCTGAATTATTTACTCTCTCCTTGATGAGTGCAACTTTGAGGAGCTCCTCATCAGCATGACAATTCTTTCATCCTGGCTGCACTGCTATCTTTTTTAATGAATTTTCTTTGTCTCTTTCTTCCTCAATGGCATCTCTATCTCTGTGTCTTTTGTTGTTTATATGAATATATATGCACAGATGTAGGAGAACCCAGGTACAATCAGTAATCACTGCAGATTTCCCATGGACCAGCTTTGACAGATGCACGCATACATGGTGCGCACTCAAATACACACCTGAGTGCACACATACAGTAGAGGGCTGGTATGACAGCAGGTGATTTTTACAGGCGGTTAGGCTGATTGGAATGTCAGATTGAAGTGGAGTCTAACACTTCTATACACATAGGAAGAATGCACTCTGAGCAGGTATGTGACTGAACCTCTCCAGCAGAGTCAAAGCAAAGCCCACACTATTACATAACACAGTTCTGCTTCCAAGCAAATCTCCCAGTTTAAAGCATTCAGCAGATCACAGGCTACATTACTGTCCCTATCAGCAAGTAATAAGAAATCTATGGTAAAGTTTTAGAAGGCTGTGTGTAGGCAGAGTGGGCTGAGTGGGATGTGTGTTTGTGCGATGGTGCAGGTTGTTGCAGACCTTGCTGGCACGGAGGATCTGGAACATTAAAGGCAGGCCGTGTGTGATGAGCTCCTCAGTGTACTCCTCCTCCTCGATGCAGCTGAATTCCTTCAGCAGACCCTGGATCAGTGGCCGCCTATGCTGCAAGAAACACGTGCGCAAAGATTCCAGCCAGGTGTGCAGCATCCATGGAACGCCTGACACAAACACACACACACACACACACACACACACACACATACAAAACACAGTATGGATCTGGAGCCTGTCCCAGGAATACTTAGGGAACACTCTGTATTCACACACTCATTCACACCTAGGAGCAATTAAACACAACCGATCTGCCTGCTTTTGGGATGTGTGATGGATTTCATACAGACACAGGGAGAACAGTCAAAACATGGCACAGACAGTAACCTGAGCTCAAGATCAAACTACAAACCCCAGAGCTGTGATGTAGCAACACTATCTGCTGTGCCAAAGTTTATAATTTGCATTTAAAGTCATAGTGAGGCTAGGTATATTATTTCTATTAAATAGTCTAGTGTTCTGTAGTTACTAGTGTCGCCAGGTAATCTGGATCACTTTTCAGAGCTGGTACAGGTTGTAGACCTGCTCTGTGCATAGAAATTGTGTGCAGCATCAAAGATTTATCAAAGGCACCTTCTGTTTGTGAATGGTTCATGAGCAGTGCTGCAGTGCTAACAAATGCTTCAGTGACTCATCCGGGAGGAAATGCAGTCTAAGCAATGTGTTGACTGAGTTGTTTCTATCCAGCATGTTACAAAACAACTTAACTGTGGTTCCTGGTTTAATTAATGCTTTAAAGGCTTTGCATAATCACCAGTGTCCTTTTATTGAGAGTCATACTTTTAACTAGCATGTAAACTGGATGCTAGCTTGTAGGCAAAGCGACTATTATCTTGTAGCTATGCTAACAGGAGAAAAATGTAACAGCGGGTCAATGTTAAAACAGACAATGAACATGAGCCTCTCATAAGAGTTAGCATTATAGCGGTTAGCATTAGCTATTAACCACCGATATGCTAATATTACCCTTATCAGCAGAAGTTCTGCTGGGGATCTTATGTGCACCTTATAAAATGTTGTTTCTGAATATGCAAAATAAAAAAAATGTCATATTTTATCTTGATACATTTTACTTTTAGTATTTCGTAGGTTATTTCTACACATTTTACACAATTTTGTATACAACAAATTTTGGATCACAGAAGTATGTCCATTGATGATTATACTGTATAACAGGGGTCCTGAAATAAATGGGCTTAAAATCCTAATACTAACCTAAGCTGCGAATGTCCAGTGTAATGTCCACATGGCCGTGCTCTGAGCTGTGGTACATGGCTTCTTTCAGAGCTTTAAGTTTGGCTTTCCCAGTGCGTGCTGTCTCCATCTGCAAAGAATTCCTTTCCCCAGCTTCTGTCCCCTCAGCCAGGATCTCCTCCAGAGACAATACATCCCCTTTTCCCTTCTCAGACTGGGACAGCAGCCGACGGAACACATTCCTGGACCGCAGAGGAAGGATATAATATTTATTTTATGTCCTGTTTAATTCTGAATGTGACATTTAAATCATTTAGCTAAGTTTGATAGGCGGTATATTTTCCTATCGGGTAATAGTTTCTGTTAAATTGTTTTAGCTTAAGTTGCTGAGATGCTGTTGTACCTATAATTACTGATAGCTATTAATCTAAAAAACTAGTATTTGAAGTATTAGAAGGTATCACTACTCTGCTCCTATCTAAACATTTTTGAGCTCTTTGTGGATATTGTGTAGTCTCAGTTGCCTGAATTTCACCTTAATCTAAAATAAACTTCTATAAAATGTAAAAATAAAGAAAAAGTATGAACAATGTTGCAGGTCTGTTGTACAATGAATTTTATAGTTAAAGTATAAAATTCAATTAGTTTAAACTACTGTTTCTTAATGGGAACATGCCAATTGGTTGCTACTGATTCAGGAAATGACTGTCATTTCACTATAATACACTGCACGCTATATCTATACTTTCACTGTTTACGTTAAGATTTGCAAGAAGTGTACATTGTTAAGTTTACAGTGTTGCTGTAACGTACTCTCTGAGTGTAAATGCTACCTGTGTCCATGTGCTGCAGCCAGGCTAAAGGAGTTCATTTCGCCGTGTGGGGTTGTTGAGATGCCATTGCGGTACATGGTACCCACCAGTGGGTCGGCTCCCCTTTCTAACAGCAGACTAACCAGCTCAAAGTTTCCTGTAGACGCACAAGAAAGATTTGCATTCATCTCCGATCTAAACTGACTGCATCTTGCTCTTACTGAGTATTAGTTTACCTGCAGCGGCGGCTAACTGCAGAGGTGTTTCGGTGTAGTTTTCCATTCCATCCTGCAAGGAGCCCTCCACATTTGCCCCGACATCCAGCAGCAACTAATCAACAGAAGGCGAAAGAAGGCAAGGAGGGGCAAAAGGGGAGAAAGAGAAAGATCGCGAGATTGAAAGACAAAGCGACAAGTGTTCAAACTTGACCACTTTCAACAGCTTCCTGCAATGTGATCTAGACAATAAACTAAACTGCTTATAAACACATTTTCTGCTGAGTGAGAAAACACACTGAGCATCCTTAGCAGCTATGCAAAACACAGTGAAAATGGCTGATAATGAGAAACATGGTAAATGGGGTGTAGCACGGTCTCTAGGCAAAGACTCTGAGAAGAGCTTTTACACCCACACACAACTGACCGAAATGTCAAGAGAGAACACAAAAATAAATAGACCTAGTGCATAATCCTAATAACAATGCTGGGTAATCAGTGTGTTGCCGATAACAGTGTGTAGTCAGTGTGCTGTCAGGGCAAGCGGAGGATCTACCTGCAGCACGGGAACGTGTTGGTGGAGCACGGCGAAGGTAAGCGCCGTGGCTTGTCGAGTCTCGGGGTAGATTGAGGGGTGCTGGTGCACTGTGTTGGGCACCTGAAGGAGTTACAGGGGACAGTCAGGGAATAAAGACACACAAACACACACTCACAGAAAATAAGCAGCCAGGAAAAGTGCTGGCTTGGGGAAAATCATACGCACGCTGCACTCAGCAAAATCTTGGCACATGGTTCCCAGAAGACATTTGTCACGTCATAGATAGATTTAGCTTTTGAGTGGAAAAGGTCAGACATGCCATTCTGTTTTAATTTCCAAATGTTTCCTGGCAGTGGTGCTTCTGCTTCATGTCTAACACATGTCTAAACCTAATGACTCAGTAACAACATGATCAGATTGTGTAATAGTTACTGTAAACTGTAATTGCTGCTTTATAGCAGGACTCGAGTGTGATTGCTTCAAATCACAGCAGCAAGTCATCCATTCACTGCTAAATCATTCTATACTTTGAAGTGTCCTGCTAAACAGCCGAGTGATGTCTCAATAGCTGCAGTAAATAAATTGGGGCTTTTTACCTGGTACACCATGATGCAATACACAAGAATACATACAGTGGAACATATGAAATACAATGGAGGAATGGGTTTGATGGGTTGATGATGAAGCTTTTTTAAACATAAGCAAAGAATAAAAGAAGGGTGTGCTGTTATAGGTAAATAATCAACAATGGGCAAGTTACTGTTACCAGACCACAGTGAATTATGTTCCTATGACAGCATAACCTGTGATGTTTTATTCCTCTTATACCACAGCAATTTGCCAGTGATTCTAATTTGTAATATATTAATCAACATCCTTTTTTAGTTATGTTTAATGTTGTGGAATAGTTAGTAACTGTTATCCCTCACAATATACAGCTATAAACATCTGTTTCCTCACCAGTCTCCTTACATACTCCTAAAGCTTCACCATATAAATGATTATAACATGTTCTTTGTTAAAGAACGCTGTTTTTGCTGAATTTGTTAGTCTAACTTGTATTAGGCTTACGTGAATCGTCTATGGAAGTGCCTGTAAATAAATATACAGTGAAGTGCTAGAAAAACTGGTACAGATGAGCCTATGCAAAATACATAGGCTGGGGGTGACTTCATAATGGTATGGGGTTTGTTTCCATGAGACCCCTGGACCCCTAGCCAATTAGCTGGCTAGTCAGTGTTAGGATATCTATCAACTAGCTTAATGTTAGCTATCATTTCAACCTACACCAGAATGCAGGAAATGGCATCTAATTCATTACAAATTTTCTGGGGGAAGACCCCCCTGACCCCGCCCCCTGTGTCTCCCAACATTAAAAGTGTTTCTGACACCCCTGGTTAGAGTAACACTCATCTGAGTTTATCTAAGTCACCAGATCTCAACGTTATCGAACCCAACTGGGATGCCATGCAACACGCTGTGGAATAGAAATTGTACACCTCAGAATACAACAGAATTGTGAATCATTATAGAATTATTATAGAACTGAGTTCACTACAGGTCATGAAATCCATGCCCCATGGGTGATTTACCATGTATTAGACTGGTATACTAGTTTTTCTGGTACTTCAGTGTAGATTAGTATAGAAATTATAACATATTAGAACAAGCAAAATCATATAAACCTGTGATTTGCCTCTCAGCCAGAACTACTGCCAGAGCCATGCCGTTGCAGATATTTAAATAATTAACACCTTCTACCCAGTCAAATTTGAGAATGCAATAACGCTGTGGTATAAGGACACCTTAAATCTTATAACTACTGACCTCACTGTTGATATCAGCTCCTGCATCCAACAGCATCTGAACCATGGCCTCATCGCCACGAGCACACGCATACATAAGTGGAGTCATACCCTAAATAACATACACACATTCATAGACTTTAGTCACTTTGACTAAAAATGTTACTTATTTAATGTCTTATTCCTTTATTTGCCTTTATTTAAATGTACTGTAGACATTGAATATTTATTTAATAAAGGAGGGTTATGAAAGCCTTTGTATATAGAGAGACTAGAGTGGATTCAGCCTAATCCAGTACAAGAGCCCATGGAAAATTTGACGCCATTACTGGTTCTGTAAAAAGGGTCGGAAACAGCTTACATTCCCCTCCCAGAGTTCAGCGGTGCAGCCAAGCTGGCAGGATGATGGAGAGAGTGGTGATGTGTGTCCTGTACACTGGCTCCCACTGAGACGATTAACCATAAAGCGTTGTGAGAATAAAAGTGGCACAACTGTGCTGATATAATCACAGACTCTACAGTTAATGTCTTCATACGACAAATATGGATGAGGTTTCTGAGGTCTGTAGTAAGGGGATTGATATTGTGCTGGATGATTATTTGAAAGTTTTTTCATGTAGTACAGAACCTCTACGTTTTGTTAAATATGGACAAATTGGATGTTTTTTTGTGTATATGTTTGAGGTGTCACCTGTTCACTCTTGCTGTTAATGCCTTCAGGTCCGAGCAGATTGATGGCCTGTTTTACCAGATCAGTGCGGCCACAGTTGAGCATACGAAACCCCAGGTCCTGCAGGAACTTTGCCTCTGTGGACGCAGCGTCCAGCTTCCGTGACATACAAAAACAATCATCTGTCCTGAAGAGACAAATACAAAAGCCATGACTCATGCTGCTGACAAAACACATTGACGACCAATTGTTTTGAGCTCAATTATGTGTCCATGTGTGCTACTAAATGTGTATTGACACACTCAAGTCTATAGTCCCAAATCTGGCTTCAGTATCCCCAAATCCACTGCCCAAAAAGTTGCTATACAGGCATATCTCCGCTTACTTAAGCTGCCGAGGTTCACAGTCCACTCCTGGAAGCATAAGCCGGGCTGCCTGTCGAACGTCATCGCTATCCACCGAGAAGCTGCGGCGGTGTTCGGCATGAGCTAAGGCCACTCGGATCCACTCCATAAGGGGAGGCAGTACCATAAACGGCCTGCAGGGAGAGACAACAAGCAGAATCTCAATTACTCACTTTGCAGTGCCTCAACGTCTACAGCTATGGCTTTAGTATCTGCAGCTGTTACAACTATACTGAATGAAATTTTATGAAATATTGTGGTATTTACATAAATAGTATAAATTAATACATCTCGCCCAATAAGGTTTACTATTCCTAAATGTTATAAATATAAAAGATTTTGCTATCATTGAGTATTATTTTTTGGAATATACATAAATTATAGTTATAAATTACACAGTGTTTACACAATGCATTTGTCCTGATGACAAATACAATGCAGATACGATTAGAGCATGTACTATTTGGTTTAAACAGTTAAACAGTTGCCAAAAAGGGTTACAGGAAATCAATTCAAAACCATCATGTGTGCGGGAAGTATTTACTTTTATTCAGGCACAATCAAGCAGTCAGATATGAAGCTTACAGGACAACAAATAACCAGATTAGTAGTGTGTGAATTTACATGAACACAAAGCATCCATTTATTCATTCTTTACTACCAGGTTAACCAGGTGTTTGCTTTTTTATATAGATTTAAATGAAACGAACCAAGAACTAAGAAACTGAGAATTTGAACTTGCAGCATTAAATATACAGTATATACATATAGAGCTACAGACAGTGGCACTGTGTTCAACTCTACTACACTATAACAAAAAGAAACTCATTAAAGAATCCTTCAACACTTCTGAAAAAGTGCATATCCTTAAGCTTAACTTAATGAGCATCATGCTTCCAAGCTCTGCAACAAGTGTTTAATTTCCACAATGTGTGTGAGAACTGAAAACTCACTTCTTTAAAAATTTATTAATACTTAGTGCATCTCCTGAGGGTATGTCATAGCATCAGTTGGTGCATATTTGTGAAAATGTAGACCTTGTCAGAACTGACATGGTCACTTCTATACATCAATCAATAGCTACATGGATAAGCACACTGGCATATATCTGGAATGCATATCTTTGTAGATTAGCGGTTAAGTCCCCCCCTCCCCCACCCTCAAGACAGACCGACTGCTACGCCCTTAAACAAAGTCCTTGAATCCTGTGTCTGCCAAATACAAAAACACAATCCTCATTACCGTAAATCTACTACAGTTTACTGCTTCATGACAGAAGATCCAGGTCCACAATCTCACCTTTCTGTGTGAAGAGTGATTTTGGAAGGTTCCACATTGGGGTTCTCCCACTCCATCTGAGGGCAGTGCATGAAGTAACAGAGAGTGTAGAGAGCCTCAGGCTCCCAGTGAAGAAGATTGTTCTTCTGGTGCACAGGAGTCCTGTTAGTATGGTTCTTGATACTCAGGGGCTGAAGGTGATGCATGGCTCTGGACACTAAGTCACCTGTAAGCAGTGGGCAGGATATGAGGTTGTGCTTGTTAGTGTGAAATAAGAGTCATGTGACATTGGTGTATATCATATTGTGACATTTGTACAATAAGATACATGCCAGGTAACACAATACCTGCATCTTGTATAGTAATATTATTTATTATGTTGTCAATATTATACCCATAAACACAAATACTAGAAAGACTGGTACAGACAATTAAAAAAAATAGTACATAATATTATGGAGTTTGTTTAGCTGGCATTCAGTGGGACCCCTGGTACATCTACAAACATCTCTGATTGGTGAACCCTATGTGCATCCATTCTGATAGGTTTGGTCTCTTCCAACGGGACACGCCTACCAGACACGTATAGAACCAGAGTTTAGGGGAGTCTAGGAGTTTGGATTTTTTCCATTCCCACCTAAGGCAGCAGATCTTAACGTTATCAAACACATCTGGATGCCATGCAGCACGCTGTGTAACACAGAAATCCTACACCACAGGATATAACAAAATTGCGGACCGTTATGCAGGAAGTATGGTGTTAATTCGTGGAGTCCATGTCTCATAGAGAACCTACTAAGTATTAGACTGGTGTACCAGTTTTTCTGTTACTTCAGTGTGTAGCCCACTCCTAGATCACATACACACTTTTCATGGTGCTTCTTTTTTTAACTCTCCTGTTTTCAGCCATTTAGTGATGGAAATTTTTGCTCAAGTCATTTGTCATTTCCACCTGTTGCACAACACTTTCCTGATGTGTGTATCCTGTGATTTCATATTATTTCTGGATATTTCTCTAATGATAAGCCAGTAAAGATAGATGCCTGGGCCTTCCATTTTCAAATCCATTGAGAAGAATACAACAGCACTTCACACTACATATGGCAATGAATAACTAGTGCCACACTGCGAGACCCAGTGAGCAAATGCCTCTATAAATTACACAACACTCAGAATACTGCAGTCACAGCTATTTTCTATGTCATATTTCTTTGTTTCAATGAATTACCATTCATGCCGCCAGTGGGTGACAGACCCAACAGGCCAGACCGTTTAGAAAAAAATGACAAGGGGTTGTTTAACTGACATCAATGTGCTTTTCTCACAGTCAATGTTACAGGATTCAATAAAGAATGCAGTAAAGGGGGGATGGTAAAAGCTACACTTATACAAATTTTGCATGCATGCCATGTGAGTTAACTGACAGCAGAGAGCAAAGAGCCAGCAATTATCCATCAATTACAGGATTACATGGAGATATGAGATCCTCTTGTTTCAACAATTAAAGTGTGTGTGTGTGTGTGTGTGTGTGTGGGGGGGGGTGCTAGACTATGATTACAAGACAGAAGTACAGCAGCTATAGGTACCCACAGACACCAAATAATCATGGAGGTACATACATGAGGACAATAGGCTCTGAAAATGAGAAAAGGAGACCGAAAGCTGCTCTCAGAGGGCAGTTCCATGACCAGTGCTCTCATCTCTTATTCATGATAGCCTGTGATATTTCCTGTGAGTCTACGGGCCAGTAGGAGCTGACTGACAGTGATATCCACTTCAGATTAACCAACAGGAAGAAACTCTGCAGCATCTTAAAGGCACTTTTCTCCTGCTGTGCTTTTCCAGTCTTTAGATGAACACAATATCCAGTAGCTTTAATGGCCAGGAAGGTGACCTTCATGACTGAAAGCACAAAGTGGGAATACAGTAGTGAGTGAAAAACAGAACAGGCTTTAAGTTGGAAAACTGAGCTTCAACTGATGGCTCATCCTCCCTCCTTTAAAGCATAAATAAAGAATGAGAGCCTTGATGAGGGCCAGGTGCAAGGCCTGTTCTACACTATACTGTCACAGAAATATGCAACAACCCGTTTTTTTAATCGGATCAACATCCAAACAGGTATTGCTTGCTCTATTGCCTGCCCTATGTTTTTTTTTATTAATATGCATAGAAATAGAGTACGAATGAAATGGTTCTGGGTTCATAATATAAAAAAGATTAATGTAGAACTACTTCGTTGAAATGTAACAATTATATAAGCATGCTTTTTCTGAGTTTTAATTTTAGAATGTAAACAGATTAAAAAATATATTCTTGTTTTAAAAACCTTGCAGTTCATTTCACAGATCCACTCAGCTCAATCCAAAATATCTGAAACTGTAACAGCAAAGTAAGCGCATTTTTTTTGATGCAGAAAATGTCCACATGCACTGCTAATGTATTAGGCATTAGGCATTGGCAACAAAGCCAGGAACTCCTAAAGGCATGCTGGGTAATGAGGGAAGACAGAATAACTGGGGTTGTTATCAGAGTTATGAGTGGAAATGATATCTCTTAGGGAAATAGAGTAAAGAATGAATTGGAAACATAGAAACTCTCATTGAGGGCCATTCAGCTATAGTGTTTTAATTGGCAACTCTGACCAACTGCATACAAAACCATGAATCAGGTTTTTTATCAGACAAGTTAAGCCTGCTTTGTTTTTTCTAAAGAGTCCAGCTCAGCTTTTTGGAAAGTAGCTGATACGGCAATAAAACCTATGGGTAATACTGCTGCAGCTGCCTGGCTTCTCCTTCACGTGCATGAGAAAAAGAATAAGAAATACTCACACCTTACATACACACACACCCTCACAAATACAGAAAAGGCAATGATATGGATTTGTTCATCCAGAACAGGATGTGGTGTTAGTGCCAAAATCCATAAGATGCTATAAAACACACACAGACTAATTTGTTTTTGAACCTGAGTGATGTAGCTGAGGTTGAGGAACTGTCTGTGCCAGAATTCACAAACCATGCTCACACTTCTGACATAATCGAGTGTAAAGTAGGGTATATTTTTAACAAAAACAACAACAACAATATTACATTGTTTTAGTATAATACAGATAACAGTACTGGTTACCTATACAGATAGTGGCATTGTGCTATATCTGTTGTATCTTTACTGTGTATAATACGCCTTCATAAAATATTAAGATTGTTATCTTCTAATGGTTTACAGTGAAGAAATTATAGCATAGTAATGACATCCCATCTAATCAAAAGAACACTGACTGCTGCTGAGGATGAACCCACATAGACAGTCTAAAGATCACCATAAAGGACATGCATAGAAACCATGAACAGTTGACAAAATTCAACAAAATCAAACTTCATGTTAAAACTATAATGAATTTTTTAAGTACCAGAAAAACTGATACACCAGTCTACAAACCGGATTCCAAAAAAGTTGGGACACTAAACAAATTGTGAATAAAAACTGAATGCAATGATGTGGAGATAGCAAATGTCAATATTTT
>JAOVVF010000036.1:25615072-25625137 GCA_028565595.1 Duopalatinus emarginatus | reverse complement strand
CTCCACATCATTGCATTCAGTTTTTATTCACAATTTGTTTAGTGTCCCAACTTTTTTGGAATCCGGTTTGTAATATGTGGTTGGTCCCCCATGGGAGCATAGGACTGAAACACGAAATATGAAAATATTTTATAGGCAATGAACACCATACTTCCTGTAAAATGGTTCGCAGTTCTGCTGTATAATGAGGTGTAGGTTGTGTTCAATAACACTGAGATCTGGCGACCCCAAACTCAGATGAGTGTAGCTCTGACCATAATTTGGTGTCTCTAGACATGTCTTGTGGTGCACTGTCCTGTTGTTAGACCACAAACCTCTCAGTATGAATGCAGGACATGAACATGTGTAAGTTGTTAGAACTTGTCAGCATCCACGTGTCAGAGGCGTTTGTAGATGTACCAGGGGTCCGACTGAATGGCAGCTAAACAAAGCTCATACCATTATGAAGATAACCCCCAATCTTTACCAGTTTTTTTTACAGTCTACCAGTGTTTTTGGCACTTCAGTGTATATATATTTTGGCACTTCAGTGTATCACCCAAACAATGATGGGCTCCCTTTTGGTTTCTTTCAAGGTTTCTTCCTCTTGTCACCTTTGGGTGTTTGTCAGTGTCGCTGTCAGCTTGCTCATCTTGGAGCAAGTTGACATCATCATATATAAACATATAATCCAGTTACTGTGTTTCTGTAAAGCTGTTTGGGACAATGTCCATTGTTAAAAACACTATATAAATAAAACTGCATTGATTGAACTTATTATTTCTAATGATAGGCCTAACATACAGAGAGCTCTTACAATTGCTGTGGCTCTGCAAAGAGACATTTCATTCCGTTATATTTTGTTCATGGATATTAAGATAGAGGAAAATCTGAAAATGCATGAAAACATCACTGGTAGTGAATCTTCAATGTTGAGTCATTTTCACTTAGATGGTTGCAAGTAATGTCTGGCCAAATTTAATTTTATTCTTTGCTTAAGATAGAAGATAGAAATAACAGTAACCTTGCCATTTTGGCACTCCAGCTTAATTTCTGTGTGAATGCACTGACAAAAATTTGGAACGAAAGGAAAAATGTTGTCTACAGTGATCTATGGCAAGAAATTTTGCATTTATTAAAGTCTACTGTAGATATACTATATGTGATTATGTTCTGTGCATTGGCATCAGAAGCATTTTTAATGTGGGGGGAGACATGGATGAGATGAGATGGGGGGGGGGGGGTGTCCGCCCCCACAAAATTGTTAATTAATTAAATGCCTTTTCTTGCATTTTGGTGTATTTGTAACAGATTTAAATTATAGCTATCATTAAGCTAGCTGACAGATCCCCTAAAATTAATTAGCCAGCACTAACTTTTCCCTTTGGAAAAATAATTTACTTACTTTCCACTTCTTTGTAAAGAATTACCTTATGTCCATTGTGTCTGGGAGCAAATATTGCAAACAACTGATCATAAACCAAGAACAGCCTGCTGTTACTTACAGTAAATAAGGCAAAGCGTTAAAGCATTAAAACGTTAAACCTAATATAGGATATTAATGAAGAGATTCTTGGGAATTATCTTTACGCTATAGTCTATAATCCCGCAGTGTTTGTTTCTCGCCTACAGATAAGTACAAACCGCCCGTGCCTGCGAGATTTGTGTCGGGACCCAGCGTTACCCAATCCCAGTGCAGACCTCTGGCATGCACCTTTACTGACTCTGTACTGAAGATTCACTTCACTGACATGGTATGCGTTTTCTCCTATCGATGAAGTGGAATGGATTGCTTCGCGAACCATTAGAAACAGTGCTGGATGAACTAATAATATTTTATATTAAAAGTGTGTGTGTGTGTGTGTGTGTGTGTGTGTGTGGGGGGGGGGGGGTCCAAACGAACAATTATGAAATGTGGTGGGGTCTCGTCCCACTCACGTTCAATGGTGGCGATGCCCATGGTTCTGTGTTTGTAGTATGTTTGTAACCTGAAGTTAATTTGATTAACTATGCAAATTACTAGCAAATAACTACTAGATAGTATGGGACACCTTAAAATGATATCCATGTAACACGCTGTAATGAATATCTAAAAATAGATTTTAAACCTGTGATGGCTGTCCGAACATGGAGAGTTTCTCTATGACAGCCCTAAGGCAGGCAACACAGTGGTGTGTGTGTTGTGGATGTAAGCCCCCTCAACCTCTCTTTCAGCGCTTAGTTGTAGAATGAAAAAAAGGGGGAAAACAAATCTATAATACAAAGGAGACACTGGTGAAGTTGAAAGACATGCTGTAGTGAAATTGTATGCAGAAAATGGGCTTAGAGAGGTTTTATGTGCAAGGGCATTTTAAGGCAATGGGTAGTGCACTTTGCTGTCCAATTACAGAAGAATAATGCAAGCATTAATGTTATCCTGCTGATGACAGGCTACCTTTTTCAGGGCAATAAAAGCATACAAATTTATGCAAACTGCATTCATACAAGCACAGGAATGGGCTGTGATCACAAATTAAGTCAGTGAGAGGCATGGGACTGTACTGCATAGGAGTCATATTGAACATAAGCAAAAACAGACTAGATAATAATAATGATGATGATAATAATGATGATGATGATGATATTTGATGATGTCTTTCTTTTATATGACAGATTGGAATACACAGCAACACATCACAGATAAATAATTCAAACATTACTTTTTTAAAGCTTTCAAATATTTCTATAAGCAAGAAAATCCTAACCAGAATGTTAAGTATGTAGGGAATGTGTTTTATACGTATGTGCTTCATAGCAAGCATAAATTACAGCACACTCCTGAAGTTATAGGCAATAATTGTGCCCTTATAGTAACTCGTAAAAGAAGGGATGTGGTAGAAAAACTCTGTGGGTTGAAAGGATGCCATGTGTTTGAATATGCAGAGGTGGCAGGAGGTGTTTGCATGAGTGTGTGAGTTTGTGTGTGTGTGTGTGTGTGTGACAGAGACACAGAAAAAAATGTGACAGAAAAAGAGAAGCAGATTTGCATCATCTATTGCATGTAAACACACTCTGTCCTTATGACTCCAGCTCAAATAGTGTCCAGCTTAATACTGTATTATGTACATACAGATAATGTACAAGCACAAATATAAAAACTTGCACAGTGTTTTTGAACTGAACATGGAACAAACACTTTTTTCATGACAGGATAATTTGATCCAGCTGCTAGAAAAGAGATTTCACTCACTCAGCTCAGCGATGCTCCCCACACGTGTGGCCAGCAGACACTGCTCTATAGTGCGCAGCTCGGCCTGACTGTAGGCATCACCAGCCTTTCCTGACCGCTGCTGGTCTCTGTGCAGGTTAAAACTGTCTGGCAGGCTCAGAATACCTAAGAGAGAGAGAGAGTGAAAGACAGCGAGACTTAGAACCATTGTAATAAAGCTGTTTTTTTCAAACAATTCAGCTTTATCATTTTACTGCAGAAGAAACACCTGGTGCTGAAGGACATCTTAGGCAGTGCTTTTTCTTTGTGGCCTTCATATTACAATTCTGAAATGAAATGGCTTGTGGTCACAATTCAGTAGTCCTACTAATGCTCTCAAACACACAATGTTGGATGAATGTCACTTAAAGTAGTAAGTCAAGGTTCTTATTTAAGAAGTCTCATGTTTGAACCACAAAGATGCAGGTAGGAACAGTATGAGAGTCAGTCAGTGGTCAGTCAGTTATAAAAAAAAGGCCCTCAATGGCTCTCTTAGACAGTAAAAACCTGTAAGAACACAATTCCTGAAGGCTGTTCATCACCTTGTGCTTTCAGTGCTTTCAATTAATGACTAATAACAAAGGTAGACTTAATGATCCTATAATGCAAGTCTATACAGAAGCAGTTCCCCAAACCTTTAGACAGTCTGCTATTCAGAGATTTGGCTAACTGCTCTCCATCCGCACTCTCTGACAAGGTGAATGGAAAAGCTATTACGTTTCGGAACATGCAGCGATTACAGTAAAGAGCAGTATGTACCTGTCTCTGGCAGTGGATTCAATAATCACTTCAGGCTGATCAGTTCTCTTCAGATCACAATATGAATTAATTTTTATGATTTATGATGTACTATGCCAAACTTATTTCTGCTTTACATGCTACCAGACAAATTCTGAACCTCCCATCAGCGCATGAAGATAACCCGCTTGTGGCAGAGTCTCCACTTGTTTTTTGGCTGTCATTATTGCATTTTCGCTATAATTAGGGGTGCTATATTTTATGGTATTATAATATATATTAACATTAAAATATCATGGGTTCACAGTATTATTGCATTCATATTGTACAACCATATTGTGGTGTATGGTTTTCTGCGTTCAGTTGTGCATTGCATGGCATCCCAGACGTGTATGATAACATTAAGATCTGATGGCCAAACCCCAAACTCACACAAGTGGTCCTTTAACTATAATTTGGCATCTTGTGGTGCATGTGTGGTGGTGCATTGTCCTGTTGGAACAGGCCAAACCAATCAGAATGAATGCAGGACATGAACAGGTGTAACTTGTCAGAAAGCACACAGTGTTCACCTGTCAGAGATTTTGCAGACGTACCAGGGGCCCCATGGAATGCAAGCTAAACAAACCCCAACATATTATAGAGCCACCACCAGTTTTTCTGGCACTTCAGTCTACATGTCTGTGGTGAAAATGAATCCTTAATAATGGTAGAAAAAGACGAACCAGACTATAATAAATGGAAATCATTTTGAAAAAAAAAAAGTCATCCATGAGGTAATCGTTTGAGTGTACACCATGACCAACCATGTATCAGTGACACTGTATCAACTCTAGTCATAAGGCAATTTTATTCACATTTGTTGCAATTTTTTCTTTACTCTGCAGCTAGCTGTGTGTTAAATCATGATGTGACAGAAAACCATGACTCTATTTGTCCAGGCAACAAGGGAGTGTTTTGGTTAGAAGCGTTTCATCTACAGTTGTGAAGTAAACACAATTTCAGATATAGCTGGAGGTGAAAATGGTCTGCCATCAGTCACAGTCCTGATGCACACACACACACACACACACACACACACACACACACACACACACACACACACACACAGTTGACAGTATATTTCTTTCTTGCAATATTAGCGTTCATCTATTATAGATCAGAAATTCAGGACACTATCTCCTAGTCGGCATCTTTTGCTTAGTAAGTGAAATACACAACCTTGAAGAATTAGTCCATGGTTGCCATAGAGACGGGTCTGGGGTGTCAGGGTGGGTTGCTTGCCTGCGGCATGGGAGGGATTTCAGGTGTTTAGAGATGCAAAGCCACACCTCACTGCTCACAAAGCACAGCCTGATATATCAAGGATATCCATCAAGGATATAACCCAATGTGTGTATTCGTGCACGTGTGTGTGTGTGTGTGTGTGGGGTTGTGGCTGCAGTTCATTCAGAAAAAGCACATATCACACACCACTGCACAAGCTCCAACTGTGATGACCAGTCAGAAACAATACCGCAGAATTCTACAGATGTGGCTTTATTGCTGACAGTCACGGTATCTCTTTTTCATTTGACAAGGAGATATTTCGTCTGAAGTAAAGTTGCCTTATTAGCCTGCTGTGTTACTCAGTGAAGGTGAATGCAATTCGAACCAGACAATGCAATGCATTATGGGTATTACATGTCTGCTATTTCTCTACCTACACTATAGCTGTGTCTAAAGCACATATTTTCTTACTGAACAGTACATGAAAACGTGTCCGAATGTGTAGTGTTAATTAAACAGTGTGCGATAAGCACACAGATGACATACTAATAAAAATGTCAGAAAGGAGGGAATAACCAAATAAATCCAATAAAAAATATTATGATTATGTACAACCCCTACTAATGTTACGAGTAAGTTTCTGGAGAAAAACAAACACAATTTGTCTGATTTTAAAATTGTTTTTAACATAACATGACTACGGAAGACAACAGACTACAGAAGATCGCAGGTAAACTGGCAGATGTCTGAGACTTGCTTATTAAAGGAGCCTACTGCTTCCTACCGGTCGAACAGCGTGCACTGGACTGAATCTAGAATGTACTGTTTAAGTATACCATTTCGGACACAGCCTAGATATGGGTAAAAGTTTAACCATCATGTTATACCATCATATTACAACAACCTCCACTCTGTGACATTTTTTTAAATGTGTGGCTGGGTGGATTTCATTATTTCACCACAACAGCATTAGTGAGGTCAGGAACTGACGTTAGGCGAAAAGGCTTGGAGTGCAGTGGGAGTTGCAGTTCATCTAAAAGTGTTCAGTAAAGATGAGGTCAGGGCTCTGGGCAGGCCAGTTCAGTTGTTCTACTCTATCCTTGGCTTTGCTTGGACAGGGACACTGTCATGCTGGAACAAGTTTGGCTGTCCTAGTTCCAGTGAATAGACATTGTGATACTACAGTGCACATTTGTGGCAACAGTTTGTATATTGTAGCTACACTGACAAGCTATCAAGCAGTTACAACTTACTGAAAGCAGGTAAGGAAAAATTTGAGAGAAGAGAAAAAAACAAAATAAGCATACACCCTTCCACTCGCTCTCCAGGAGTTCTGCAAGACTCGCCATGATGAATGAGGGTGCTAGGCTCCAGCACAGCCTGAAACATTTAAAGCAGCTGGTGGTACAGCTGGCATTTCTCACACACGCTTTCTCTTAGCCCCCACCCCCTCAAACACGCAACTTTCCCCTCTTGCTTCTGATGTAAACGGTTCAAATTACAGGAGGCTGTAAAAACGACACATACACGCACACATTTGATCTGTGTTCTGTCCATACTGGCATGGATCTCTCCTTTACCAAAGAACACAAGTAATTAAGAATAATTAAAAACAAGGTAGAGCTATCCAACACCACCTTCGTTAAGTCCAAGACCAGGACAAGTCCAGACTGAGTCCAAAAAAGTCCAAGTCAGAATCAAGTTCAAAATGGTTCAAATCCAAGGAAGAACCAAGTCCTCAAAGTTTGTGTCCAAGTCATAACCAAGTCCAAGTGGCTGTGGCCAAAGTAATAATGATGATCATGGATGCACTACACACAGAGGAATAACCATTTTAGATGGATAGTTTCCTGCACAACCTCACTTAATCAATGACTTTCTTCTAAAGCAAGAGTTAGTTAAAAAAAACAATATATTTTTAAGGCAGCTGATTGAGACTAACTAGAATATTTGGCCTGACAAGTAATGGTTTAAATACAAATAATTCCAAGACATCTGAGTCTGAGACCCGACTTGAGGGCTACAGCAATAGAAAAAAAGATTGTGGCTGTGTATCCAGGTCCTTTTCATAAGTAGACAAAGACAGTTGCTAATTAATTTTTTCTCTTTTTTTTTTGATAAAGCCCACTCACTGTCAACTCATCAAAATTTGCTCACCAGTAAAGGAAGTGATAAATAGATGAATGTAAGCTTGGTAAAACAGATTTCATTTCTTAGTTGACAGACTTTGCTAATGACTTTTAATGGGTCTCATTGGTGCACAAGGAACGACTTCCAAAACATGACATTAATATATCACTCTTGGGAGTTTTTCTCTTTACATCTGTGTGGCAGCCTGTGAAAACTGTTCCCAATTTTTGAATATGATCTACTATATATAGTCTTGACAGCTACAGGCTATCTCAAACTGATATATAGGTTCTCTTCTGTATATGAGTCTCAACCACGAGTGAAATTACAGCCCTTTAAAGTCTAAATATCCCTAAAAGTAAAACGTTTACAAAACTGTACATTGAAGTGTCAGAACTGTTATCTCTAGCGTAGGAGTGCAGAAATACGACAGGCACATGGTCTCCATGACCTTGTGGAAATATTCTATAGGCAGTGAACACCATATTTCCTGCAGAACAGTCCACAATTCTAAGATCTGCTTGCTTAGGTGGGAACAGTTCCATGGAATGCCAGCTAAACAAGCCCCATACCATTATGAAGCTTCTATAGATGTCTATGGCTTTACAATCAATGGTGTTGGTATGTAATTTGCATAGGCTCTTCTTTTTCTAGCACTACAGGATTTTATTCACGTTTCACTGGAAAATGCCCCACCTACCTCTATATTTAGGATCTAATCTACTTATGGAAGAACATAACTGCTGGATTTTTATGAATTATCAGTTTTAAATTAAGTTTGAAGGAAATTATTTGATTATCATCTTCATCCACATCACTCTCTGTCTCATCACTTTGAGGTTAAATTACTCTTCTCTGTATAAATGATGTAAAGGCCCATAAATATATCAGACAGTCTGACAGCTGGTATCTGATTACAAACTGAATTGATTTGGCTTGTGTCCATTTTGCTATAGCACATACCTATCCAAAAACCTGATCAAACCATGAGTAATTTAAGAAAAGTATAAAGGTTTTGGACATCGTCTCCAGGCACAGTCTGCATCACCTCCTCATACAACTTGATCTGTGAAAGAAGAAAGCCAAGGTTGGGTTCAAAGTATTTTATTGGTAGAAGAACTCAATTTTCGGTCAAAGATTTTTCTTCTTTTTGGCTGTTTACAAGAATGCAACCATAGTGACCTCTGACTTTTTTATGTTGCCCTTCTTAAATTTGCTTTGAAATACACAGTAAAGAAGTGAACCATTGGAAACTCTGCTGGTTTCTGCTTTTCATATGCCAAAATCAAGAGATTGGAAAAATATTTACATGGTGCTCTGGTAATCAAATCAAACTTACATGAGATTATGTTGTATCACTGAACACTATTCTATTATGCTTGAGTATCCTGTCTGTAACAGCAATGCCACTGTGCATTAAGCCTGTCCTGAAATCTTCTGAAATCATTCTAGACAAAAGCCCATGGGCCCTGAGAAACTATTTTGAGTAGGTCCATAATGCCAGTCCACTAAAAAAATGGGCCTTTTGAAGAATGCAGTTCCGTTGACAGAGAACAAATAGAAAGACAGCCTGAAGCGGAACACTTCAATTGAAGAAGAATTGATTTGTGAGGTGCCTTATTGTCTGTGCCCAAGGCCTTCAGACAGTAGACAGTGGTATATCGTTATGTTTTTAAATGGTTTGCTAAATGGCCAGCTGAAATTTCCTATTCTACATTAACATGTCATGAATTCCCCCTCTTTGTGTACACTGTGGGTCTTAGTCTATGTCAGGGCACCCAACACCTACAGTGCTGCTTCCATGCTTTGTTTTGAGTTCCTGTCACGCTTTGTTTGATTTGCGTCTTGTCTCTGTCTGCCACTGTCTGATCATAGGTTTATGCTCTATTGTGTTCTGTTGTGATTATAAGCATCGTTTTTGTATTAGGTTTTCATTAAGATATCTAATCTAAGCTCCTCTGTGTCTTCGTCTTGTCATGTATATATGTATTTACATGGACTCCTGTTCTTTTGTTTCCTTCTATTCCACAACTCGCACAGTAGCTCAGGCTGAAACATGAACAATAGTCTAATATTTATGCACTTACCCTAATATGTTACCGTTTTTTAGTGACTACCCATACACATTATTGATTTGCAAAAGTTTTTGTTAGGAGACATTAATTAACATTTCTAGTCTCAGCTGTATACAGTTTCTAAAGCTAGAAATATACATCCTGTTAACTATACACCCGCTTACACATGATGGCTGCTTCTCATATCCAGCATTCGTTTGGTGTATTAGTTGTGCACATTCTCAAAAATTATCAGCAATAATCAGCAATATGAAAACTGTGGAAAGTTTTTAAGAAAGGCTATGTGACCAAGTCCGCAATTACACACATCTATTCTGTAATGTGTGATCCAGTAAAGGCCCCCAGTAACATGTGTAGCATATAGTAAGTATGTGCACAGTTATGTTCACAATGCAGTAAGTCTATGTATAGTCAAAGTTTGGTGAACTGCCTGAATGGGCATCTGTTAGCACATGTTAGGACAGCTCCAATTTTTGACCACAAGGTGCAGTAAAGACTACAAAAGCTAAGTGTTGAAGAGAAATGAGAGCAAATCAAAGTATAATAAAAATATAACCTCATATTTGTCAATTAAAGAAAAACAATAATTGTTCACATTGGTTTAAATTGGAACAGTTAATGGTGGTA
>JAOVVF010000036.1:25599461-25612685 GCA_028565595.1 Duopalatinus emarginatus | reverse complement strand
GTGTGTGTGTTGTGTGCATGTGTGTATGTGTGTGTGTGTGTATGTATACTGCCTTCAGTATACAGTGCTATATACCAATACTGTGATACAATTTCTCCCACTACTACCTGTAGGTCAGAAAAATATTCAATAATAAAGATGCTTTTACACAAATGACTCACAATATTTTGCGCTGTCTTGACCTGTGGTCTGGAGCCAACATTACAGGAAAGTTCTGTTTATATAAAAGTGATAGGAATAATAAATGCCAAGAGTTTATTTGCTCTATGAGTCTACCTCAAACTGCTCTGTCAATCTGAAGAAGACACTGACCTTCTCCAAACACCAGTCAAAAACCTACTGTAAAAAAAAAAACATATCTGGGCATTAATATTTCAAGCGTCTACAAATTATAGCTGACAAATTCCTATAAATCAACCTTATATGGTTAGCCTGTCAAGAAATGGGTACTATGGTTCATTAGCTGCAGGCTATACAAAGATACGGACCACCTAACACATGAATAAACATGTGTGAACCAGCTGGAGAATGTGCTGGATCTTGTGGAGATCCCATGCCCTACACCAATGTCAAAGTGTAACTGAGAATGGCAACAGTCAGAATAACATGCATGACAGGACCTGAAGGACAGCTTTTGGCAAGAATGCAAAAGGATGTATATTATTTCGGTTCAAACCCTTTGGCTTGGGCAACAACATTTTGATGTACACAGTAGCAGAAATGTACGGCTTTGTTTATCTTGTTCGCTAGTGTTAGTCTGGCTGTTCAGACACCTTCGGGTTGAGTGCAAGCCTGTGCTATGAGACAATCCAACATGTAGGAGAAGAACTACTGGGCACGACAGGAACATTTCCCAGCGTTCCCAGGCTGAGTGTGGATCAGCCACTGACCTCACTGCGGTTCACACTATATATTTAAATCTATTTTGAAGGGAAGTGGAGCCAAGCCTGCTCCACACACACACACACACACACACACACACACACACTTGCTGCCTGGCTGTATGCATGGAAAAACACCTCTCAGGCTTTCTTACAGAGTACAGCCTCCAACTGGGTATTGTACATCCTCACTTCATTTGTAACTCCATCTACATCATGTAAAACGACACCTTTACAGCACCTTCTGCCCCACACAGGTGGGCTTGTCCAGCTCTGTCACCAGAACAACACTCAGCTAAAATCACACATGACAAAAAATAATAGCTTATATTTTTTTTTTTGCCATTGTAAGCTGGTAGTATTTTAATGAGACGACTTGGACTTGTGTGATAACTATACTGTGATGGTGGTCTTTCCTACGCTACATTTAAACACCTTCCAGTATCAGCCCACATGCTGCAATCAAGTTATTCAGCATACTCACAAATAGAAGCCAAGGGATTATGTTTTTCTAATAGGTTAAATCGCACATACTTACAAAGCCAACTATCTTTTGAAAAAATGCTAACTTACAGACGCCACAGCAGATGGAGACCATATGTACAGCAACCAGAGTCAGGAAACCTGCTTTAGTGAAAAGGGAGACAGAAGGGGAGTCGGGTGCAGTCATGCCGTGTCCACATTTGCTATATGTCTCCAAGAAAGACCAACCACAAGCCAAGCAAATAGGGAATTGTTAAGTGATCAGACAGTTGGATGTAGTTGTAGCGTATTGTTGAAATCATGATGTCTATTTAAATTAAACACATGACTCATGATGACATTTTAAACTTTTCAAAAATCCCACATGTCAAATAACTACAGGAAGGCTTGGGATACTATACAGTCTCTTTAAGACATTTCCTCTTAAAATAAAACACAAAGGCAATAGAGACATCTTTCATTTATATAATATGTGCTGTCAATCTAAGCCGGAAAAACTTAATTAAAAGATGTCTGGAAAAATTGCCATAGGACCCTTTCAATGCTGTATCTTCTTCTAACATACAGTAAATGTCTAAGGCTTTATTCAACTCTTTATTTATACCAGTTTCCATTATACAAAAAAGTAAAACAGCAGATAAACTGATTATCATGTCAGCATAACTGACAAACTATTTGCTGACTACGGTGCACACAATAAGGTGCAGACAGGTGATCAGGCGGCATGTGAATTATACACCTATTAAACATATATGTAAAGATGAGATTGCCTGAAGATGTGGCGTGGGTAAAGAAATGCAGGAACATCTCTGCTCAAAATAAGTGACTCATCTGTTGATTTCATTTTGCCCGCTGCAATTTTACTTGATCTGCCAGAAACTCACCCCACTTTAGGAGAGGGCAATAACATCCCTATATAGACTTAGGTCTCTTCTACTGAAGTCTTTTCAGCCATGGGCATATTTCAATGAGAAATTGTAGACTTTTCCCAACCAATTATAAGTCAAATCTCGGCACTCAATATGTCATATCACTTGTGCCAAAAATGTATTATATTTTCTAATATAACACTGAAAAATATACAAACAATAATAAGGAGTATGTTCAGTTGCACATATATCATTAAATCACCCAATTAATGTTAGGTAGTTAACCATAAGTGTGTCACACAGCTGGGTTTAAGCATCTTTCCGATCTCAGTGAGGCGTTTAGTGTGTTCTCCCCTTTGTCTGCATGGGTTTTTGTCGGGTTTTTGTCTCAGGTCTCCTCCCACCTTCTGAAAAACACACATAGAAGGCTAATTGGATATGCTAAATTGCCCCTAGTTATGAGTGAATGGTTGTGTGTTTCTATGTGGAACCCTGTGATGGATTGGTGCCCTGTCCAGGCGGTATTCCTGCCTTGTGCTCCCAGTGGGCTCCGGACTGACGGACTAAGATAATGCCTGACTAACTTACTGACTGGCTTACCATATATGATGATTTGGGAGTGTTTCTACAGTATACGTAAACGTTTTTAACTATGCATGAGCAGATTAATTTAGAGAGTGTATGTTATAGTATCATCCATTGTGTACAGCTGTGCATACACACGTGTGATACATTTTCTAACTGAGAAACACAGTGTCCTAATGAAAACAGTTTATTTAAAAACTGAAATATGTAACCTTCATGTTACACAATAGGCATTCATCAATTTCATCAAAACATCTCCTGGGAAGGTCAAAGAGCACATCTTTATTTCATAGCCAAGTATATTCTATAAGCGTCTCATATAAAAATGACACTGGACTTTGATATCTAATACTGGATAAATGATATTTAACTGGAGAGTGACAAAGCATCACGGTCAGTCATAGCTCATTTACTACAGAAAAAACAGCTGCAGTACTAGTGGAATACAGCCAAGGCGAATGACTGGGCAGAATTTATTGCAAGAAAACAGCAGCACTGCATAATTGTGTCTGTGCATGTAATCATGTATTATTATCCCTTTATTTTATTTTTGTCTTTTTATCCCTATGTTTAAATTATATTACTATTAGTACTATCATTAAATGCATTTTATTCTCTGGTGGTTTTCATAAGATCAACACCATTCCAGTGCTTACAGGTCTGTCCTAATCCTGTGTAACCAGCTTGTTTGTTTTGTTTTTTTATTGCCATTTTCACACGCTTAATCTTCCCACTGACAATGACTAGGGGACGTTTTATGTCTCTAGTGGTATGCTAAGGATCTACATTTTGTTCTGTTCACTGGTTCACCTGCTGAAGTGTTCGGTTTAAGGTTACCTGGCTGTAAGCTTGCATATAACAGGGACTACTGACTCGCCTATGGATTAATTACAGCCTACATTTCAGCAGATACTTTGTGGAGATTCAAAATAACAATGAAGCTCAAACAGCAAATTGTTAGCTAGATAGCAGATAAGCCATTGAAGTAACCTGGCTGCAAGCCATGGTATTAATGTAAGTGTATAAATATCCCCTCATATTTGACCTTTCTAGCAATAAAATACATTTCAGTTAATAAATCACAAACTTTCTTTTTGTTGCTTCAGTTTGTAACATATGTAGCAGCTATGGCTCGAGGTTAGGGAACCATCCATGTGACCGAAAGATTGCTGGTTTGATCTCTGGTACCGATAAGACATGACTGAAGTGCCTTTGAGCACGGCACCTAACTCTCAAACTGCTCCCCGGATGCCATAGATGGGGTGCCCACCGCCCTGGGTAAGTGTGTTTACTGCCTTTTAGTGTGTGTGTGTTCACTAGTGTGTGTGTTTCACTGCACGGATGGGTTAAATACTAAGGTAAAATTTATCTGTGTGCAAGCACAATAGGTCAATCACTTCACTTTCACTTTTGCTTCATATGGTTTTAACTGGAAATAAGCCAGTACAATATTAAGCACTAAATAATTTTGCATTACAATTAGTTGTAACAATGAGGTACTGCGAGAGAATGCACTATGTTAGAACACTCAAAGCAAAGTTTAATGAGTTAGACCATGGGTGTCAAACTCTCAAATTTGACCCGCAGTGTAATTATATTTGGCCCGCGAGGCAAAATCAAACTACTATTGGAGCTGTAACAGCGCATACATCGCTAATACAACAAATCCCATATTGCCCTCCTGTTGTTTTGGCGTTGATGACATCATTAGGGTGCTCCCGTTTGGTGGACGCGACCGCTGTTGCAAGCCAGGCAAGTCGTCCACCCAGGGTTTTCCGCGTCTTTCATTACACGTCCAACTTAGTAGCAATCCGTGCATCCAAGAAAAGATGCCAGGTATCTGGCTTGGGCACATCAGACTAGATCCATGTGTTGCAAACTTTGCAATAATTAACATTTTCTTTATGCTTTTTTTTGCTACTCAAAGGCCTGAATGGTTGATTCATTCATTACTGTTATTTTATTTTCAAATTTATTAGACTGTGGAAAAAGTTTATTTTGATATTTACCTCAGAAGGCTGCAAATAGAAAAGAGGCCTACAATTTTTATTTACATTTTATTTAATATGCCATTGACATGTTTTTTTTTTTTTTTTGAAATTGGATTTTGCATGTCAATATTAACTTATATAAGCGTTGCTTGTTCCATATTCATTGTTAAAGCAAAACTTGTATGGGTCCATATTAAAAGGTTCATTTGTTCAACGTTGTCCCGTGGCTTTGTTTAATTTCAAATTTTGGCCCACTCTGTATTTGAGTTTGACACTCCTGGGTTAGACGCAGAGTAGATTAGGACTGATAGCTGAGTCTAGGTTCATGCTCCAAATAAAGGAAGCTGGAAGGAAAATACAAGCAGATAGTGTAGAGTTTGTTTGCGTCCTTGCTTTAGAAATACACAGTTGGGGACAGGTTTGTGAAGGTATGACAGCTATGACATCTCTGTTGGTACACGCCGAGTTGAAGAATTTTACCTGAGGGCTTGGCAAACATACTCTGTGCTGGTGGTAAGAAGCAGGTTCACATGTCTGTTTATAAACTCTCTCTCTCTGACCAGTGTTGTGAAGTGAGGTCATTCCTGTCCAAACTGTAATTTTACATAAACATGTGTAACTGCTCAGGTTTGCTTAAAAGACGGTTAATTCTGCTAAGCTTGTTCATTGTTTCAACTGATTATTTAGAAAATGAATTGGGAAAATATGTTTCTAGTGGAATGCTAAGGATCTTATTAGCTAACCAGCATGTTAGTTTGCTGGCAAGCAAGTTGCTAGCCACTTTAGCTACCTGTTTTCAAGCCATGTAACTAACATAAGTGTGTATTAACCTGTGTAAATATCTGCTCATGTTTATAGTCTTTAGGACACTATAATACACTGCAGTTGCAAACATTTATCTCTGTCATTTTGATTGAATGTGTATCCAATGTGGCTAGGAATTTTACTTAATAAATAGTTAGCTAGCACTTTAGTGATATCATCAAAATTTTGCCAGAACCAGACCACAGAGATACAAGAAGACGAGTACTCATTTTTCTCTGTGATTTGTTAACCTATAAACGCTTTATTTTAGGCTTTATAAGCGATTCTGTTAGCATAATACAATGAAGTGCCAGAAAAAGTGGTACCACTGAGTACTTGGTAGGTTCCCTATAGGGCATGGAGTCTATGAGCATGAGGCAATATTCTGTAGGCAATGAACACTATAATTCCTGCAGAGTAGTTCACTATTTTGCTGTATTCCGAGGTGTAGGATTTCTGTGTTCCACAGAAATACGGTGTATAGGATATATCGATAACATTAGGTCGAAATGGAAAAATCCAAAATTCAGACGATTGTTCCTCCAACCATAATTTGGCATCTCTAGACATGAAGGGCAGTGCATTCTCTGTTACCAGTTTCATGAAATGCCAACTACACAAACCTCATACCATTATGAAGCCATGTATTTTGCATAGGCTTGTGTGTACCAGTGTTTCTGGCACTTCAGTGTAAATATCAGTATGTGTAAGTATCATTACGATAAAGTAAAATCATTAACGCATCATTAACGTTAACTGTATTTAGCAGCCAGCTACATTAGATGAAAGCATTTTATTTCATATACACAATCCCACTGAGGAAGATTGTTGCAGTGAGAGTTTTAAACTAATTTTCTAAACTAAAGTGCTTAGCCGCTATAGTGAACAATGTGTGTGCTGTATGAGCCTATATATAGGCTATGAGGTTCGATAGCTTATCAGCTCTGCAACTCTGGCCTATCTAAGATAAAGTTAGACAAACATTCCTTTCTTTCTAAAGTGATGCACAGCCTGCACATTCAGTATGAGTATTGTATGAGGTACTCTAGCTCACATGATACAGCCAGCAATATTAAACCAAACTCTTTTTTAAACTTTTCCGGATATAGTATTCTTTTCATAACTCCTATATGTTGGACTGTATTGCTCAATTTATTAGCCGTTCCATATTGTAATAGTCCAGGAATGCAATGTGTTTGCATCTTTTATACATTATAATTTGATCCACTGCATGTTTGGATAGTTGCATACTGTTTTATTCATGAATACTGCCATATCATAGAGAAAAACTACCTTGCTTGCTAGCTAACACAGTATGTGTAAGGGCAATGAAGGTTAACAATAGCAATATCATCTGCAGTAGCAGAGATGTAGCTAATCTCAACAAACTGCTGATGCGATAAATAACACTCGCATTTATATATATATATATATATATATATATATGATCATTGCATGAACAAAAAAGTCCTCTCCATGGCTGCTGGGTAACAACTATGCCATAGATACTCGCTATGTGCCAGCGTGACATTGAGCTAAATGTCCATGTTATAGCCAGCCTGAAGGACACACACAGCACCTCTTGCTGGAAAAATCAAACAAAACCACAATGGAAATCACTGTCAGTAACACTCCCCCTCCAGCTGCATCACCCATCTATGATCCAGTAAAACTCAGGCTTCTCAGTCCCCTGCTGTTGCATGCTATTCAAAACTAGGCGTGGTCATCCACTTATTAGTAATCTGGGTCACACAGTAGCACTCTGTCCTGCCCCTACCATACGTACCATTCCCTTTTCAGACACAGAAGGCTGTTGTAGGACACATGAGGTAAAATGCCCGCGAGGTTTATGCTCTGCCATTCGTCCACTTGGCTGAGAGAGTGGGCCAGAAAGTCCAGTGGATCATAGCACATTCCTGCGAGTCTTTTCCTCTGAGTCAGTCATTTGGGACTTGTATTTTCTTTTGGAGTCTCATCTTATTATTCTTCCCATTCTTCCAAGAGTCAGGCGATAATTTGTGAGCAGCTGAACTTTAAATTGCGTCGTAATTGCTTAACTGCGCTTGTGTGATTCATCATTTTGACTCAGCAGAGGGGCTCTACGTGTTATGGGAGGTTGAGCGTGGGCTGAACATGTAGCTGGTGACTGATGAGACCATGGTCTGCTGGAGTCCTCTGACAGAGAAGAGAAATACCTGTACTGCTTACTGCAATTAATTGACAATATTACATAGTCTCATAAAGATTTGCCCTTGAAAGTCTTTGTCTCCTCTTGTGAAGGGATGAGTGTATACTTCACTTGGAATACAACTGCACAATTTTTTAAATGGATGGGCAGTTGCTGGTGTCTAGTCAAAATAAACTAACAAATACAATTACATCCATGTACAATACACTGATTTATGGTATTCACAATAGCATTTGAAATCAAGACTAGATGTATTTTCGTAAGGAAGCACTTACATTAGTAAAGTGATTGACCTTTACAGAATTTTACTTTTACCTGTAACCAGTCTATGCAGGAAAACACACACTACTGAACACACACAAGGGGCAGTGAATACACCGGAGTGGTGGGCAACCCTATATACTGCACCCAGGAGCAGGTGGGGGTTAAACACGTTTTTTTCACTTCAGGCACTTCAGTCGTGTCTAGTTGGAATGGGGATCACATCGGCAACCTTAACCAAAGTTTCCTTAACCTTGAGGCACCGCTGATGCCTAGAGCACATTGCAATCACAGCACAATTTAAAGTTAAGCCCGAACATTAACGCCTGACCAAAAAGAACGTTAAGCGTAATAATATGAGTACCCAAAAGAAAATAAAAGTCTCAAATGGCTGAATCAAAGGAAAAGACTCTCAGGTATGCACTATGATCCACTGGACTTTCCGATCCACTCTGTCATCCAAGTGGACAAATGGCAGAGCATAGACCTCACAGGCGTCTTTCCACATGCATCCTACAACAGCCTTCTGTGTCTGAAAAGAGAATGGTACGTATGGTGGGGTCAAAACAGAGTGCTACTGTGTGACCCAGATAAACGATAAGTGGATGACCGTGCCTGTTTCTGAATAGCGTGCCACAGCAGAGAATTGAGAAGAGTTTTACTAGATCATAGATGGGTGATGCAGCTGGAGGGGGAGTGTTACAGCATGAGACAGTGATTTCCATTGTGGTTTTGTTTGATTTTTCCAGGAAGAGGTGCTGTGTGTCCTTCAGACTGGCTATAACATGGGCATTTAGCTCAATGTCACGCTGGCACACAGTGAGTGTTTATGGATCAGTCGTTACTGAGCAGCCATAGAGAGGACATGTTTCTTCATTTGAGGATTTATACGTGTGTCTGTGTGTGTGTGTGTGTGTGTGTGTGTGTGTGTGTGTGTGTGCCTGCGTCTATGTGTGTATGTGTGTGTGTTTGTGTGTGAGCCACTCTAACTAAAGATGCATTTTCACAAGAAAATGTGAGTGTGATTGCGTCGCATCAGCAGTTTGTAGAAATAAATTGTTACATATGTTATCGCTATTGTTTAACTATTGTGTACACCATTATATATATTGTGTTAGCTAGTAAGTAGCTAGATAGTTTTTCACCATTATATTGCATATGAATGGCTGAAACAGTATGTTTGTAACTGTCTTTACAAACCAAAATGACAAACATGCAATGTATCAAATTATAATGTACAGAAAATGCAATCACACTGTATTCCTGGAATAATACAATACTGTACAATGTTGTCTGTGCATCATGGCTGACCCTGCAAATCTGGTCTGGATACACTCAGATCTCTGGTAGAAATATGTTATTGAAAGTTTTATGAGTGTTTTGCTCCTGACTAGCTCCATAAGAATTACTGCAACCTTATTCAGTGACATGCCATACAAATGTAAAAATACAGTGAGTCAGGAACCAATGAGAATTGGGAATGAGAAGCAAATATGCTTGTCTGAATATGCTAAAAGAAAATCACACTACACACCACAAAACAGATAAGAAAATGTGAAGAGACAAATTGTAAAAGGAACTTTACACCATTTGGCTCTAAATGATTCACATTGGCAGTGGTAGCTTAATGGTTAAGAAGTTGGACAACTTAGGAAGGTTGTGAGTTCAAATCTCAGCATTGCTAAGCTGCCACTGCTAAGTTCTTCAGCAAGTTGTATAAATGAAATAACTGTAAGTCTAAATCAGGTATTTCATTTATACAACTTGCTGAACATTTAAAATAAATATGTAAGTAAATAATAAAAAATATTATATTAAATCATTGAGCAACACCAAAAAGTGTAATAATGTGAATAATGCTAGCTAGAAATGCTAATAATCATTCATTAGAATTTGTCTACACAGGGTTACAACACACCATTAGCTCACTAGCAAAGAATAAAGCACATCACTAAAAATGCTAAAGGAAACGAAGATGTTTGTGCAATTTACCAAAGGCTGAATTACAAAAATCATGTGCTAATCAGCTAACTGGCTGATGCTACCTTGCTAGCTAAATCAAACAGCAAAAACAAAGGACGTGTTTTGACTGCATTGCTGTGGCTTGAAGTTTTGAAGTACAGAAAAACATACCAAACCTACACCACTAGTCAACTAGCTGGCTATGTCAAGGCCTAAAACACATGAATAAATAGCTAATTTTTTTTAAATGAGACCCTTTTACACCCGTGTGGTTTGGCAGATCTTCACTATTCTGTTAACACATCTTTCATAACACCCAACACTGACACTAGCCTGGCATACTTTCTGCCTCACGTTGCCTAAATAATTATGACATATTTCATAAATCAAGGCTTTTAACAAAAAAAACCAAACAAATCTTTTGCACCACAGATGTATATAGCTTGCTCTAACAGAGCGGTCCATCTTAGCCATTTCATTTTGTCCTGCAGGCCTTAGGGGACTGTAGTAATATATTATACACTCTCTCTTGCTATCGCTCTCTCTCAGACACAAACGCACACACACGCAAGCATACTTACACAAAGTTGGCCAAATGCATGTAGAACAAGAAAGAAGCTGTCATAAATTGGGTTTGCTCTTCAAAAAACATGCCATCTCAGCAGACGACCCTCCAATTCCTTATATATTACTTTATATTACACTGAGCAGAGATGTCAAAAAGCAGTCATTAAAGTTATTAAAAAACACGCCAGAGTCAAATACGTTAATCAGGTACAGTTAAACAACGGTATCTTAAATCCTGATGGAAAACTGCTGAAATAAATTTTAAAAGTAAGCACAAATTAGAATACATTTGCTTCATGGTGTTACAACTTGGCACATTTTGCTGTAAGTTCCTTTCCCATACAACATCTAGCTATCACTGTTTAAAATATTCCACACAAATTAAATTTTCACATTAAAATGAGAATGACCCTTAACATATTGTCTAAAATCTATTTAGTAACTTGAGTAGATTCTGGGAGTGGGCTGTTTTAACTATTTTAAAGCTTATAAGAAGAAAGATAGCAATTTTAAAATAGCATTACAAAGTAGAGTAGATCCACTGACTATTAAAAATGGTTCTGAACATATAAAGTAAAACCTCTAAAAGAAATGTAAATAAATAATGAATTAAAAATCTAGCTAAATCGCTTGACAAATATACAAAAATACTGTTTATTGTGTGGTCAATATTATATTATATTATATTATATTAGATTAGATTAGATTAGATTATTGTAATCATTGCCTAACCTATTTCGAACATGTTGTAAAAGTAAAATTTAACATAAATCTTAATTTATTTAATAACATTGCTTGTTTTGTTTTCATATTGTTACATTTGGATACACTGAATCATCTTTGAAGTGCAAGCATCGTCAGAACACTTATAAAAAGCCTGGGAAATGCATTTTTAGATGTCCCAGAAATCTGCTGCTTTCTTTCCAGGTGATTTATTCATTAGAGAAAGATGGTTGCAATTTGCAACGTCAAGGGCAGAGAACTCTGAAAAACCTCGAAACTGTGTCAGCAGCATTACATGGGATAACTTTGATAACTGGTATGGAAAGTGGAAATATGATACAGCAAACTTTTTGAAGACAATTCTGCCCAAAGCATTTATTCCAGTTATATATCTTTAAACCAAGTATGAGGACAGCAGCTCCAAATTGGACTTGCACTGACTTGCTACAAGTATTCCTGAAATTTCAACCAGGATAAAAGCATAAGCACACACTAAAGCCTTAAGCCTAAATTAGTACATGAATAAAACCCTTGTAACCTTTGTGACTTTGCTAGTTATTTTAGACTGTAGTCTATGAAGTAGTTCATTGCAATTTCCCAATAACTTGCAAATGTTTTAATACTTCATGCATGCACATGATGAAGTGTGTAAACCTTTTTTTAGTTTCTGAATGTAAATGAGAGTATGGCTGTACCCATTACAGTGTAGACTGCCATGTGTTCCCTAGAAATATTAGAGCAATGCTTTACTTATATGCTATAAAATGCCTACAGCCAACAATATTCTCTTAAATAAGTTCCTTACTGAAGACTGAAGCTAATCTTATCCAGCTAGTAAGCTGACAGTTCAAAATAATCTAAAGCTAGCTAGCACTGCTAAATTATTATTGCTTCTTTAGCAAAAACTAAAATGAAGAATTATTATGCACAATTGCTTCTTATGTTGAAAGTGAACTATTTGCGTGCTTGCACACAGAGGAATGTGACATCCGCGTTTAACCCATCTGTGCAGTGAAACACACAAACATGTGAATACTAGGGGCAGTGAACACACTTGCCTGGAGCGGGGGGCAGCCCCAAACCAGTTGCGTCTTGCCCTGTGCAGGGATCAAGCCCAGGACCTTCCAGTCACAAGACCGGTTTCCCAACCACTAGGCCACAGCTGCCCTGTTATACTTGACAGAATTTCACAATGAACACAAATTTCATTCCCACTCAAAAGTACTAGCATGCTAACTAGCATTACCGCCAGTTAGCCGGCAACAGAAAGCCTGCTTGCTAACTGAAGTGCCAATCATCTATTACTATTATGTGGCATGTACATATTTGCATTACAAACTAACACTTGGTATCAGGTCTGGGGGAAAAGCTGTCAGAGCTGTCTGTCCTTTACAGTTGAAGATCTTCAGCAGAAACATAAGGGTAACCTGTTTCCCTGCTGTCTGCATGAAGGGTTTGAAACGAGTGGCTGAATCCAAATAAGCACATTCTAATTTAAATATGTCCGGGAGGTACAAAGCCCTATGAGATGCTTAGTGACAGCTGCTAAAGCCAGAGCTTCTGACAAATGCTGAAGAAGTTATGTATCCTCAATTCAACCTCAGCTGAGGTCTTTCATAGTCTTATACTGCAGTATAATGCTGTGCGCTGCTATGATAGCCTTGGATAAAATGTATAACAGTATCAATATATAATGTCTAACAAAATTTCAAACAGGTCCACTAGACCCTATAAACCAAAAATTTTTAATTACACTAACTGTTCACTACATTGTTAAGACTGCAATTCACTTTCATAATCTCCAAGTCATATATTTTACAGTAGTGCATACTAAAAATACTGATTAGGACCAGGCATTTAGCTTAAAGGCAAAAAAATCTGCAGAGGCCAGGGGTTAAAAATTTATTTCA
>JAOVVF010000036.1:25585251-25599361 GCA_028565595.1 Duopalatinus emarginatus | reverse complement strand
ATTTCAAAGTTTTTAAACACTTTATGTTTGAAAAATGAAATTCATTGCCTTATAGTTAATTCCACTCTGAAACACAGTACACGAGTTTTCGCTATATAAACTTTATGGCCGATAGTACATGTGCACCTGAACATGACATTCATATGTCCTTGTGAAAAAGCCTATTCCAGAGGCATTAATATGCTGTTGGTCTTCATGACTGCTGCTGTAACAGCCTCCACTATTCTGTGAAAGCTTATTATTATTATTATTATTATTATTATTATTATTATTATTATTATTATTATTATTATAAAACAGTTGCACCAAAAAACAAATAATTAAGCATTTTATTTAAATCTGGGACCTCACCAAAATTACATAATTAATATACATAATTACATAATTAATAATTCTTATGTTAATATGCAAATCTGCTGGCATGGTGGAGTTGCTGTCTCACAGCTGGAGTGTCCTGAGTTTGATCCTGGGCTCTGAGTGAAGTTTCTGTGCATGTTCTTGCTGTGTTTACAAAGGTTTCTTCTTGATTTACTGGTTTTCTTCCACCTCCCAAAAACATTCCAATGAGTAGAAAAATTGCCAAATTCCCCCAGGTGTGAACATGTGTGTGCATGGAGCTCTTAAATGGACTGGCATCCAGGAAGTATTCTTGCTAGGCACCCAGTGTTCCCGTAGCCCTGACCAGGATTTACTGGGGCTTACTGTGGATGAATGATATGCAAGTCATTCAGGGTGAATTTTTCCTGTATTTACAATATGCCTTTCCCCCTCTGTCGAACATTTAAATTTTTTCTTTTTTTGTCAAAACAAGCCTTACCAGATTTTTCTAAACCACTGAACATCTGAATTCAGCCGGCAAGAAATCAGAGAACGTAGTCGCTGTGACATAGGACAAATCCTGTTAAAGAATACAGCATATTTAATAGAAGCAGCCATGGACTTGTGGTTTAAGAACCAGCCTTTCTTGGTACTGACAAGCAAGACATTTAACCCCCAACTGCTCCCTGGGCACTGTGGATAGGGTGGCCCACTGCTCTGGGCAAATCCTTCTAGTGTGTGTTCACTAGTGTGTGTGTGTGTGTGTGTGTGTGTGTGTGTGTGTGTGTGTGTGTGTGTTTTACTGCATGGATAGAAAGAAAGAGTAATTTACTTTGAATGGGTTTTGTATCAGGAGTAGGGTTTATTCTAGCACGAAATGGAAAGAAGACAGAAGGTTTCAATACTTAACATTTTTCCTGATATTAACTACTTTGTCTCAACTGGAAAGCATATCAGACATTACTGTACATCACGATTTTAACATTTATATTCTGGCACTCAATAGTTGATGCATTTTTCAAATAACTTGGCAAATAATCTGTCTATTCATTACTATTTTGTACATATGTTAAGAATAAAAAAAGAAAAGAAAACTACTACTACCTTGAGTATCAGTTCTTTCAGTTTATTGGCTTACTTGTCATGCCTTGCTAACTTGTCTTTGCTATCTGTCAACTCTTTGAATTAAACTGGATTAAACTCAAAATCCCAGAATACAGTGTGACCTACAAACATGGCTGCTCTGGACTACAACTCCCAGTCATCACAGGTGCTTGCATGTTCCCATTCAATTACTCACAGACACCTGCACACAATTCCAGGCACTGCATAAAAATACTCTCACGCAAACTTTGTGAAGTATACGCTCTGTGATTGTTTTCTAGTCATTACCAAGCCTTGTTCTTGATATTGCTGTTCTGGTTGTGCTTGCTCTTGTCTGCCCTAGTTTATGCTATTTAAAAATTAAACTAACCTTAACCCTGACCGCTATCAGTATTTTGTTTTTGGATCTGGTTTGGGAGTTCTGAGTTTAATAAAACTATGTTTACATGCACTTGCAGTAGCTCTACCTGTCTGACATTATTCTTCTATGTTGTACACAGCAGGTTTGTAAAATATTGACTTTTTTTATTACTCTTTATTATTATTAAAAAAAAGAAAACAAATAGAAAAATAAACGATTTAATTATCAAGAAAAGATAATTTAGGTGATTTGTCTGTCATGCACATGTACACATGTGCACAAGTACATTTCTATATAATCATTTTTAGTTGCCTAATGACCACTTGGTTGACATTTTTCATACATACATTGATTAATTGTTTCATATTAATGAACCAAGGATGCCCCGCAGACTTGGACAAGAGCATGTAAGATTGGGAGTTTAAAACATGTATAAATCATTACAGATTATTATGCTTACTGGCATAAAACGTCCATTTTATTGTGGAGGAAAAGACTTCTCCTAGGGCTAACTCATACTAGTGCACTCTAAATTGTGCCACTCCAATGCAAAATGTATAAAGACTGGCAGGTCTGGTATTGTATTATACTATACTATACTATGCTATACTATACTATACTATACTATAGTATATTACACTCAGAGTAAAAAACATGGAGAAAATAACAGTTATAGTTATATAAGTTTGTTCTTTTATTATTATTATTAATATGATCCTGTAACTAAGCAAGTTCACTTGGTGTTTCTTTCAAACGTCACATAAGACATGTTTGTGCATGTTCAAATAAACTTGTTATTGCTGCTCCGGAGTAGCATAATAATGATGGTAACAGTGGTGTGGGTGAATGAATGGTAGCTAGCTAGTATTTCCTGCAATCAGCCAAGTCATTCTGGAGCTAATCAATATTCTCAGCCATCATCTATGGGCTACTAATGCCAAATACTAATTAATTTTGTAACATAAATTCTTAGTTTTATTTTGCAATCTGTAAAATGTCACTTTGTATAGTGCAGTTGCTACTACATGACTATTGCTTCTATTGTATGGTAGATAGATGCCTTGCAAAATTCCATTGTACCTGCATACAAGGTCAATGAGGCATCTATTCTATTCATTACACCATCTTACTGACATTCACTATTCATAAAACTGTAAATTGTTTTAGTTAAAGCTTTTATTAGTTTAATGGAGCTAGGACGTATTAGTGTTTTTCATAAACTTGTAAAAAGCATTAGTTAAGTAATCCATTAAATTGATGCACAGTCACTTTTCTCTCCTATATGCATCAGTTTATCTTCAAAGTTGCTCATGAGATGCTTCATAGTCACTTTTTTTCTGCTCTTTCTCAGCATGGACATGAATAGCATTCCCATCAGCCACTACTCCAATTCACATAAAGCAGAAAGCCTCTGAAGCACATGAGGCACTTCATGCTCAGATGATTACATCCTATTAAGAGTGACCGTGGCCCAAGAGCAGACACACTCTTAGTCTCCCAGTCATAGACTAGTACTGCTACTTTTTCTGCTCCACTGGCACACATCTTGGCACTGTAATGACTTTATGAATAATGACATCAATCAACCAGCTTCAATGAGTTCACATAGTCCATGCTTGCTGACCTTTATAAACAAGCCACACTATTGGACTTCAGAGTATACACCAGCAGCAGGTGTGCTGGGCAAGGGTCCAAAGTTTAAATAAATTTCACATTTTTGTCCTTTAAACCAACAAAAGCTTTGATTACAGAACAGTCTCTCTGGCATAACCAAGACTGGACCTCAGGTATCTGAACTACTGTTATGTGTGATGTGGGATTTTTCTGTGTTTTCTTTTTTTTACCTCAAAGTTTCAGTCTATTAACAGTGTTAGAAATGTCAGTAGGTGTTTTTTTACCAGTCAGCCTACACATTATAGCCTTATCCATTGAAATTATATTTTCACATATTCCACAAAAGACACATTCATATATGTTACATAATCCTGAAAGGACTGCCAGAGAAATTACAGCCAAGTTGAGTTTTGGAAAGAATCGTCAAAAGCCATTAGGAAAATCACCTAGTCTTAGAGAGACTTTTCCGAACTCACATCCCAGTCCCTGTTATATATTAGCGGCCCAATAGCATTAATGTTTTCTGTTTAGAAGGTAGGTTATTAAATATCATTTTAAGTGCTCATATAGAGGACAGTCAGCAGAAACCTGTCAGATATCACTTTGATTGACTTCTGGAAAAAAGCCAAAGGTGATCTTACCATCTTACTTTGGCTTTACAATTGGGCTATGCTGCCAACCGTGTCCTTTGAAATCTTGTCTTTAGGAAAGTGTGCTTATACAACAATACAGAACGGAAATGTTTTTATTAAGGCTAATTTCTAACCTTGCCTCGACTGGTTGTTCACAAAGATAATGTTAAGTAAAGAGTCAGAATGCAAAACTGCCTAAAGCTGTCTAAAACCTTGCTAGATAAATGTGCTTTTCTCATGACTTAATCAAATTGTTGCATGAAAGAAAAATAAGCCTTTACTTTTCTCGTCACATAGCAAAATTCCTCACGCATCCCAGCTTGTTAGGCAGTTGGGGTCACAGCGTAGGGTCAGCCATGATACGGCAACTCTAGAACAAAAATGGTTGAGGGCCTTGCTCAAGGGCCCAACGGTGGAGTCACCACCACCCATAAATTATCTCAGACATGCTATCCATTGTGAGAAAAGAAAACTGTGGCGTCAAAGAAAACTGCGGTGTAAGCCTAATCAGTACAGTTTGTTACCAGTAAAAACTTTTGCACCGTTAATTATCAAAACAGAGAAGACAGATTACTTTAGACAGAATAGAACTGACTAAATTGATAAATTATTATTACTGAAGTAATATATATTCCATTGAGGAGCCAAGTGCAAAGATGATAATGCTACAATGTATTGTTTAAAAGCCATAAATTACTTTTTACCTCAAAAACTAATGAGCGAGAACTTGTTTTCAATTATAAACTTAAAATCTGACAGTAATGTTGTTTTCCCATAATTTCAATGCAATTTCCCACCTATTCCCTTTTACCTAGACCTTTGGTTGAGATACATATGCGGTTAAACATATACACTATATAGATGAAAATTTCACTACATACTGTACGTAATTAAATTTGAACCAGCACTGGCAGACCGAAGAAGATGTGGCATCACTCTCTTCATCTGTGATACCATTTCAGATTACATACTCTCCATGTGCATTCATTCAGTTTTTTTAATTGCTTGGTGCCAAGAGATGACAGTTTCACACAAAGCAGATTAACAATGTGACCCTGTTGTCAGCTGTACTGGTGTCAGTCTCAATGGATACACAGATACATAGTAAACTGTGGCAGGATTGTAAAGGATGATAGGACACTGCTGTCTCACTACAGATAGAAATAGCTGTTGCAGATAAACATTCGGCATATCTAATGGACAGTATGCCACAGAAATAAAGCTACAGTATTAGGTAACACAAATACATCCTGAAAAACTGATCCTCTTGGACATCACAGAGGTCTCTTTATAGTCCTACACACAACACTTAAAGTAAATGTCCTGAAGCAACTATCAACACAAAAGAGCCCTGGTGTGTGTGGTTGGTTGTGTATATCAAAACAAAAGGCCCCTACACATTGCACAAAACACACTGTGTCCAATAGTTAACATATTAGTTAAAATCATACTTATCTGACATGTTGTGTTTCGACAGTATGTAATGCTTTGTCTGTGTGGGTGCCATGGGGTTTTTGATGTTGCCTACGCATAGAGCAGAAGCACCTCGCATGGCTTAGCGTATGAGAATGCTGTTGTGTGATGAAAACACCAGATCCTGCCAGTGTGACAGGCAATCTTCTTGTCCCATTCATCATACTCATCCTTCACATGTCTCATCCTGCCTGTCATGTCCTCCACCCACATCCAGCAGCACCCACGATTAACAGTGCGTGCCCTACTACTTCTCACGGACCAAACCCCCCCCCCTGTACGATTAACGTAATTATATATAAAGAAAGGTCTTAAATGTATAAGAATGGCTCATAGCTCTTGCAGATATGGCCATTTAAAACTCTACTGACTAATGTTCATGAATGTTCATGAAACACAAATGGTAGAAGACGTTTAGGTTTATTGTTTTAAACCTGGCCCTGACTTAATGATGGTGAATAAACATATTTCATGTGTTTTATAGTACATAAATCAGAATATGTATGTGTAGGAGCTCTGTTATCTGATCCTTAGCTGAAAAAAAGAAAGAAAAAAAGTGAGCGATCATTGTAAGGCATGTCCCTTTCTCAGGTAATCAATAGCTCATCTACTCCCATTACATTTCTTGTTTGTTCACGTCTCAAGGCAAACACAAAAGCCAAGATGTAATGTGCATGTCAGTAGCAGATGGATTACTGCACATATTACTTACCATCATTTGCCCTTTGTAATTAGTCCTATAATTATTAGGCATATTAACTACCATTGCTAGTAAAACCCTACAATCATATGCAAAATATGTTTATTTATAACACTTTCAGATCAGGTTCTACCTAATAAAATACTATATGCAGTGCTTTGATGCCTTGATATTTTTTCTTTACAAACCAACCTTTGACTTAGCCGTGCCCAAGCTAGGGAATGACGTGATTACTCTATGCTCTGCAGCTAGTTTAATCAATGATCCTCTGAGACCTGGCATTGCATTGCCACATGGAAATGTCACTGTGGTGTCACCTGGTATACAGACTTACTCTTACAGAAGTAACAGATAAAAAAAATCTCATGTTCGTTGCAATCCTCTGACATACACATAGGAAATAAAATGTCTCATATTTAATGTAAGATAATTCTGTAATGACAGTAACCAGAAAAGAAAAATATGAAATAATATGGGATGAATGGGCATGAATGGGATGGTATGAAATTACATGGTATAAACATGTTTAAATAAGAAGCTAAAATGGTGAGACTTTCCTATATCTCAAAATGTACTGCAGCGCACATTTCCACACAGTCTGTTTTTGGATGTCTATGATTACGAAATGTGGCTTTATAGTCAGGTGCAGATGAAGTAGGGAAGGCAGATATGATGTGCAGTTTTCAGCCAGGAGGCTATACAGCAAAATGACTGTCCTTTAAATGAAATAGGACTGCCTGCACAGGAAAACCAGAGATTTGTTGCAGGGGCGTATGAAATATAATCACTCCTTTGTCAGCTCTAGAGTCGTCTCCCTCAGCAGCTTTAACACCCACAAAATACAAAACTGACCTTCACCTAGTCTGTTTCAACCAAAAAAACAAATGAAATGTTAAGAAATATATTCATTATTGACTCATTGTTTGCATCATGCTCTGAGAGAAAATATGCATCTTATTTATTTTTTAACTACACTCTGTTGGGTGTTTCATTTTTAGAATAAAGTACATAGCCCCCTATTATTAACTATTATTATTATTATTATTGTTGTTGTTGTTAATCATTATTATTATTATTATTAGTATTATTAATTAATAATAATAATAATAATAATTAGGGCTGTCAAACGAATAAAAATTTTAATCGTGATTAACTGCAAAATACAGAACAAAACCAACTCAATCATACTCTTCTTAATAGAAGTAAAACTAGTGAAATGAAACTTCCCGTTTAACAGATCTTTCATCATCACTCAAAACCGAAACCGTACTGCTTGATGAATACTGCACATTTGGACACACCAGTCACGTGCACATACTGTTTTTGCGTACTGTTCAGTACGGAAGTATGCGATTTCGGGCGCAGCCTTACTCTTACTGAAGCAGCGCGCGACAAGCCTCAACATGAACTACAGGTGAATCGCAGGGCCAAATTAGAATTTGAGTTAACGGCACTGTTTTATTTATCGCGATAATTTGAGATCGCGTTGATGCGTTATTATCGTGTTAACTTCGACAGCCCTAATAATAATAATAACAATAATGATAATAATAATAATAATAATAATATGATAATAATATCATCACCATAAAACAAATTCCACTAGCAGTTTACTTCTAATTCATCTGCTGAAACTGCTATAGTGTTTCTCTGTGGTCAATCTCTAGTTAAGAATGCATGTAAATTTAACTTTCTACCAACCTGATTTGCATTTAGAAAAAAAATGTGTGTAAGTTTAATAAAGTAGAAGTATGGAAAATGCAGGATTAAAAAACACATGTTATCTACAGAAAGCTATGTGACTTGATATGTCCCCATAAGAGTCACATTAGCTTAAGTAAATTAATCTGCTTGGAAATGAAGAAACGTGAGGCTAATCATCATATTTCCCTACTTGATATACTTCTTTCTTGGATAACTGTACTCTTCTAAGTAGTTTATACTGATTAGGATTTGCCTACTGTTGTAAGACTTTGCACACAATTACAGTGTGTTCATATACGCTGTATGTATATGAGAGTAAATTTGGCCACACGCTATGCATATTCTTTCATTTGGCATGAAGGCAAGGAATTAATAAACAGCAGCTCAAGCTGATTCATGTATAACACTCAACTCCCAACAGCAGTTACACACAATAGTTAAGACCTGGTCATTTGATGTAATATTTTAATTGTTTAAAAATTCAAATTGTAAAAACTTATTAATTTTAACCACATGTGTAATAGTTATCCAAAATAAAAATGTGATTGCATTAATGTATTTTGCAAAATGTGCAAATAAAATCTTAACTTTGGCCTTGTCAGTTACCCTTGTTTCTAGTTTGTATGCAAAACACTTCTGATTTAGCATATTACCTATATTTAGAAATAAAACTTTATTAGAAGCTAAAGAACACATCTTAACCAGGGGTGCCAATAATTATGGAGGGCACTGTATAAGGACTAGCCACACACAATAAACCACAATATGTTCTTTCTATGCTTATGCACTGTTACTAGCAGGTGTGCTTACTAATGAAATCAGCTAAGGCTTATATTAATTCACTTTATTCACTCGTGCCAGAGAAACACAACAGATGTTCTGATTAAACAAGTCTTAATGTGGCACAACACTATTAATGGTGAACTATTATATCAAGCTGTTGTTCATCCTGATAGTGGCTAAACATAAATCTGCAACATATTCACATTCATGTTAGTTTAATACCAGTTATGACTAATTTATTCTTACTTGACTGGTAACTGGGTCCATATTGTGTACCTGACTGTGGCTTTGCTTTATTTTTCCACCAGAAATGCAGTTGATCCATGTGATTCAGAGCGTGAGCCTCTCTGTGCCAGTTCTCCCTTTCTTATTTTCTCTCCATCTGCTCACCATTTCTCTCTATGTCTCATTCTGAGGGATTCTTTCTGAGTCATTTCCACACAAATGACTTCTTTCACTTTTCCAATTCAACGTTATTTAAGAAAACACCCACCAACATTTTCCCCAAGCATCTACTGGGTATTTCCATGTATTTTTCACTATAACTGGTCATGGCAAGTCATGATATTACATCAAAGAGGGTATTTAAGAATTTTTGATTTGTTCATGTCCATGATATTGTTTTCTTCAAATATGATGAACTCAAAAGTTGTTACTCTTTTGCGGAAAAAACATTAAGCTAATAGTTCAATGCACAATGTGTGCTTAGCCTTTTGTTTTTTCCTTTTGTTTTTCTGTTTTCCTGGCAAAAGAGGAAAAATGGAAATATAATAATTTACATCATTCACATTCATTACCTTCAACACAAACCACAACCCAAATAATCTGATGTGGATGTTAAAAACTGAACTTTATACTGATGTCTATTTTCTATTTGTTGAAAGACAGATAGGCCATAACCCTGCTAGCCCATTTATACCTACCTCTGCTGCTAAAATACCTGGGCTAAAAGGTTTCACCGTCAGTCAGAAACTACACCCCAGAGTGTAGTCAGGGTGCTTAGACCTTAAACACCCTCACTGTGGCGTCTGAAATCTCAAAAGCAGCTCAGACCTATACAGCCATTTAATTAATAGTCAGTATGTCTTCTGCTGTATGAACAGCTACAAAACTGACTCAGCTTCATAATGCACAAAGGCATGGAAGTACTGCAAAGCAAACACTAGCCTATGCTTTACTACAGTGGGGAGAAGGCTTTGTTTACTTGGGATTATTCATGAGTGATGTCAGTTTGCTGGGTAAGAGCAAGATTCCTACAAGGATTTGCTGTGATGCAATGTTTGAGACCACAGAACTGGAACGCTCCATGCAGCGTTTCCAAATGGAGGGGAGAAATGGAGCCAGTCCACAGGATGTGCCTCTTCAGGGACTGGATAAATATTAAATGAACGTATGACTCATACATATCCTGATTATCTATGCAAACGTTGACATTTATCTATACATTGGTGGTCTTTAAATCCACTGCTTTATATAAAAGAAATGTGAACCAGACAAAAAAAACCTGCAAATTCATGTGGTATCAAGTATATCAAACTTATCAAACTACAAGTACACTTAAGTGTCAGAAAAACTGGCACAGACAAGCCTAAGCAAAATACATAGGCTGGTGGTGGTTCCATAATGATATGGGGTCTGTTTAGCTGCCATTTCATAGGACCCCTTTTACGTCTAAAACCATCACTGACAGGTAAACACTATGGTTGCTCTTCTTTCATCTCCTACACTCATTCTGATGGGTTTAGCCTTTTCTAAAAGGATGTCGAATTATGGTTAGAGGAACACTTATCTGAGTTTGGGGTTTTGCCATTCCCACCTAAATCTCCAGATCTCAGTGTTATCAAAAACATCTGGAATGCCATGCATCTTGATGTGGAACACAGAAATCCTACATCTTGGAATACAACAGAATTGTGGACTGTTCTGCAGGATGGTGTTCAAAATATTTCTGCAAGCTTGTGGAGTCCATGCCCCATGGGGGACCTACCAAGTATTATACCAGTTTTTCTGGCACTTTAATTAAGTTATGTCATGAAAAAAAAATCTTATTAGGTTCTGTAATAATGCCTAACTATTTCAGAAGCCTTGCCCTGGGCAATGAATAACTAACATTAGCTTACCAAATGAGAAATAAATGACATGAAAAAAAAAACTATTCAAGCATGCTGTCATTGCCTTGTATCAAATAATGGAAACTAGCCTCATTTCTCTGGAGTTATTTCTCTCCTGGCCAATTATATGGAAACATTTTTATTAATGATATTTTAATGATTTACATACTGAAGTCTTTTGCCATATAAATGTATTCAAATTTGTTTCTTCCACAAATTCTCCGGATCATGTTTTGAACTGCAGCTACTTTATTAGTTGAGAGATGTGCTTTGTGTAAATGGCAGGCTTCTACTGGGAGCACAAGGGAGTCCAGTATCATGAGTGTGAACCGCACGCAGCTGAGGCTGAGGCTGCCAGAGGTTTATTTTTAGAGGGCTGTACCAATGCTGCATAACCAAATAAATGTCGATCAATCTACATCACAGCGGATGTTGACACAGGACAGGAAATACTCTGTCTCTCTCGCCTCATATTGGTCTCTGAGGCCTTGTAGCCACAAGGATAAAACAGGGCATCTCTGAAATAACTGCTGCTATATAAAATAAAAAAAGTATATATAACAGCTGAAAATACAGTCAGGACTGTTTACAGTTAAGATGAGGTACGAATTAAGCGACTAAGTACTTGATTCACAATTAATATCTAGTTTTAATTTGCTATGCATTCATCTCTGGATCCTAAAAGGATCGATGATTGTTTTTAAAATATTCCGTACAGCCAATTTACATACTTACAAAGGTGGAAAATACTTTGTTATTGTACTTTGCCTTCCTAGAACAAATTTTAGCTAAGTTTAGCTAATTTGCTAACATTTACTAGCTACAGATAACTTAGTTAGCCTGTTTCCTTTCCAGAAACCAGCATAAATTTCTGCAGCTAATAGAAATAAATTAGACAGCCAATGTCAAAATCTTCCTAATGGTAATCATTGGTTATTTAGAGTCCATTTTACTTATAATTCAGCAGCGTTACCCATGCATATGACTAGCTGAGACTAAATGTTCTCAGGCACAGCTGCTTTAAAATTAGGTTGTCCTAAATGAAAAATAATAAAAGTTACTTTATTTTCAATGACTTATTAATATATTTTTAAGTTACTTTGACTTGAGTGTATGTTCGGCTGGATACTTCCACTTTTAACTAAGTGCAATTTTAAATCATTAACTATAGTTTCACTTAAGTCTAATGTCTCAGTACTTTTTCCAGCCCTGCATATTTATCTCCATCCTTGGCTGTCTTTGGCACTGAAGCTGATGTTTTTTTGGCCCTGAAACACAAGCCCATAGCCTATACCCTCTTAAATTAAAAAATCTCTATAAAAGAAATGAAGTTTGACAGACCACTGCATACAACCCTCAACCCCTTCTCTTTATTCCCATCTTAAATCTGTTTGTTCAACCACGTTGAAATGGTTATTGCACAATCCTCTTCTGCACTCATAAGAAAAGCCTTAACTAAGCATAGCCTTTAAACAAATTTGGCTCCAATCAAGCAGCATTCCTGAATATAAGCAATCAATTTAAAGCTCAACTTCAGAGACGGAAAGGATGCAAACAGAGGTCTATGTGCCATCTATCATTATCACAGGCACAACACATTTTTCCAGTCTGCAGTGCAGCTTGACTATGGGGGAATGCGGTGCTTGGCAGGGGCATAAATATAAAGCGAGCCAGACAGCAGCACTTCTGATGGAGTATCTCGGGACAGATGGGGTGGTTGCATGACTTCTGAACAAAAGCCAGAGGGATTGGCAGGGGCACTGGCTTATTGTTCTCTGATGTTTTTTTGACATAGGCATCTTAGCATGTTCTGCTTATTTTGATGTACAACACATTTCTTAGTAAAAGCAAAGAATTTAGCAACAAGAATTTAAAATGAGAAAGTACAGAGACAATGGGGTAATTAATGCAACATTGTGGACTATTTATTTAGTAGAATATTAATATGTTGCCACTATTGTACCTGCAAAACACACACACAAAAAAACGCACAGCAGCAAAGCAAGACACACAAAAACAAAACCAAACAGATGACAGCAAACTTGGACCTTAAATAGGTTCTTTCAGACTAACTTTATGAAATCCACTTTGTTCACAGGAACATTGTTATGCTAGAACAGGTTTGTTCCAGTGAAGTGAAAGCTTTTAATGCTACAGCTAACATTCTATACAATTGTTCACTTTGAAATAAAAAGAAATAGGAAACAGGAGGGGCAAATACTTTTTCATAGCACTGTATTCTGTTGAAGAGAGTTATAAATCTTACTACTGTAAATGTAAACATAATGTAAAAGTTGACAGCATATCTAAAGTATCATTACATGAATGCCCTTAATATAAATAAGCAGGAATAAAAGTATCCATTTCATTTGTACTCATATTTCCTCTTAATGTAACCATCAACCAGTTCTCAATTTTTTGTGGCCCCGCAGACTGACACACAACAGATCCGGTTGTCAATAAGCATGTGATATTTAGTAAGGACCATTTCTGTTTTCAGTTATTGTTTTCAAATTTTCTATTCTGTTTATGGTTGCTGTTTTCTGATTTACTTTTACTGTTACTGTAGTTTTCAATGTGTTTTCAACTTATGGGCCACAATCAGCATTGACATACAATAAACCATCCAGTAAAATCCACACCTATGTTACTGTTTTCATCTCTACATGTTACTATGCACAAGCCCCTAACTCACCCCGCTTTGTAATCATTTCCAAAACAACTACTTCATTACGGCTGCACTGATTTATTCTCCTCTCACACGACAGACAACAAGGTTTTAAATCACCATGTATTGTATGGGTTCAGACACCACTTAGCCTACACTCAATGCTCTTCTGACATGACTCAGTCATGAGGCCAGCAGTGACATCATTCACAAACTCTAATGTTTCAAACTCAAGACCTCTCTAAATTCAATCTAGCTGAATTAAAGCAATTCTGCAAAAATGAGTGAGCCAAAATTCCTCCAGTTTTTGAAAGCATTTGGTTGCAACTGTTGCTGCTAAAGGTTATTATTAGGGCTGTCGAAGTTAACGCGAAAATAGCGCGTTAACGCAGTTTCAAATTATCGCAGTTAAAAAATTTTGTGCCGTTAACGCAAATTTTAATTTGGCCCTGCAATTCACCCGTAGTTCATGTTGAGGTCTGTCGCACGCTGCTTCAGTAGATAGAGTAAGGCTGTGTCCGAAATCGCGTACTTAAGCAGTACAGACTGAATTTGAAGCAGTGTACACTGTTTTACCGTTAAAGCAGTACGCAATTCCAGTATGCGAGCGAGCAGTATGCACAGCCTTGGACGCACTACATC
>JAOVVF010000036.1:25543335-25575752 GCA_028565595.1 Duopalatinus emarginatus | reverse complement strand
AGAGAGAGAGATAGATAGATAGATAGATAGATAGATAGATAGACAGAGTATACACTCACTCACTATGTTATGCGGCATACCTGTACACCTGTTCATTCATGCATTCTGTCACCTGTGTGGCAGACAGCAGTGCAATGCATAAAAGCATGCAGATACAAGAGCTTCTGTTAATGTTCACATCAAACATCAAACATCAGACTATGGCAAGGTTGTTACCAGACAGGCTGGTTTGAGTATTGTAGAATATGTTGGCCTCCTGGGATTTTCTAGAGTCTACATGCTGCAAAAAAAAAAAACATTCAGAGAGCAGCAGTTTTTTTTGGATAGAAATGCTTTGTTGATGAGAAAGCTGAGAGAAAAACCAGGAGATTGCTTCAAGCTGACATAAAGCTGACACTAAGGTTATGGTACCTCAAATAAACACGCTTTACAACTGTGGTGAGCAGAAATGCATCCCAGAACACCTCAAGCCTTAAGATGGATAGCTGCAACCACAGAAGACCACAATGGTTCACACTGCTGTGAGCAATGAGGCTACACTGGGCAAAGACTCACAGGCTGACATGCTAAGACTTGGATAACTGTATTAATATACAGGTATACCTGATAAATTGACTGGTGGGTGTAAATAAAATTCTTGGGCTTGTTCCAGGAGCAATTCAACAACATTCACATTTTTTAAAATGACATTCAGGGTAAAGATCAACACTGCATTATCTGAGGAACACTGCACTGTATTGATTCGTTTGATAAGACAGTAGAGCTGCCTTGTTTTCCTTAAAATGCAAGTCTATGTATGACCAGAGATCTATCCAGGGTGTTCCTGCTTTTTGCCCAACGGCCACGGGAATAAATTCCCAACCCCTCTGTGACCCAGTAGATCGATAAGCAGCTCAGATAAATTCTATATACATGGTTTGTTTATATATCTTGTCCTATCACAACAACAGCTGTGGTGTAAAAACTGTTGCAGTGACAGATGGAGAATAAGCTCATCAGCAATAATCACTCTAGTCCGAAGACAGATCAGGACTTCTTTGAATATATTATCGGTTTCATTTGAATCTTATTTGTGACTGCAAACATAGTGTGACTTAAGCAGCACAGCGATGTTAGCCATAGAATAGGAACTTGACTGGACGTTGCATCACTTGATTATGGTGCTCTCTACACAGGAAAAACTACATGTTTTTCAACACAGCCATGTCCGCCACAGAGTGAATGACATTGAGTCACTGGTATATCCTAGTCATGCCAAAACAATCTATCTGAACGAATGACTTCTGCTAGTGTATCATATTGTGATTTCAGCTTATAAAGTCATCTTATTGTGTGCATTTTTTGTCAGATTGTGATTTTAAATATCAAATTAAACACATGCCCGATTCAAATACATTCCAGCTGTTACGCTTAATTCAGAGCAAGGCTCCACACACAAGCGTCTGTGGTCACTACATTTAAATACAGAGCCATAAAACATCCCTGCTGACATATCCACTCTTTCAAACACTTGTAACACACCCAGAGCGCACACACACACACACATTCACACAAAAACGTAATTTAAAAATCCAGGCTTGTGTTATTATGTATCAGAGATTCTGAATCCCTGGGCTTTGGTCCAAACATCCGTATGCAGACTACAGTACCAGACACACACACACACACACACACACACACACACACACACACACACACACACACACACACACACTCAGATGATGTCAGTGTTTTGGGCAAGTGGCCCAGGAGATCATTTAACTGGATAAACATAATAGCAGGGTTCCTTGCAAGGTCCATCAACAACAGAAAAGACAACTTGGGTTCTTTTAAAAAAAAATATTGAAGCATCCACAAATTAAATCATTCTTGTTTTATATAAAATGCTGGTTATTTGTGTCACTGTGTAACTAATTTCTATTTAGTCTATTTCTGTTTGTGCACTTCTTTCAAAGCATTTGTGCTGCACAAAAGGTCATGAAAGATCTAGGGTTATTGAGGTTGTCCTACCAGTGCAACCAGTTAAAGTACCTTAAAAAGTTTTGGAAAAATAATGAATAATTAATGCACTGGTGTAATGCATTAGTGCACTGTTCTGTTTGCTCTTTTCTTTAGATATTGGCACTGAACCAAAAAAAAAAACATGATCTTGACTCCTGAGGTTGTCCCCCCAGTGCACCATGTTAAAATGTCTCTTTGGGCTTTGCTGCAAACGTTCTGCCAACATGAACAGTTCCTTAAGGTACCTTAACTTTAATATTAACCTCGAAAAAGTGTTAAGCGTAAACATAGTTTAGAGTGTACAGACTTATATGAGAACTTTATGGAGCAGTAAACCTGTTGCTCTGGTCCAGAACTTTTCCTCCTGACTTACCACTTGCATTTTTGCCACATACGAGGTGCTGGTAAGGCTGAAGGAGACCGTACAGCTCCGCATCGTTGTTGATCGCTTGCTCAAAGGCCTCTACAGTGACCGACGCAGGCATGCCGTTACCCTCCTCCAAGAGCGCGCTGTTCAGTACACGGCTCACCACCTCGCGTAAAAGGCTCTCCGTGCAGGCGGCTAGGTAGATGGCGGCGTGCTCGTGGATCCTCGATGCCACGCTGCTGTCCACCATCCAGCGAAAGAATCTCCCGACGTTGAAAACGAGCCCGCAGCGCTCCGACTTGCCGCGGCTGTATCTGTCCTCCGTGCCCATGGTGTACGTGGAGAGCGCGCCGAGCGCGGCTGCGGCGCAATTCGCCGCGATGGTCCACGACAGCACGATTTTGACGGCGCTTTGCACTTCGTACCTGGTGCAGCGCGCGTAGCGCACACTCAGCCGCCGCGTCTCCATGGCTATGCGCACCAGTGCGCGACTCAGCAGCGCTGAAAGCCTGGCGAGCAACTCGGCGCTCGAGGTTGCGCATCGCGGGTCGTCTTGCTTGTCGAGCACCGCTTGCACTTCCGCGAGGCTCCAAGGCACATCGTCGAGCTCGGGAAGCCTGGCGCAGTGGCCCGGGCACTCCAGCGTCTCACTGTCGTCCACCGGTGCGACGTTCACCGTGTCCGAGCTGCCGCGGCGACTGCGCATGCGGTCGGTTAGGCGGCAGCAGTTCGCTCCATGCGCGTACGGTGCGTGCGCCTCGGGACAGCAGCACAGTGACGAGCTAGACGACCTGAACGAGTCCGCCGCTCCGCCGTAACCCGAGTCGAGTGTCAAATCCTCCAGGGTCCTTGTGACCGATTTAGCCCTCTTCGCCATGGCTGCGCCGCATAGTGTCCCGCGAGCTCGGCGCCAACAGAAATAAAGTTCAGGAGAAAGACACGCTTCGATGTAAACAATGACTCTGTCCTGGTAGAGAAAAGTGAAATAACGAGCTGAAACGGTGTGAGGTGATGTTGAAAGTCGCCTGCAACAGTGCGTGTATGGCGCGATCACTGCACCGCAGTTAAAGGCGCTGAAGTAGCTGTAGAGAGAAGGAGGGGCAATAAGAGAGATGAAGCATACATCCAAAACACGCGTGTGAAAACTCAACCACTGTAAACAGTCTGTGGCGACGTCTAAAATCCCACACAAACGCACTAAACCAGTACCATACACACCTTCTAACAGGATACTGCACTCGCCTATTATATTATAGCCTGCTATAGTCCCGTTGCTGTAATATGTGCTTTTGTATATAGCCTTTACAATGTAATAATCCTGAATTGTGTTCATTTCTTCATCATCACTGAAAGTGAAGTCCTGTGTGATACAATATATTTGGATACAAGAGCCACTTGCATTGAAAAACACTTCGTCTTTGATAACCGTTTTGTCCTTGAAAACCACTGTGCAGTCTGGAGACAAGTCATGGACAGTTTGTCAAGTGATGCATTTATGCTTTAAACAAGCCAATGAGAGACAGATAGTCTGCATCATATATACTGCATCATATGTTACTCATCAGCCTGTTTATTCTGTTCAAATTAAACATATGTCTCGGGAAAATTGATAGGGATGAACAGATGAACACCTGGCTAAGGCAACAAGACTCTTTTTAATTAATATTTAATGAAATGCATAATGTATCACATCACATATCCTGAATGGGGTCATTCCTGTCAGCTGAACAGCATTCAGCATTCTGCCTGTCAAGGTCATTTATTTCTCTAGATGGAGCTGAAGATCAGAAAAACATGTAAACATTAGGCATGTGAAGCTGGCTATGTAAGCAAATGAAATCTCTGGAGAGTTGTGCTACTCACTGTGTCATTAATAGCCTATTTTCAGGAGACAACATGGTGTGATGTCTCAGAACAGAAACAAGTAAAAGAAACTGATCCGTTTTACATAAGTGTCTGCCGTTATGGGTCAGTGCTGTCAGTCATTGGTATAGTAAGTTGATTTCTCAACCCACTAACACATCTATATCTTATTCATTTGTCTTCTATACAATATATAGACCTAGCTATAGGCATTGTACACGTCATGCATTAGATTTATTTTTTTGATGGTCTCCTGCCATCTAGTGGCCATTAACCTCACCCTTAGATTAAAACAGACTTGTATTTTTAGGTACAATGAATTTCATATAAAACATATTTAATAAGTACCAATGTCCACCACAAAGGACATCTAAAAGTATACTGGTGGTGTGGTTACATTTTGGAGTATATCAATAAAAAATGCTTTGCACACCTAAATTAACTAAAAAAAAAATTCAGTGGATTATAGGCTTTATAAACATCATAAATGCATATGTTTTAACTTCCTACCTTCTTTTGCTCCCATAAAATGTGACTGCTGAAATGGCAGACCCCAATAAACCCCAATAAATAATACATCGCTGGAAAGTCCAGGATATGGTGCAGTAGGTTTCTGCACTGTAGCAGAAAAAGGACAAAAATTAATTTGCACGTCTCACGTTGAGTTACCACCACCAACCCGGAGCAACCTTGGGGGCAGCTGTGGCCTAGTGGTTAGGGAAATGGTCTCGTGACCAGAAGCTCGCGGGTTTGATCCCCACCCAGGGCAACACACAACCAAGGTACCCTTGAGCAAGGCACCTAACTCCTCTAACTGCTCCCTGGGTGCAGTGGCTTGGGGCTGCCCCCTGCTCTGAGTAAGTGTGTTTACTGGTGTGTGTGTTTCACTGCATGGATGAGTTAAATATGGAGGTCACATTCCTTCTGTGTGCAAAACACAGTAAGGCAAAATAGTTCACTTTCTCTTCAACATTATAAAAGCTGAACAAAAAATAACAATAATACACAACAATAATAATACCTATTATAATATCCTATTGTTTGTCTGTTTTATTTGTTTGTTTGTTTGTTTTTCTTTTCACCATAGAGTGTCACAGGAAGATAGTGAAGGACCTCATTTATACCAACAATAGACTCTTCTCTCTGTTATTCTCTGAAAAATGTTTTTGCACCCTGAAGGCGAACACGGAGAGAATGAGGACTCTCTGACAGACTTTCACACCACCATCCTCTCTTACACACAGTGATAGCTTGTGTGACTGCACATCTCCACTGCATTTTGTACATACGGACCCCTGCACACATTGTACAGAAATACATTCTGCCACCCACTTTGCACATTTTTGAGTTATTAAGAGTACCTGCTGTGTTAAACAGACTGTTGAGTCTTTACACCTTGTTTAGTCAAATTAAACCTTCACTAAACAGGTATTACAGCAGTATTGCAGCTAACAGGACCATAGTAACTGCCCCAGGCCCACTCTGGTTCTGACACTACAGACACTGATTTGACTGAAAGCTCAGAGGCTTTCTGACCTCCGGGTTGATACACTGTGGTTTAACACGGCTGACAAACACCTCCTTAGTTCGTGTGCTCATCCGGGTACTTCTCCTTTCTCTAATCGGCGCAGAGCACTGACTGATAAAGTCTACCTGCAGTCTACCTTTGTTAATGAAACTGTATTGTACACGGACTGGTGTCATAGTCATCACGTTATTAATAATACACTACATCACACTAACACGTGTGGGCTGATAACCGACTCATAATGTGGTTCTTGACGCGTCCGCATCGTTAAAACGTGACATCCAGTTACGTGTACGCGTGGTTTGGACCAACGGGGCAACGTCACGCGGTGTTTACGCGAGCGTGTGGGCGGAGTCTACGTGTCCTGAGCGCTCGAGCTGGAATAAAACGGACGTTGAACGCGGCGCGAGACCAACAGTGTATTAAGCTAAGTATAAGACGTGTGAGTTACATAGGAAACGGCTGTGTTTTGAACGGAAGCAGACGGTTGCGCAAACGGACGCAACGAAAGGCTTCAGGACGACTGGCGACCGTTTCTGTCTTCCCCTCCGTCTTTAATTCACGTTCCTGTGGTGACATTTTTGCGCCACCGTGTTATCTGTGAGCAAGCTAACTGTAAAGGTAGCTAACCGGCTAACACTGTTATTATATCACAACAAAATACGATGTGTTTGTAGTCGTTTTATGTGAGTTTAACTGCATAAACAACCCGAGTCAGTGATGTCTCTGTTCCATTGCTATACTATATGTGACCAGTGTTGATGAAGTCTTGGATAATTCACCTCAGGTCCATCAGCGACAGCATGGAAAGGTTTTCCTCGAGCAAGGTTAACTACACCACCACCACAGCTAACTCGAGAAGGCTGGCGTCTACTCCTGTCTGCTAACAAACTCTCAATCCAGCCTGTCCTTGACCTGTCGAGTGGACTTGTCTAAACTTCATCTAGGAAGCCTGTCTGGAGGACGGGGACAAGTGGAGTAATGGGGGTTAACGCGGTGCATTGGTTCAGAAAGGGCTTGAGGCTGCATGATAACCCCTCACTCCTGGAGTGTGTCGTAGGGGCGGACACACTGCGCTGTATTTACATACTGGACCCCTGGTTTGCAGGTTCATCCAACGTGGGAATCAATAGATGGAGGTAAGACGTGTGTCATTCTGTCAAACCACAAAGAACTGCATGGGATATAAACCTATAGGTTAACAACCAATGATGAAACAAAGTGCAGTGATTAATAATAGGGTTAGTTAGATAATGTTTAGCAGGTTTTTTGTATCAGATTGAAAGATCAGATATCTAATCTTACTTTTATGGCCTTAAAATTGATATAGACACGGTGTACTGAAATGGATTGTGCTTGTTGCTTTAGGTCTAGTAGGTTTAGTTTGTTATATATACAATGTTGTTAAATCTTAAGACTTGTTTGCATTTGGATTTAGAAAACTGCTCTTTATCTTCAATCCTGTTCAGCACAGTTTGACTGACATTACCGAAGAGTTAATTCAGGTGTCTGTCAGTTAGGAAATCATCAAACCTCTCCAACAGCATTAAAACTGAAAAAAAAAAAACCACACACACACAAAAACTCAGTCAGAATAATAAGAGAGCCCCAGATGATGAGTTTATTGCTTTTGTTGTATGCACATCAACATTTTACAAAAATCTCCCTGCAAATAGGGTCCTGGGTAGTCAGATGTACAATATCCACAAACATCCTTGAAGTCAAAAACGTGTTCTTAAAATAACACACTCAAGCATGAGATAACATTGCTAGGGCATGTCCGTGTTAAAGATAGTGTCTGTCTATAGTACAGATCTTAGTAGGAGGCTTTACTCCAACAGTCTGGTAATGACGTAACAGTGGACACTTGTCACCTGCCCTGGTACGGGACAGATGGAACTGGGTCATCGTATCAGCAGTAGCAGTTACCACATTCCTCAGTCAGCTCTGACCTACTTTTCCTTCTCTTGCCACCACCACCACCACTCCTGTTAGACACATGTACACTCACACATCAGTCCCTCTGCTGGAACACACAGACACACCAAGGAACAATATGTACTTTTGTTACAGCTACAATAACACTGTATTCTACTAACATGAACAGACTTGCACATGATACTTGAACAGTTGTGTTAATTTATTCTGCTTCAATGTAGAGGACATCGCTATTTAATAATAATGAATTATAACTAAATATTTTTATGTCACAGTCTTGACTAGTACATTCTTTTATTTAGGCTTGATGAAATGCACAGGCTACATTTGTATCAGATGCCCATTTCTGTCCTTTTTTCTTTATTAGTGAGATATTTTGAGATTAAAAGCAGGGAAACGAATGTGTATTTTGAGCACTAAAACATGCAGCCTGAATAAAAGCTAGAGCAAAGCCCACTCCCAGTATACACACTCAAAATAAATAAAAAACTAGGTGGGTGGGGTTTGAGTGGATCAGACATCTTTGGGAAGTCTGCTGTCAGGCTGGGCTGGATTCTGCCATGCTGACCCAGTCTCGGTGTGATGCCCCTGACAGGCCAAAAGAAGTACAAATGCAGCTCAGACAGGATTTAGCCCTTATGAGGTTAAATATGCCAAAGTCCCGCCAGGACAAATCGTCCTTGACCTTGTAGGCATTTAATAGTGTTTTGTTGAAATTATAGTGAAGACGAACTGACCTGAGGACATTTGTAATGGTCTATAATGCTCAGTGAGACATTGACTTAGTGAGACATTTTATTAAAATTTTTAAGGTCAAAGTTGCATTAATTATTTGGTGAAAATCAGCTCAAAGGGCATAAAGATGCAGGTATTTAATATGCTTCTATTGACAGGCTTGCCAGCAATTTGGGCTGGGAATGATAATGAGGAACATTTAACTGATGAGGGTGACTTCTCTGCTGCTTAAAAAGAATCATTCCCTGTTGTACACAGGGCCACAATTATCACACATTTCCGGCCTTCTCAGAGAGTGCCAGACAGAGAAGAGCCAAGATTAACTCTCCCTTTTAAAAAATAGGATATCTAAAACAGTAGACATCCCGACCCACTAATGGCAGAACAATCCTCACCCGTCCGTGAGAATCCCGAAATAGAATTATCAGCATGTTCTCAGCATCCCCTCGCTGTTCATATGAGGTGAACAAAGGGGCACCCTGTTTGCCGTAGGGTGTGACCTGTGTCTGTGGAGAAGGGGAACCTGGTTCTTGAGTTTAATAACAGCTGAGGCTACCATGTGCCTTACATGGCAGTTTGGCCCCAAATTCACATAGACGGGAGGTTGGAGAGGCCCACTGTCCTCAATCGGTTGGTCAAGATGTGCTCTGTGTGTTCTTGGTATTATTAACATATTATTATAAAACGGCAAGAAAGGACTAAACAACAAACATCTATGTTCTCACCTTTAACCAACCACATCCCCCTGAGAGATAACAGAGCTTAGGAACAAGACAAAAAAAGAACCAAGCATACAAACAAAGCCTAATCAAGAAGAAAATAAAGCTGAAGATGATAACCAAAAGGACATAGAAATGGCTGAAATACCAAGACTCAAATCCCAAAGTCTATCTCCAAAAGACAAAAAAAAGGCTGCATCCCACATCCACACATCATTATTCAGTGGAACTGCAGAGGTTTTAAAGCAAACTATTCTGAGCTACAAAGACATTACACCACATTAAATCCAGTAACCTGTTGTTTACCAGAAACTCTGCTAAAAACACAAAACACAACATTTCCGAAAGGATACACAATGTATAATTTGCCTGGTCCAGACAATAACTGACCAGCTGGAGGTACAGCAATATTCATTAGAGATATCATAACCCACAGTCCAATCCATCTCCAAACAGACATCCAAGCAACAGCAGTCCTTGTGACTCTGCACAAAACCATTACTCTCTGCACAGAGCGAAGCATTGAACATATAATTACAAATGGTCTATGCCGATTAAATAATGAAGACACTTGCCTTCACCCTTGCCATGAAGTCTATTCAGCCATAGACCTTACCATATGTTTACCAGAGATTTATATCGACACAGTTTGGGAGAAACTGGATGACGGGATGTGGGAGCAACCATTTCATAATTAAATTGATATCCAAGACTAAAACACATACAACATGGAGATGGCCACTGAAGAAAGCTGATTGGTTTAAGTTTAACATGCTTTGTGGGGAAAGACTTCATAATTACAATCAAACCAAACACAATTGAACAATTCACCAGTAGACTTGGGCAATAATGTAAATTTAGTCAAACAATAATCGTCTTCAGAATGATCGCAATAAACACTGCGGTAAAACACCATTATGACTGACTTGGACTGAGAATTTCCCAGTAGATCTTTAAATTTCACTGAGGAAAAGCACTTGACGATAATTGGCATGATATCGTCATGGATTTACTGCAGTGTTCAATAATATCATTTATCGTCCCAAGGCTAACCACCCCTACATATCAGGAGACTATGAATAAGCTTGTAGTATGCCATCAAGAACCAAAGGAGCAAAGAAAACCTCTTTTCAAAACCAATACCAGCACCTATATGACACTAAAGAAAATGAGAATCAAAACCATATCAACGTATCAAAACCTTCCTAGAGTCTCTTAACATAATGGTAAAAGCCACCAAATGCCATCTGATACCCCAGAGGGAAATCATAAAGCTAAGGGTAAACTTTAGCCTAGCTAGATACCCAAAACATACTCTTCATACAGTCATGGAGATGTACCCAAATCACCAAATCATCTATACTGACAGATCTAAGACAGAATCACACATAGGAGCAGCTATGTATACAAATGACTACCAACCCATGCCATACTCCTGGCCATGAACTACATCCAGACAAGTCAATAAAAGTTGTTTCTAATATGCTCAGACTCTAAATCCTTTCTGCAAGCCTTGTTATCATTCCAAACGGACCACTCGGTTATATTGGAGCTCTTGGCTACAGAGAGACATCTAAGAGAATGCAGAGTTCACATTACATATTGTGGGATTCCAAGCCATTGTAACATCATAGGCAATGAAAAAGCGGATGTTCTGGCAAAGAAGGCTGCGGGAAAAGGCTGCCACATGGCAGAATGAAGTCGTAACACAGCAAACAAATTATATGAAATTAAACCACAACTCATCAAGACCTCCACACAATATTCTTAATAAGAGACATAACCAAAGCGATGCCATATAGGACATGGGATGCCATATAGCCATGACACACAGACACCACCTCTTGGGGGGAGATGTACTATCCTACCAAAGCCGTGGATCACCACTGACAATATACTGACAATAAAACACAAATAGAATCCCAAGCCAGTGACAATACCAGGAAAATCCACAAAAAATCCTGAACTTTCTGAATCATCCCAAGATTAAAAACCAAATAGAGCACAATAACCTTTACTTGGCTTAAACTTGTTTAGCAATCACATCTAAAGTACTATGTACATGGCTTAACGTTGATCTGGAATGCCAATAAGCACAAAATAACTATCACACATTTATCCTACGTTTATATGCTATCCTTTAATAGTTGAAATTGCTATGTAGTAAGATTGGTTTCTGCCGTAATAATCACATAATTGTTGCTGGAAATCAGTCTTTTCTGTTTGCTCACAAAGTGGTATTGTACATATTTTAGAGACCCCATTTTTTCATTTGATAAAAGCATTGTCAAAACCACCTGATCATTTTAATGATCAAGTCTGGAATAATTAGCATTCCAGACGTGATCAGCACCCACAACTAGCCAGAAACATGACTGTAAATATCCTACCGATGCTGTTCTTGTCTTTTTGCTTTGTTTCAGGTTTTTATTGCAGTGTCTGGAGGACCTGGATTCCAGCCTTCGTAAACTTAACTCTCGTCTGTATGTTATTCGAGGCCAACCCACTGATGTCTTTCCCAGGCTTTTCAAGGTAATTGAATTGACTATAAATTAACCACTTTGTTATTGTTTTCCTAATGTATTACCCTTTTTGCTTCTTGGCCTGGTTTTGCTCCAAAGTGGGCCAAGCAGAAAACATGTCATTTATTATTTTTGAATTTAGCAGTGACTAAAAAGGAACAAACGGTTACAGCATTCAGTATAAGTTAATATGGAAAAGCTTTTTCGTCAGACTTTAAAGTCTTTAGGGCAAACTGAGAGTTTTTTTTCACATGAACTTGTCAGTGTTCTTCCACCCAGGTTTATTAACCCCCAAATGAACATGATGTTAATCTGCAAATGTTAATCTGCAACACTTTTGTGATAAGATGTTCCATTAAGAGATTTAGTGTGAGAAAGCTAGATGTTATTTTCAGTGTTCTATTCCTGAAAACAAACAAGCAGACTTTGCTGTTAACTGCAGGACTGGAAGATCACACATCTGTCATACGAGTATGACTCTGAACCATTTGGGAAGGAGCGGGATGCAGCCATCAAGAAGCTGGCCAAGGAGGCAGGGGTGCAGGTCACTGTTCGAATCTCCCACACACTCCATGATCCAGAGAAGTGAGTGTGTATCTGTTGCCATGTGGCTTGTCATCTTGCATTGGTTTGTTCATTTGGCAGGCACCTTTATTCCCAGCATCTTGCAAGTGAGGCAGTCTAATTTAAGGATGGAGCTGTAGGTTGTTGCATTTGACCTCACAGTTTGCTGGTTGACAGAAAATAAACTAACCGGAGAGCTTCTGCTACTGTACTTTTTACACTCCTTACTGTCCACACCATATCTGAATAGGGCATTGTGATTCTTTGATATAACAAATAAGGACCAGTCTTTATTAACTATAAAACCTGTAAATGTTTGCATAGAATGTGCAAATCAGGGTGAAGTACTCAGCAATTATAGAACAGGTTTGTAATTTGATTTATTTGTGAACAGTGTATAGTCATCTCCAGAAATATTGGCACCCTAAATAAAAAGGAGTGAAAAATAGGGTATTGGAAAAAATATAGATAATTAGCTCACACAGAACCTATAAGAAAGTGAAAATACTTAATAAACCCCTAATAGAACAAAAATATATGTTTTGTTGACATGTTTTTAAATAATAAATAAATTATTAGTTAATAAACACTTTGTCTCATTCCCTCATCACATTTTTTGTTTCTCCACTGTGTCCATGATATTAGGATCATTGAGCTGAATGGTGGCCAGTCACCTCTCACCTATAAGCGCTTTCAGATGGTAATCAGTAAAATGGATTCTGTAGAAATGCCAGCAGAGACCATTACTGCTGAGATATTAAGCAAGTGTATCATGCCTGTTGGTGATGACCATGACGAGCGGTTTGGTGTGCCCTCACTGGAGGAGCTTGGTATGATTTATTTATATACTTACGTACATAATTATCTGTCTTTTTGTGTTTGTGTGTATACATATACTATGTCCTAAACTTTGTCATTTTGTTGTAGGTTTTGAAACTGAGGGTCTACCATCTGCTGTGTGGCCAGGAGGAGAGACCGAGGCTCTGACGCGTCTGGAGAGACACTTGGAAAGAAAGGTGAACAACAGGGCAGACGTGTTCAAGCACACATGTAGTTAATTCAGGAAATGCACATTTATTTTATTTTATTATTTTCTTTATACCTTTGTGCAGGCATGGGTGGCTAACTTTGAGCGCCCCAGGATGAATTCAAATTCATTACTGGCCAGCACTACAGGTCTGAGCCCGTATCTTCGCTTTGGCTGTTTGTCCTGTAGACTTTTCTACTTTAAACTCACAGACTTGTACAGAAAGGTGAGCATAAGAATACAAGCTGGATCTCATTAGAAAGGTAGATTATTAACCAGTCTAGTGAAAGTAGGTTTTTGTGTCTGTGTGTGTATTGTATTGTATTGTATTATATTATATTAACATACTATTAATATTCTAATAATCATTAATATTAATTATGTACACAATACAATAATACAAATGTGTATATATAATGTATACTATAGTATAGTAATACAGTCATTTGCTTGCAATAATTTATAATCAAATGTACATTGATTGCAATCTGTCAATATTGTTTACTTGCATTTAGTCAGTCTTCAACATTTTTATCCACTATTTCTTTCCCTGTAAGGTAAAGAAAAGTACTATCCCTCCACTGTCTCTCTACGGCCAGCTTCTATGGAGAGAATTTTTCTACACAGCTGCCACAAACAGGCCGCACTTTGACAAGATGGAGGGCAACTCAATCTGTGTGCAGATCCCATGGGACCGTAACCCAGAGGCATTAGCAAAATGGGCAGAGGGCAGGACTGGTTTTCCCTGGATTGATGCAATCATGACTCAGCTGAGGCAGGAAGGATGGATCCATCACCTGGCACGGCATGCCGTCGCGTGCTTCCTCACCAGAGGAGACTTGTGGATCAACTGGGAGGAAGGTGTCAAGGTGTGAGGAAAGGGCTTGTTGTATAAATTTGTCATGTGTTCAAGAAATCAGATAAATACGATATATCAGAATGTAAGACTTTTCCTGCATTTTTTGGAACTGAAGTAGATCACATAAAATATTTTAAGGTTTGTATTTGTTTTTATGCATAAACTTTAGAATGTTTGAAAAAATAATAATAAGGTATGTTCAATTACTATTATTATTATTATTATTCAGTATGAACATTTTAGCATTCATGTATTGCTTTTTTATAATGCCAGTTTTGCTTAATTTATTTCATGGTTTCTTGTTTAACTCTATTTCATGCTAAGGTCACATGTTTGTCTATAAATATAGATGAGTGGTATTAACTATTAACAGTCACCTCCCCAGGCATAGGAGTATCTGTTAAAGATAACAACATAATTGCTACTATTGCTATCTACCTTAGTTTAGAAAGTAAGCTTTTATCAGTGTGCTGCTCCTTTTCATAGCTGCAGTTAGCATTATATTTTACATGCTCAGTCATTCTGTCTGTTTTGGACCTGTATGTTTACTGTATACTGGTATTTGTATTACTGTTTTCTTTCAAACATTTTAAGCTAGAAGAAGAAAAGGCATTCATGAAGACTTGATAAAGTCTTTTGATGTTGATAGCTGTCTGGTTGCAGGTTTCAGGACTATGTGTGTTCCAGGTGTTTGAAGAGTTGTTGCTGGATGCAGATTGGAGTGTTAATGCAGGCAGCTGGATGTGGCTCTCCTGCAGCTCATTTTTTCAGCAGTTCTTCCACTGCTACTGCCCAGTGGGTTTTGGTCGCCGCACTGATCCCAATGGAGACTATATACGGTAGTATTTCTCTCCCGCTTACAAATAAATGTATGCTTATGGTACTGCTTAAACTTATTTTGTACAAAGTAACTTGTGTTGGTAATTAACAGTACTCAATGTTCCAAACAAAACAGTAATATGAAGATTTGCCTTTTTTGCATACAGTCGGTATTTGCCTATATTGAGGGGTTTTCCTGCCAAATACATCTACGACCCTTGGAATGCACCAGAAAGTGTACAAAAGCTGGCCAAATGTATCATTGGGAAACACTACCCCAAGCCCATGGTCAACCATGCAGAGGCCAGCAGAATAAACATTGAGCGCATGAAACAGATCTACCAACAATTGTCATGCTATAGAGGCCTTGGTAAGTATTGGGAAGATATTTTTTAAGGAGGCATATTATGCCAATTTCCCACAAGTCAGTACAGATCCCTGGTCTTAATAAAATGTCTGTGACAGTCTTTAGTCAAAATATCACATCGATCAAATAATACAGGTGTCTTTTCATCCTGTCTAAAACAAAAATCCTCATTCCAAGCACTCAGCATCATTGACCTTTGCTTTAAATGATGTCACTGTTTACCTCTGACGTGGAGTGTGCTGCTTTGTGAGGTCATCTGTGACATCAGTCACATCTGCCACTATTTTAGACACCTGATGATAGTTTTTTTTTCTAATAAGATTAATTACTTACATGATTAACTTTGGGTTGGTAGGCTCTGCAGACAGAAATAAATAAAACAAAGATTTTAAAAGTGTGTTTTTTATAATATGTCCCGTTAAGCTAAAGAATTACCTATTTTAATGCAAGCATAAATATTGAAAAGTTGTGCTCTGCTTGTATACTGACTATTTTTGCCACCTCTGGCTGGTAGTCCAATAGTGAGTATCTGAGCTGCTGTCTGGTTTGGAGGGATGGTTTCTTTTTCCTCCATAGATCAAAACAACAGTAGGCAATTGTGGTCATGTTTGCAGAATAGGGCAACAATCCAGTATTTAGCCATATCCTCCTGTGTTTAGCTGTATTATTATTGAGCAGCACTTGAAGAGAAGAAGTGGTGGATGGCTTCATGTGCCTTAGAAGAAGTGTATGTTACCTACCCTGGTTGTTAGTTGTTGTGGGATTATGGAATAGCTAGCCACTGGGATGGGAAAGGTCAGTATTTATTCTTGTATATGTAGCATTGGCATAATAGTCTTTATGTATTTCAGGGCTTCTAGCCTCCGTGCCATTCAACGCAATTGGTAATGGTGAAGGTACAGGAGCACATCTGACCTCCATGGACAGAACACAGGAGAGCAATGCTGCAGGTAGTCTAAACCAACCTTAAGCCTTGTTTTTGACTGTGGATACATGCCACTCTAAATTTAAAGAATGTGCTGTGTAATGCAAATGAGCCAGACAAGCTACTGTCATATGCCACAACAGATTTCAATTATATACAGTGGTTTGTTCATGACTTTATTTAAGAGGGTTATATTTCTATCTAACTCCAGCCAACATTCAAGAAGATTCGTCCAGAGGCCCATTGTCCTATACTGACCAAGTAACTGGCACTAGTGTCCAGCCACCAGCAGGTGTGTATTGAAGCTGCTTTGTACTAATACAGGTGTCCAGTATAAAAGACAGGACTTGTGTATATACAGTGGAAGCTGCATTCCTTAGTAAATGTTTTCTATTTCAACAAGGAGCTGGTTTTTATTGCATAGTATTGAGAAATTACGGACATCTTTCACACAGTTATGGGTAATGGGGTGGGGGGGAGGTCTGTGTTTAGCTATATGAATGACTGATCTGGCTTTCTTAAAAGGCGTTTCAGAAACTGATGAAGTAAAATCTTGGAGACAAGACACAAAGCAAACACAGAGAGATAAGCCAAACACTATCCTTTATTCGCTCTGATAACCTGCCAAAAACGCATTATGTAATTAAGAGCTTGACTGTACTGTCACGGTTACAGTATGTACTTCTATTAAAACGAGATCATATCGCAGTCACACCCATGAAAGGGAACATTTTGTGTTTGTGTGGTGTCACCTGACTGGAATGGTCTGTTTGTGTCTTCCTTTTTTTCCGTAGGTCGAGGAACAGCGACTGTAAAACGACATATGGAAGAACCAGGATCAAGCAGTGGATGCAAGATTCAGAAACATTAATAAGCTACACTAACAGTGATAAAAGCTCACCTATTCTCAGGCTGCTGGCAGGATGTAGCCCAAACAGTAGTTACTAGGAAATTTTAGAGGTTGCTTTTCTGCTTGTATTACCTTTCCTATGTGCCCTGTATGATACGCTACAGTGCTTACTTAAAGTAAAGCTGAATATATGAGTTTCCATGTGAGATATGTGACTGTAAGTCCTGTTTATAAGCTGTAAATGTTACATTATATGCATTTAAAGCACTGTATGTACAGTTTTAGCATTCATACAAATGGTTTAGAGAAGTGTTTATGTAAATGCAACAGTGTGTCCATGCATAAGCCTTGTTTTTAGTATTCTAGAGCAGTGTGGAAATATTTGCATACATCTATCTGTGCCATAAAGATGTGCAGTGCAGACACTTACACTTAACAGATTGTTTATAAAGTATATCAATATGCAGCCATGAATGCATTTAGTTTGTTGTTAATCATGTCAGTATCATCATCGTCATAATTATTGTGACTCTGTCATAAAGTGTTTTGTGTGACATTGTGCTAAAGTGGCTAAAAGGACCCCACTGCTTATTTTCATGTAAGGAGTTAATGAAGTTTATTTTTGACATGTGTGGCTTTGGCCAATTATTGCCTGATTTTGTACAAATGCAGGGACGGTACAGCCTGCTGTGTAAATATGCATGTACTGTTCTGGCTTGTTGGCAGACTTGTGATATATTTTTATATGAAAAACAACAGCAGTGTTTGTCTGTTTATTTGTGTTTAATTTGTATTTGCTGTTGAATTAATTAGTATTAGGTCATACATTCCTAATGCAACTTTTAACTAGTAATTTAGGTAATGTGGCCCATGTGCCCTTGTTTCTAGTGGCAGATGAGTTGCGAAATCGCCTGCCTTGGGGCAAAATACAACCCCCACCCCCATTCTCCACCCACAGAAACTCCTGGAAATAATCAAGGTCCGACCTGTTCAGTGCTGATATAAGATCATCACTCGTTCTGTCCCAAATGAGTTCTGCTTCAACTATGAATAAGGTGTAGAAGGCATTATTACACTGACTAGTGCACTCGTCTATAGAGAGGAAAGGTTTGGTATACTGCCTTTCTCCAGGCGCACTGTGTGTTGCCAGATTGGTATATTTCCATCTTCTTTGTTCAATGACAAGAATGACCTCGCACTAGCTTCTCATCAATACTATACACATATGTGAAATAAATAATGATTTTTACTAAAAGTATGTTTTCACCTGGTGTGTTTGAAACACTGATTTTACATGTTATTCACTCCGATCTGGCAACTCTGATGAAAGTCCAGATGTTCCCAGGGGTAGATGATTCACAGGGGAAGTCGAGTAGAGGAGTGGTGCAGCGGTTTGTCGCCCAGTCCCTGAAGACTTGATGCTGTGTGTGTTGTGTGTGTGATGGTCGTATGAAAAACATGAAGCCGAGAGATGAGAGACAGAAGCCGATTCGGCTGATCGCGGCGGCGTGCAGAAATATGGGCATAGGAAAGGACGGTCGCCTTCCGTGGAGTCTCCCGTAAGAAGGCTTTTTTCTTCTCCCCAGAATAAAATACAGCATGGTCAGGTCTGTCATGCTCATGGTCTGTGTTATACTGCTGTTTACCTAGTATTACAATCTATTATATTATATATTATAATAAATGTTTATAATACATTATGCCATCCAAGTCTGAGATAATGAATGAATATGATCCAGATGATCAGGATCTCAGTTTTTTATTCCTGATACTTTCACCCAGGTGTGTTAAAACAGCATTTTTTTTTTCAAGTGATCATAAATGTTGGAACCTGAGCCTGACAGGTTATTCCTGTTACCCAGGTGTGTCCTGTTAGGTTGAGTGTTTAAATAATTAATAAATAGTTCTGAATTTCTGCTGTTGTTTTTTTTAAGTCCTCGGTTTCTCTTAGTTTATTCTTTAAAAGGATAAATCAACATAAACACCTGGAACATGAGTGGGAGAACAGCAAGCTGTGATTGTGAAAAGAACACAAAGCACTGGGTTCTACTACTTCTGAACAGGTTATTAAACTTGAGGAGTTCATGACACATCGAGTTCACACTTGTTAAAGTGAAAATGAGAATTTTGTCAGCGACACAATCTGTAAAAAAATTATATAGTAAAAAAAATTTGAAAGTAATTTGAAGGTTTTTCACTAGTGGTTTTAGACTTTGGACCCCATTCTGTGTCTGTGTGTGTCTGAGGCAGCTGTGGCCTTGTGGTTAGGGAACCGGCCTTGTGACCGTAAAGTCCCAGGTTCGATCCCTGCAATGGACACGGCATGACTGAAGTGCCCTTGAGCAAGTAACCTAACACCTCCCACCCTTACGTTCCCAGTGTGTTCACTACCCTCTAGTGGCTCACTGCAGAGGTCACATTCCTCTGTGTGCGTACACAGTTGGCAATTAGTTCACTTTCACTATGTGTGTGTGTGTGTGTGTGTGTACAAATCAGCGATAACCTTTAAACCACTGACAGGTGAATTGAATATCAATGATTATCGCATTACAGTGGTATATGTGGGATTTATTAGGCAGTAAGTGAACAGTCAGGTGTGAGACAGATCATCTCCAAAACAGCAGGTCTTGTGGCTTATTCCTGGAATTCAGTGGTTATTACCTACTAAAAGTGGCCAAAGAAAGGACAGCTAGTTGACCAGCTATCAACAGTCACAGGCAGAGAAGGAAAGGTCCCTGATGCACGCAAAGAGCTACTAAAGTACAACTTGCTGAAAAGTTTCATGTTCATCTGTTTCATGTTCATCTGTTTTGTAGTTTGTGTATTAAAATGTATCTATATAAATTAATACACTTAGCAAAAGTTATTCATGTGTTATGTTTTTTTTTTATTATATTTTTGTCTGGGCCACTTGACATTGGACTAAATGTCACCAGGTGGTTTGATATTCTGTCACCTTGATTAAATGGGTAATAAGGCATCTTATGAAACAAAGTATAATGTTGAAGTATGAACTGTAAAAACTGGACTCTATAAATATATACATATACATATTTTTTGCAATCTACAGGACAGAGTTTCAGTTCTTTCTGAATACCATCACAGCCGTGTGTCAATCAGGTGAGTAATGCAAGATGCTATCTAATTGTTTTCACTTTGCTGGGTTCACTGACACAATCTAACAAACAGAGATGACAAACAAAGATTTCATGCCCTCATGCGTACCTGCCCTGATGTGGTTTGTTAGAACTTCCTTGTACCAATAATACCTCTATTACCATTAGTAATATGATCCTGAATTATATCAAAGGTTCCCAACACTGGTCCTGCAGTACCCCTCTCCTACAATTCAGCATTTTTGTTGTTTAAACACATCAACAAAAATATGTTTTTGTAACATCTGAATCACTAAAAGTAGCAGGACAGGGGATACCTCAGGACCAATGTTGGGAACATGTGGCTTAGATAAATACTTGGTTCTTAAATGTGCATATTTTCTGCCTTAGGAAAGAAGAACTTGATCATATGGGGAAAACACAGCTGGCTGTCGTGCCCAGAGACTATTTTCCCCCTGGCCAATAGCGTTAATGTGGTTCTAAGCAAAAAGCTAATGTAAACAGTTCATTTACTATTTTGCATTATTAATATTTCAGAAAAACATATGTGTAATAAAAAAACTTTTTATTTATTTTATTTTATCACTGCATTCCAGGTCTGTCCCAAAGCATGCTCATTACGTCTGCCATGAGTTTGTCAGTGCAGTTAAATTAGCCTGTCATCCTCCTCTCAATGACCTTGTAGAGACCATCTGGATCTTAGGAGGAACACAAGTGTACAAGGTGAGCTTGAAAATCACAACCTTTAGTTGTTTTGATTGATATTTATTTATTTTTTTATACAAAGTGACTTACAAGTTAAAACAGGGTAGAATCCAAGCAAAGAACTGAATTTTATTTAAGATTAAGACTTGAACTAAACTCATAAAAGTGTAAATATTATATACTTACAAAGCACCTGATAACTGTGGGACAATAACACCTGAAGTCATGTACTAACAGAACAAAACAAATCACTAAACAACACATGAACAACCAACATTTTAACCCCAACTATGTTAGGTTTTGAACTTTTTGTTAGATTTGCATCTAGGATTAAACACAGTATGGCACTTGTGTGTATGGCACAGTTCTACAAATCAATTTGATGCAGTGCTAATACCAGTTTTAAAGTCTTATTAGATCTATATTAATAATAATTACATTAATATTCTAAAAATAGTTTATAAAAAATTATTTGTATCAGTAGTACCAGTTTATCTGCATATGTCTGGGCCAGAAAAGAGCTCCACACTCAGCTGTAATTATGCTTCTCAGCTGTTGTTGTTGTTTTTTTTAATCAGTGTTCATGTCATTGCAGCTAAATCAAAATGGTGACAATTTTAGCTAAACACACTAATAGACCTAAAATGTTCATATTCATATATCATTTTTCGACATTTTGGATACAAAACTCTAATTCATTGAAATATTTAATTCCTCAAAGGAAGCTCTGGAGCACCCTTGGTGTGACCGTATCTACCTCACTGACATCATGGCTGACTTTGACTGTGATGTTTTTTTCCCAAGATTTGACCAGAATGTTTACAGGATACAAAACAAGTAAGATATCTTCATACATCTGTGAAAAGCCTATTTTTCTCTGCCTCATCCCATCAGACCATACAATATTTAAACAGCATTTTTCTTTCTCAAGCTTAGCAGATATACCCCAGCCCTTCAACTCAGAACTCTTGAAATTTATGAAATTTTTTAATTTCATAATTTTATTTTTACACAGGTTTCCTGGTGTGCCAAATGAGATACAAGAAGAAAATGGCATCAAATTTCGATTTCAAGTCTTCAGGAAGGAAAGCTGACCAAGTAGCTACAATAAGAAAATAGAATGCGATATAGTAGTATATAATTTTCCTTCAGACAGCAACATTCAGAAATGTAAGAAACATTTTACAGTGTCCTGCATAAGTATTTACCTGTTTGACTGTCTACATATTTCATAATATTAGAGTCGGGCTTCACAAGAATGTGGTAAGCTATATAAAATCCAGTTTGGAGCTTGCCAAAATCATATTGGAGGCTCAACAAGCATATGGAAAGGGGTTCTCTAGACCAACAAGACCAGAACATTCTGGCCTGGGTGCAAAGCGATACATTTAGCAAAATCTGACAAAAGTCAGAACACCATCTACACAGTGAAGCATAGTGGTGGTAGCATGAAGGTAAATGTGAACCACTCATTGACCATTGACCATCATATCGGACCCATCCATGCAGTGAAAAACACACATACACACAAGTGACACACGAGGGACAATGAGAACAGAAAGCAGCGGAGGGTTAAATCAAACCTGGCACAAGTCACTACGTCACACACCTTAACCACAAGCCTACAGCCACCTCCAAGAGTTACCCATGACCTCTGTCTTACCTAGTCACTGAAGTTTGGTTGATGGACTTTTAATCCTGTGGCTTTTACTGTTATGTTTAATTTTTTTATTCAATAATTATTCTTGTATTTTAATAATATTCTGATTTCTGATGCCAGTGATTGCACCAGAACTAATTTAGGGTTTTCACAGCAATTGTGGTAAATTTGTACATTCATAACTTAAATGCTTTACTGGTAAATAAACTATATATAGGTTTTAATCTTCAATTAAATTTAATTCAGTTCCAGGTTCTAACATGACAAAATGTGTTAAAAATCCAAGGGATATGAGTACTTAGTACTTGAATAACCCTGTACTGTAGTGATATTTTCAAGCATATCAAATGTTTACAGTACCAAATACAGAATGTGATTTTTTATTATAATCTTGAAATTAATACGTAGTATTAATATTACATAAAAAAGCAGCAGCAGATGGTCAAGCAGGAAAGAGTGCCAGTGAAAAGCTGCTCAGCTCTTCCAGAGATTTGCAACCAGTTTGCAACCACTCACCAGACTCACTATTACTCACCTCTTTGCGTCACAAATGCTGTGCATCAAACATAAATTGACTGAACTGGGGGAGTTAAAACATTGACCTTCTCCATCCTACAGTAATGAAGTGCATTAATATACCATCTGCTGTTTGAAGTCGCTCTTTTCCAATTCTGTGTTTACCACCTCAAGATTTGAATAATGATCTCAAAATTAGAAAATGTCTGCCAATTATTAAATTATAAATAAAGTCCAGTCCATTCATTAATATAGTATCACTTACTGCTATATTTGTTGTTATACAAGTAATGTGCTTTACAGATGTGTAAAGATCTGGGGATATTAAATGGACTTCTCTCCAAAACATATAAATATGAGGCAGGTTGCCTCATATTTCTGGGTTCCCTGATTCACTCTTAAGCTTTTTTGTTACTCTCTGTGTGGTGTTGCACATGTACACTTGTGTCTGTGTGGATTGCCTGTAGGTTCACAGGAATTTATTGCCTACAAAAATGCTTCTGCTCATTTTCTTTATTCTACTTGAATTTGTCTATTTTCTAAACAATAAAAACAAATCTCTTGATATAATTACTTTTCATGATCAAAATACAGTGATACATGTCATTTATACTGAAAAATGCCTTTAGGTAGAGTTGCCACTAGATGGAGACCTTGACCAAGGTAAGCACTCTTATTTGTACAACTTCAGCACTTTAGTAGTTTAATATTTAGTGTAAAAATAATGCCTTATCACATTTATTGGGGGTGCTGGAGTTTATCTCAGCACTTCAATTCAATTTAATTTTATTTGTATAGCGCTTTTAACAATGGACATTGTCCCAAAGCAGCTTTACAGAAAATGATAAAAAGGGTTAAATATATATTTATAGAATTTTTAGAAATTTTATCCCTAATGGGCAAGCCGGTGGTGACAGTTGCAAGGAAAAACTCCCTGAGATGACAAAAAGAAGAAACCTTGAGAGGAACCAGACTCATAAGGGAACCCATCCTCAATTGGGTGACACAGATGTGTGAATATAAACAAAAACAAAAGTGCAGGTAGCCAGATAATTAAAGTCTGTAATGTAATTTATGGTTTTTACATCTGTGCATTATGGTGTATTGTAGACTGTCCATGTCCACGGTGGGTCAGATGAGACTGCAAGAAGAGAAGGGGGGGTCACAGTAATTATTGGGTGAAAGGCAGGGAAACATCCTGCACAGGTCATCAATAACATTTTGTGAAACATAAATGACTACATGAATTGTCATAACACCTACGCAATGCTATGCCTTGATAACTGGGCTGGTGCAGCTTTACAGGGTTTGCATTATTAAAACATAATGGTACAAACATAATGATACAACATCGAGGGCTATTTATTGTTTTTGTACATTATTTTGTTAAAACACTCCTTTAAATTAATTATAATCTCTGTTATTTACACCTATATAGGTGTGTTATTCAGCACAAGATACAGGACTATAAATGAAAGCAACTTTTTAGCCAAAGTCTCACTTGTCTGTCCTTAGAGGTGCTACTGGGTTAAACAGTGGACGCTCTCGCCTTAGAAACAATTTTCCACAGCTTGTTTCAAAGGCCTTCTTAGTACCATTAAGGAGCTCCAGACTTCCTGTCCTAATATCGTAACCATAAGAGCGCAGCTTCTGAATTCGATACTGAACGATCTGTGTGGTCAGCTCCAGGACTGTAGGTGTCTGCATGATCTGCTGCAAGGTAATTCCAGCACTGAACAGGCATTTGAATCTGTCTGTCAAAATGGGTACAGAGTAGTACAGCAACGCTGGGCACTGCAGCACGATTTCCCGAAGCTCAGCATCACTGCAGGCCAACGTTTCCTTTGAATAACTTAAAGTAAGACCCATTGATTCTGGGTGGAGCTCAGTGACAAAGCCTTTAAGCCTGGAAAGAAGCTGAAGGAGATCATTGCTGGCAAAGCCCCATTCTTGCAGGAACTTGAGGTTATTCTTCATGGCTTCTGGTGACTTCATGAGCACGTACGGGTTCTGAACAAGCAGCTTCTGCAGCCAGATGTTCATATTGGCCTCATTTCCTCCTAGTTCCAAGTATGTCTTCTGAAGGGCCTGGACCATCTCCTCATTTTCCTCAACAGGTCTTCTGAAGTTCTGTGGGGCGCTCGCCATCAGCTTAGCAATCACACGTTTATTTAGACTCAGGTTCTGAAAGAATGTGACATTGGCCCTCTGGTGGTCAATATAACATGATGATGTGAAAAATGAGGCAGGGAACTTTTCAATGATCCCAACCAGTTCACTGTGGCTGGCACAAATTGACATCCACAGTTCCTTTTGAGCCTCCAATTGTTCAGGTGAGCAAAGGATTGCCTCTGGGTGGTGTTCAAGCACTTGAGCAATCAGTCGGTCTCTGGCCCCCAAGTTTCTCAGCAGGGCCACCGTCTCCATCACGTAAACCGGGCTCTGGGACAACACCCAGCCTTTGAGCTTTCGGATCTTCGAGATGTTGACAGACAGGTTGTGAAGTGCATCTATGGCAGATGTGTTCTCAGCCTGCCTGCCTGAGGAGCAACGGATGCCGGGGAGGTTTTGAGCCCTCCGGCAAAACATCAGGGGTATTGTGAGAGAGCGCAGCATGTCTGCACCTGTCACAGGTGTGTGTCTGATACCTGTGGACAACACAAAGTTTTTTATATTGTCATTCACTCACATTCACATTCATTCATAGATGTCATCAAAGCCAGTTTTTATGTACACACCAAGGGCAAGTACGCAGAAAGCTTAAGGTGTGGGTCCCCAATTTAAAACAGGTTCTAACAGGACTTTATTTGGAAAGCTTTGGTGTGGCTATATACAATACTCAAAACACTGAGTCACATCAGGGTGAATTAATAATGTTAATAAAGAAAAGCAAGACATAGTGCTGAATTATTTAACTTACTATCCTGGTCAAACCTGGCATAAACAACAACAAAAACAACAACACCACAGTGATCACAAATACTCTTCCATATATAAGTCCATTAAACAGAGTATTAAATAACAGTTTCTACAGTTTATTCAGTACAGTATATTTACACCAGAAAGCTGATCTGGACCTTACCAACAGGAGTATTGTTGCTCTATTTTCCTGTTTTTATAACCTCCATGGTGCATTTCTGCCCCCTACAGGATAGGAGGTGAATAAACCACAAATCTTATTTTCCTATTTCTTCTAACATAAAATGTATTTTCAGTTCTTTTAAATCAATGATGCAGATTTAAATGCACTATAATGCACTTGAAATACATTTTAAACCAATAAGGCCATTTTAAATGCATTATAATGCCAAAGGGTTTCCCACCCAAACTCTTGCCCCAAAGCGGAATGCACACAATTGTCTAGGCAGGGACACCGGTACTTTAGGTAGACATGTCAGTCGGTCATAATCTTATCTTCTTAGTCCATCAGCTTCATCTGCTAATCACTGGGCACAAGGCAGGAATACCCCCCTGGACAGGGGACCAATCAATCTCAGGTTATCACACTCACACACCCATTCACTCACACAAACACTGATGAGAATTTTAGCACATACAATTTACATACCATGTGTGTTTCTCGAGAGGTGGGAGGAAACCAGATCACCTGGAGAAAACCCACTCAGACACGGGAGAATTTCATCAAAACCCTCACAGACAGAGACCAGAGTGAGGCTTGAACCCACAACCGACAAACTCTGGAGCTGTGTATCACACACACAAGACCTACGGCGCCAACATGCCTCCCCTAGATAGACATGGTTACGGCTTTATTTGTTTAATAGCAAAATGATCTCTACTGGCCTAAATAAGTAAAGACGATAGTTTTGCATTTGCCTGAGGTGATAAATGTACAATAAGAACAAGACTTTCTAGACTGGAGATGAGGTAAAGCCAAATCTAGTGTTTCTTTCAATTGTATTGTTAGTCAATATGTATTGTTGGTAACTGGGTGTTTACCTTTGAATTACCTTGGAAAAGACAACCAGATAGCAAATGAGTCATAGCCCAGATCTGCCAAAACACAATACTGACGATGATGACTTCATCCGGATTTGTGTACTTAGACTCAGCCACAAAAAAATATGGCAGGCTACAGTTGGAACAGTATAAGCCCAAAATCTAAATCATTTGACATGGTGAACTGCATGTGGGCCATACCATGATAAACTTTAAATGTGGCCTTCAATACTTGACATTGCAATAACCGTCCCATTAGTGCCATACCAGGGTCATATTTGAATCATCTGCTATCTGGCAATAGTTTTCTATTCTGTCTGAATAAAGCAATAAATCTGTTAGTCTTTCCTCACATAATTTGTAACATAACTGTATACCTATAATTAGTGAATGTAAACTTAAAACATATTGTGGAGAAATCTTGGTGTTGTTTCCCTAATAAAACAGTATCATCCTACCCTGGGACTACTATTTAACAAAAAAGCAAAGGGTACTAACACCTAATCCTGACTTTCTTTACTTTTATTACTGTTTACTGCACAGGTTTTCCTCTCTTGTCTAAGACTTTTACACAGTACTGCTGTGTACTTAAGTACTGTAACAAGACTATTTATTTAATCTATTTTTTTCCACACCGCTGCATCTTATTAGGCAATATGCCACAAGCAAGTATGTGGTTGTACTATGCAAGAATGCGGCCATACCATAATTTGAAACACACACAAACCCGCATGAAAACTGTATGCAGGTAGCAGACAATTCTGTGCTGAGTATGGCCCAGTTGAGGCACTAATTGGCCAGTTAATGTGGGCCAAAACAGGCCAAACTTTGGCAGTCACATTTAAAGTTGTCATGGCATGCAGACTTTGGGTCATATGTGGTCTACATGTAGCCTGCCTTGTGAAATGTTTGTACAACATTTACATTTTGGGCTAAAACCATGTTTTTTGGACCAAAGTCATGTTTTTTTGTGTGTGGGCTAGATAAAGTATTAAGTGTGGGCCAGGTCTGGGCCATGACTCATTTGCTATCTGGGTGTAGTTTGCCATGTCTGCTAAAGACAACTATTATACTATTATAACTTTTAAACTAGGAATTGTAACTCAGATGAGTTGCATGATACACACAGTAAAACGTCAACAGTAATCAGCACAAAGTGCAGTAATAGTGGAGTCTCAGAGGACGTTCAAGTACAATGCAATTACAAACTGTACTTTAATCTGGTAAATCTGGCAACATTTGATTTATATTAAGAAAAATACGAAATAGCAAGTGTAGAATCACAAAAGCATGTGTAAGTGAAAGGACTTGCATAATGCATAATCAAGTATACACATACATGTACTGTACATTTACAGCAACTAGCAGACTAACACACTTATCCAGAAGTGCTTGATAGTCTCTATCAAAAATCCTCATGCTAGTGCAATATAGGTCAACTTCTATAAATATTCTCAAGCCAAAACTCAGTCAGGGAGAAAGTAGTACAACAAGAAAAACGCACAAGTCAAGATTACCCATTACTCTGATTATTTTTAATTAGTACTCATTTAATTATCAGACATCTTTGTTCCTCCATGCTAAATGCATTTATACTCCACTTTAGGCCTTGTGCTGATCTTAACGTCCTGTAATATGTGGCAGATGTGTACTGGCTGGACTGTGATTAGTTTTTAATATACCTTTCATGCAACGTTCCAGAGAATAAAGTTATTCCAAAGTTAATGTGCAATTTGTGGGTATGCAGATATGTATTTTTCCATATGCACACTTGCTTGCACATTCCAGTATGTCCCCTGCACACCCACACAAGCATACTTGCACGCACACATGCACCTGCTGAAAAACAATAAACCTGTCCAACCACACATTGACATGCAATCTGTGTCTGTTTTTATTCATGAAATACAAAGTTTTAAAACTAGAACACATATAGTTGAATGACCTGACTCCAAATATTACAGATGAATTATTCTCACATATTTTGAAACAAAACACATAACAGCAAAGATTATGAACAACGCAAAAAAGTACACCTTGAACTGGGCGGAACGTAATGCCAAAGAAATTACTCACAACTCTCTTTCACTGTGTGACATCGTATCAGACAGCTTGGGAGTTTGCCTGCGTTGCACATGATGCCGAAATTCGGATTAATACTGGTTTTGCTGCTGGCTATGTCTCTGGTCCAGGGTGACCAAGAGTCCATTTTTAAAGTAGTAGGAGAAATGCTGGACTTTGGATTTTGCTTTGGAGTGGACTATGCCACAGTGCACAGAATAAATGAGGAAGAGATACAGCTGTTGTGGAACTCCTCAAACTCGGTTGCACCTCCTGATGCTTACAGAAACCGGATACATTCTTCCAGTGCTCAATCTACTGGTGTAACCGGTGTGCAAATTATGGATCTGAAGTTATCTGATTCAGGAGTATACATCAGCGACTGCTGGGCATCAGGAAAATCTTCTAGGGACCAAACAAACCACTTGTATGTATGTGATGAAGAGATCCCATCTCAGGAACTTGTCTTACAGAACGAAGGTGCAGTGCTAGATTGTCACAGCCATTACTCTGAACATGACAACACAAGTATCAAATGGTTTACACAGATGTACTCTGGATCTAAAACAACTTTGTTTTTAGACACTGAGAGGTCACAGAACCTATTACAGGAGGAACTGAACAATGTTTTCCAAGTGGAGGATAAAGGCTTCTCACTTTACATCTCAGAGGATGGGCTGAAGGACAACCAGAATTTTATCTGCCTTGTTATGAAGAATGGTCAATGCAAGAGTTTTAGACACATACAGCTACCAGAGAGCACGCATGAGGTGCAGTATGTTTATTATGCTGTGGGAGAAAAGGCAGTTCTGACATGCATGTCTGAACATCAACAGCCAAAGTACTGGAAAACATCTTTTGGAGTAATAGATGCAACCACACCACAGAGCCAAATGTATATTTCTAACAGTGAAGGGACTATAGATCTTGCACTGGTTATACCGTCTATCGCACTTAGTCACTCTGGGGTGTATAAGTGTTTGTCTACATTAGTTGTAGCAGAATATGACATTACTGTTTGCTCTGAACTGGTGTCAGATAATGCCCAGTTGCAAAAAGGTGAAAAAGTTACCCTGACTTGTACTTTGACCACAGATGAGTCTGTTAACATCCTATGGTACAGACAGAAAGATCTTACAGAACCGCAACTCATCTTTGACTCAGGGGATCCTTCTATAGACATGCCTGCCGATATGATAGGCAGAGCACATATTTTAGACTCAAATACCGAACTTACAATCACTGAATTTAATGAGACGGATAGTGGAATATATTGGTGTGTAGTGTTGCTGGACAGTATAGAACAAGTTACCAATGATTCCTACGAAGATGAGGAGGAGGAAGAGGACAATCTGGATGATGACGATGAATGGTTAGAAGAAGAAGAAAGTTCAGAAACATGCATTCTTAAGAAAGTGACCAAATTAAAGTTTCAACCAAATAAGCTCAGAAGCTCAAATGTGGACCCTAGTCAAAGCCCCACAACCGTGTCTGAGTCTGAGTCTGATTCAAGCCAAAGTCTATACGCTATAATTGGAGGAGTACTTGGCATAGTGATACTGGGGTTGATAGTTGTGGTTGTGGTGAAGATGAGAACTAAGAGAAGAGCCTTGGACTCCAGAAGGCCTATGCCCAAAGCAGGGCAAAATGACGTGGCCGTTTCTTCACCACTTATGTCCTTGTAAATCGTTGTAGCTTAATTAATGTCATTTTTCATATAATCATTCCTCTCTTATCCTTTACTTAAATGCAAATTCATGTTGGCAAAGGTATTACAAATCTGTGAACATATTTACTGTTCAACAAAATGCAGTGTTTTTAATAATTTAAGGGTGTTTTATTTTCAATGATAATTAATCTTAATGTACACATGATTGCATTTCCTCCAGTATTGCAGCACCCTTTAGTTCTTAGAACAGGCAAAACGAGAAACTCTCCCTTACACAAACAGGTTTAGGACTCAAGCTGGAAAACACTCATATATGTTAACAGGTGTACTCTGAAAAGGTGAGTTCAATTCTCACTTTACACTGCAGACAATGTTGGGGAAAGTTTGAAAGTTATGCATGTTTAAACTGACATGCGTGTAAAATGCAGCTCCTGGCACAAAGTGACATATTCCTATAATAACAGTTAGTTTCTTTCAATATCATCTATATGTACAGTCTACAAAACAATTTGTTAGATTTACACGAAAAATTTTCTTAGATTGTTTGTACAAGGTAATGTTTTGTTTACTCAGGATGCTTGTGGTTAAGGAAGCTGCCCTGGTACCAGAAGGTCACAGGTTTGAGCCCTGCAACTGAAAAGACTTGACTGAAGTGCCCCTGAGCAAGGCATCTAACCCCAAACTGTTCCCTGTGTGCTGCGGATAGGGGCTGCCCACTGCTCTGGGCACTCTGCTCACTATCCTCTAGTGTGTGAATACATGAATACATAATTTTGAGTAAACATAACTAAAATGTGCAACTAAATTTGCACATATTTCTTTTCAGTGTATGTACAAATCAGATCAAAGTAGACATTTTTCTACAAGTTGATGTAATTTTTATAAAATTTTAATTTGATAACATTAGAAATAGTTGTATTTAGAACAAGGGACTCAGGAATTTCATATATACTTTGTGCTTTTTTTTATGCATTTTGGATCTTTTTGGGGAAATCACACACTGCTAATACCACAGTCAGGGCACTGTCATTATGGATTTTGATACTCATATTAATGGCTTGGTAGCATGAAGGTGTATTAGGTAGCATTCATACAGCTTTGAGGTCTTTGGTCCAACCCAAATTCGGTTCACTCCCTGTTGATTGATTGGCTCCCCTTGATAAGGCTTACTTATTTGACATTATGTAATTTGTAAGTGATACAATATATATGATATAATACAAAACACAGACAAAAACATATAACTTAATGCTGGCATTAAATATCCAGTGAGTAAATATATTTACTAATATGACCCATAATCATGTAACTATTTAAACAATAAACACAATTAAACACATTTAGTGTATTTAAGTAATGAGTACAATTACCCTAAATAGCTAACAACCCCCCCCCCCCCAATCAAAGCATATGTTATCTGGGGAGTAGGAGAGCAAGTTACAGATTTTTACAGCTGGTGACCAGAGGTTAGTAAGTAAGTAACAACATTTAGTAACAGTGTAATAGAATTTTTGCTGATTTATGTGGATTCATTTTTATATAAAAAATAAATATTCATCAATTCAGCTATATTTTATTATGTGCACACACACACACACACACACACACACACACACACACACACACACACACACACACGTGTATAT
>JAOVVF010000036.1:25526172-25536480 GCA_028565595.1 Duopalatinus emarginatus | reverse complement strand
GGGGATTGTAGTTTCCTTTCTTTGTAGTCTCTGAGAGGGCGCTTTGTCGCCCTCTCGTGGTCGCGGACGTAACAGTAGTGTAGTGATTTATGAATGATTATTTATTCAATCAAAAGTATAAATTGATTCAGTCTTGATTTGTGCTCACTTATACACATTGTAAAGTGATCTGAGCTTTGCAGAGAATTATCACACCAGCAAAGACACCAAATAATAGATTTCATGTTTGTTAAATAATACTAGTAATAAAATGGAAGCATTAAATGTGTATTATATGATAGCCAGATTATCAGCAGGGTAAACATTAGACCCCGACAAGGCTGTTCATAAAGCGTAGTTGATTTAGCTCTTGCTGTGTGAGTGCAGTCAGCAGTCAGTTGGATTCAAGCAACAGCAGTTGGATTCAAGTTTACATTGTGCAGCAATCTAAGTAACCTCTCTGAGTTCTGAAATTATTTGCCACTCGCCAAAACGTTAAAAAATTAACAACTTTGGCAAACAATATAGAATTAACTTGGAAAAACTGTGGATCCCTTTAAACGGTTCAAAATTAAACAAAACAAAAAACCACAAATCTTATATAGGCAAGTTAAAATGACAAAACCGCTACAGGTTACAGCTACAGGTTACAGCTACAGGTTACAGCTACAGGTTTTGGTATTGGTATTGAATTAATAATAGCGTGAGAGTATCAATATTTTAGAGTCCGTTGCTCTCCTCTACATTCAGTACTTTCCTTTTAGGTCTTGCAGGTAGATGATGCTCTTCCCCCAGACAGTTGAAGCAGGCATGACAGAAAGAAAGAGGAGTGCAGTGTGGGGGTATTTTACACCACAAAATGAAAATGTGGCAAAATGTGACATAAAGCTGTTTGGTACAGTGGCAATAACACAAATTTGTATAAACACATGAAACACCCCGAAAAAAAGCTCAGAGCAACAAAAGAAACTAAAGGAAAAAAGGAGGGAAACCCATCAGAAAGACCAAGGCCCCCCACAGCTCAGAGACAGAGGACGCTACAAGAGTCTTTCCCACAGAGAAGCTTATATATTGTTTTAAGTAACATTACTTCATGTCTAGGGTTAAAAGATGTTTTGCGTTGTTAGTGGAATGGCTAAATATAATAGCTAACCCTTGTGTTAAGTATGAAAGGGACACTATCAACCCCTTCAAAGCATAGCGGCAGTGTATATAAATGTCCCGCTCATGTGTTAACAGATGCATGAATTATTATTCATCTGGCAACGGGTTGAATTTTGTTATATTGTTTATTTAAAATATATATGTGTGTGTCTTTATTAAAAACTTCTCTGTCCCAGGTTTTAACTGAGGCATGATTAACTAGTTAACAATAGAAAGCAAAATGAAATGAAAGGCCCAAAGGTAACATTCTCAGTGATTTTGATCATATTATATAAATGAAACATATGTATCCATATTTTCTTCCAAAAAAGTTCAAGTACTAAAGGACCTTCTAAAAGGGATTTTAGCGCAAATTGTTAATCTGAGTGTGCAATAAATGGTTCATCAACTCCACCCAGACATTTAGGAGCCAGTTCACCCTGAGTTTAATCACTCACTACTGTCTTCTGAAGAGGAGATATTATGTGTTAAATAATTTAAAAAATAATAAAAACAATTAAAAACATTGCTGTCACTACTATCGATGTCACTGCAGTAGGGTATTTTCAGAACATGTAGCATAAGATATGAAAAACATGTTTGATTTGTTTATGAGTATAGGAAATATCATCAGTTGCTAGCTCATTCTATTCATTCATTCCTCTTCAGTAACTACTTTGTCCTGGTCAGGTTTACAGCAGATCCAAAGTCCATCCCAGATAAAAGGGGCATGAAAGAGTAATTTACCACATATGGCATGCCAGTCTGTGACAGGGCATCATGCACATATACATTTACTGCACATTTTATGAAAGGTTGGGAAAAAACACAGACATCTAAACCTTTGAAACGTGAAGTTGACAAGGGTTTTTAATGGTCTTGCTCAAGGACTTAGTGGCAGCATGTCAGTGCAAGGGTTTGAACTTACAATCTTTAATCAATAGTCAAATGTCTTAACCATTTATTTATTTATTTTGCAACTTAATTATGATGGCTTATATAGTAAGTGGCATTTTGTAAATAAACATATATGGCCGTTTGTTGAGGGCATGTGTTGACACCTGACCAAGACACCTAGATGAGTTTTTTTTTTATTATTTATTCATTTTAATTAAATTATTTATTCATTCATTCATTTATTTGTTTATTTTGGGGTTGCCACAACATTTTAATGTTTTTACCACAGTTAATATTGACAGTTTAGTCTTTAACATTGTGCAATGTTTACCAACATAGATGTCTTGATGGTAGTTAAGCTTACAATCTAATTGTCTGTTGTTTTTTCATTGCCAGACCAAAGCTGTAAATCCTCACACATCAACGTCTCTGTACCCACAAAGCATACCCCTGGTACTGCAAGGAAACATATTCTTCTTTTTTCACAAACCCGCAGTGGCTCTTCTTTTGCTGGTCAACTGTTTAACCAACACCCAGATATCTTTTATATGTATGAGCCACTTTATCATCCCAAACAGATCTTGTGCAACTCTAGCCAGTGTCTCTGGAATCCCTTGAACAGACTTTTGCAGGCAGTCTACAGGGACCTTCTTTTCAATCTATATACCTGTGACCTTAATTTTCTGAAGAATTACATCCATCCTGAGCCTGATGATCATGTGACAGCTTCTTTATTCCGTCATTACTCCAGCAATGATCTCTGCTCGCCACCCGTCTGCCAAAAGGGTAATGAAATGAGTATAAAAGGGCATCTAGATGAGCGCTTGTGTCATAAAAACTGTCGAATCCTAAATCTCACCTTAGCCTCCATGGCTTGCCATTCCAGAAGCCATGTGTCCATCAAGACAGTACGTATCCCTCGTGTCACTGACCTTCGCGTACTAACAGAAGACCCACGATTAAACATTAGGATTATTCACTTGGTGAGAGACCCCAGAGCAATATTGGCATCACGCATAACTACGTTCTTTGATCAGTCCGTTGCCTGGAAGACCTGGAATGCCACAAACAAGAAACCACATGATATGGACTTGACAGAGGTAATTAGAACATGCCAAGACATGGAGTACTCTTGTCTTGAAATTTCTAGATTTGGATATAGACAATCATGTTCTTACATGGATATCTCAAAACACTAACGTCACTTCCTCTAGTAAGTCAAAGTACTCCACCAGTAAAAACTCAAAGACCACATCAGAGGGCTGGAGACGGTATCTGGGCTTTGACATTGTTAAGACAGTGCAGGCTCTATGTAATAATACTTTGGCCTTATTAGGCTACAAAATAGTTCAGTCTGAGGCAGAGCTGAGGAACATAAGTAATAGTTTAGTGGAACCAAAAACTTTTGGTTAGTGAGGAGAAAGTAAAGGTCAGTTTCACACCATTCATGTTGAAAGTGAATAGTGATTTTGCCTGAATAATTTCTTCGAATGTGATTTTAACCGATTCGTGAAAGCTTTACAGTTACATTTAGGAACTCAGTAAAGAAACTACAAATCTTACACTCTTTAATGTTGTTGGCTTTTCTATAATGATCAGTGCTTTAGATACTCTCTTCTATAGAAAAATGCAAAAATATGAAAACATATTGTATCTTCAATTACCAATTACTCTGTAGTTGTTTTGGGTGAAATCTGCGAAACACAACGATTTTGTTTAATCTAGGTTCCCTTTGACAAAGTATGGTCAGAATTTTGGGTCTTCTTTCTGTTGACACACCACTGTTGTAAAACTGTATTCATCATTATTATAAAATACCAATGCTGTGCATAAATTTAAAAATGCATGTTTAAATGAATCTTATTGAACTGCTAATGTAAATTACATGTTATGTAATTAAAATTGATCATATTTACATAAACTTATAATAAACCTATTAAATGAAATTTTCTGCAGACACTACTATATTTACATTATGACCAAAACATTTTATCTGTTACAAATTTGATCCAACAAATATGTTGTGGCTATTAATGATTATGAGACACTTGCATGCACTAGAAATCTGCTACTCTGTAGGCCATGATGATAATATTCATTCCCTAGTAAGTCAGTCTCTGTCCAGACAGATCATTTACCAGTTAAGCTGATGATAAAATTGCCACAGTCCAGCCCAAATAATATTGTAGATTATGCACTGGGCAAAACAAAAATGGTGAGGTCAGTTAATTGGTTCACAAAATTGAGTGATGTAATCTTGAGCAGAAACTCTGGATTAAACCACTCTGAAATCATCTGGCCATCAATGTATGCAAGACAGCATTTCACCAAGGCATGCAGTACTCACAGATTTTGCTGAGGCAATCACTAGCAAAAATTGTGTTTACAGAAACTCATGGACAAAGTGAGATGTAAAATACCCTGTAAGGCCAATGGACGAAAAAGTAAGTATGAAAGTATGAAATCACCAGCCAAGTAGCTGTAGATAGTAGCTGTAAATGTAGTCAGAAGCTGCCATGCAGGTATGATGATACCTGAAAGATAAATGTATGACAGCAGTATAAGTGTGTAGTGCCATGACACTTAAGAAGAGGGTATATAAGGAACAACACTTTTATATTGTATTAGGTACTGCTTCTGAAATTGTGCTGATATTTGCCAGGTTACCGTGTCCACCAATGACAACGAATGACTGACTGACTGATTGACTGTGAATGAATGAATGAATGAATGAATGAATGAATGAAAGAGGAACTGCAGGAGCTCAAGTTTTTCCGGTGAATGCTTTCAAAATCTTTAAAGATGAGTCAAGCAACCTGGTCAGACAAAGCTCTCAGAGGACATCTCTCCACAGCCAAACCCATGCCTGTTTCTGACTTGGATGATTGCATTACCAAGTACATGCTTATTTCTGACTCTGATGTTGGCATCACCAAACCCATGCCTATTTCTGACCCTAAGAAGGGTATAACCAAGCCCATGCCTCTACCCTGAGGAGGGCGTCAGTGAGCCCATGCCTTCTCCGTTTGTTTATAAAAACCTCTTTTTAGTCTCTTTGAATCCATTAAAAACAAGGTTTTGTTACATTTTATGTTTGTAAAACATTTTAAAATGGTACAGACCACAGGTTTCCCGCTAAAAAACATAGGAAAAGCTTCAATAAGAATTGTAGGTGGAAGGTAGCAGATCTACTCTGTAGATAAAACGAGCCCTGACCACCTTCTTCTTTGGATAAAAATAGCATGCACTGATGTGCCCAGTGTATTTTATATAGAATAAAGTCGTAATATTATGAGGAAAAGTTGTGAATAAAGTCATATTGTTAGGAGTATAAATTCTAGGTATTTTAAGAGAGGGTTACTCAAGTGGTCTGTGTATAAAAAATATATATTATATACTCTCTCCAGCCTTTCTGGATATCTTAATGATTGTACCAAGAAATTGAACTGTGTGAACATAGAACAGCATACTTAATTAGGGGCAGCCATAGGCTTGGGGTTAAGGAACCCGTCTTGGGACCAGGCGGTACCAGTGCGAATACAGCAGAGATAAAGAGAGCATCAGACAAATACTGTGAGTGAGTGTGCATGGAGTATAGACTAGATTTGTATTTGTTTACATTAGATTACTTTTGTTTTAGAATGAGGCTGAGTGCACTTTTAGGAATGATCGACATACAAAAAGCACACCCTACCCTATCAAGCTGATGTACTGCTTTCTCCAGCTGGTAAGTTTTTATTTTCATGGCTAAATTGATCTATAAATGTGTTCTTGTAAGTCTTGAATACTGATGAGAATTCTGTAACCAGCATTTAGCAACTGGTATTAATAGTCTACCAGCTTTAATCATCTCAGTGTAAGTTTGGCAGCCACTTACTAGTCAGTCTCATCTGGTGTTTTCAGCAGTTTCACACAAGTTTGATTTCCTGAGTGCATTTTGCTATTGAAACATGACCTTGAATTTATAGTGTCTGGTATCATGATGATATACAGTCTCCAAAATTATAATGAATATAAGCAATTAATATACATTCAGTGAGGTTTGAGCTATAGCATATGGAGAGGATGTTGTTTTTGAACATTTTGAAACACAGTTTCAAGTGCAATTTGTCTCCAAAACATGGGTTAGATCAGAAGAGAGTCTCTGTCAGTACAGCCTAACAAAGTTGGTAACACCTTGTGGTCAAATTTCCTGCAGAATTTCAGTGTTCTTCATAGTTCTTCATAGGTCCACTGATGGTTGGGATTTGAACTCCCTTAAATCGACTCAAAGGTCCAGGCAGTGTCTCTGGATATGGAGTCATATATGGAGTATGTATATTGGGTGGGCAAGCTACAGACTGCTTTATCTCACAACAATGAAGCTTGTACCCCCCGAGAAATGTAGCACCATCATGGCAAACATATTTTATTACTTAGCTTTTTATTTTTACAAACTTTTTGTAAAAAAAAACTTTTTGTTTTACAAATATTAACTTATAAAATATTTAATAATACTTAATAATAATTATAATATATTATTTACCTAATTTTATTATTATAAAGTGTTTATTAAACAATAACCTGTGATCATTATTCTCACTGCTCCAAAACCAAATTAGCCACAACAACAATATGTGCTCCACATAATGACAAATTACAGGTGTTTTTAATAATTAAAAAAAGATTTTTATTTCAAAAACTAAGTCTTCCTTTTGGTTTCTGAGGTTAAGGTAAGGGCTAGGGTTAGGGTAAGCATAGAATTAAGTAGCTACATTTATCATTATGTCTGTGGAAAATCCTGTGTACATGGGTGTGTGCATGTGTGTGTTTGCATGGGTATGCTCATTCGTTTGTATGGTACATTTGCAGAATAAACTCAAAAGCAATAACTCAAACTACAGTAGCAAAAGAATAAAGACCTGTTCCAAACAGTGTGTGTGTGTGTGTGTGTGTGTGTGTCCATCCTTCAAGTAAACCCAAGCTACATTTGTAAAATGTAGAAGGTGTGGATGTGTAGGATGTGTGTGGAAATGTTGGATGTGTGTGGGAAAAAAGCAGTGTTATTGCTGTTATTACTGTTCTTCAAAAAAAAGAGTATAGTATAAATAAAATGTATTACTATTATTATTGACAATAATAATAATAATAATAATAATAATGCGACATTTAGTTACATTAGTATCATCGCTTCTTGTAGTTACGCTACTAACCAACAAGCAGCAAAGTAAGGTGGACAGTATTTATACCACGCAGTGATATACTGTATTGTGGACATATTGAGGAGTCACAAAAACCCAGACCATTTTGCCTTAATGCTTAGTAGTATAAAATTATACACACATTATAAGTCAGACAACAGAAATAGCGATTAATGCAAATCAGAGGAATAAATTTCATTTCAGCATGGGCAGACATGCTGCCTCAATACTATTTTTATAATTTCTAATTATTTCTTTACCTATATTCCATACGTACATTTTGATCAGAGAATGACAGCATGCTTCACCATCAAAATGCACTGATGCATTATTAAACCCCTACTACTGGGGTGCACAATTTCAGTCCTGGAGGGCCAGTGTTCAATAAAGCTTGTGGGTATTTCTACTTAAACACACCCATTTATCTGTCAATTTACAGGTAAGCACAATTAGGTGTGTTTGAGTAGAGAACCCTCCAAAGCTGTGCTGGATACTTACCCCCCATGACCGGGGCTGTGCATCTCTGCCCTACTAGTTAAAGCTTATATCTGAAATCTTACCTCAGCCTCATTTTTTTTGGAGCCTGTCCCAGGAGTCATTGGGCAAAAGCAGGGAAACACAGATCACAGGGCAGCCACACAGACAGACACTATTACACCTAGAGGCAATTTGCAGATAAAGGGGCTGCCCCACACTCTGGGCATGTGTGCTCACTTCCCCCTAGTGTTCATTAGTATTTATGCGTGTGTTTCACTGCATGGATGGGTTAAATGCGGAGGTGAATTCCACTGCACAGTGGTCACTATCACTTTTACTTTAGTAAAACTAAATGTCTTTGGGAGGAAACCTACACACATATCGGGAGAACATGCAGACTCTAAACAGAAAGGATTGTGGCATAAAGGCCCATTTTGCTGTGGGGCAATAGCACAACCCAACACACCACCAAGACTCTTATCCTACTATTTAATTGTGAGGCTGTAGAAGCCCGTCACAGTGGTCATTGCACGCATCCACCTTTAATGGAAGTTTTTGGCTGACAGGGCTTTTGCTTGATGATGATACTTGCTGTGGTTCTATCTATTTCGTCAAATAAAAAAAAAACCTTTTTGGTGTAGTGGAAATAAAAAAATGTCTAGCTCCTCCTTCAATATCAGCATTTAATCACATTTAAATGGTAAAAAAATTGAAAGCCCAGAGGCCAGCACATATTTAATTAGGATGAAATATTTACAGTGCATATCTATAGATTAATCTAATCTTTTAAAAATGGTTAATGAGTGAACAGAGACATGAAGCTGTAAAGGTTGTGATGGATTGTCCTATGTGCACATTTTCTGGCAGACTGAACAACAGACGAACAACAGTAGAAGATCAACAGACCACCATGAAATGCTCATGGAAATTAGTGCTGTTGCTGGTGTGTCTTTGTCTGGTCGTGCAGTTCATTGGCATCCATTTCATTAAGGATTTGTTCCCTATAACATGCCTGGATTTCAGCCAATGCCCTGAGAAAGGTGAGTGGTTTGCTTTGTCCATGGGTGGGAAATATATTCATTCATTTATTCATCTTCACCACTTTGTTCTTGTTAGGGTTACATGGAATCCAGAACCTATGTGAAATAAATGGGGAATGAGGGAGTTATACATGGTCTACTATGACATCTTAACACATGTGAAATGTGAAATTAACATTGTAGACAGTGTAGTCTTTAACACTGTGCCACATTTGTCTAACTGTCTGCTCTTTTTTATGCCCAGATCACAGCTGTAAATCCTCAAACATCAACACCTCCGTACCCACAAAGTCTTCTGGCTCCATTCGGAAGCATATCCATCTTTTTTCACAAGGCCGTAGTGGCTCTTCCTTTGCTGGCCAGCTTTTTAACCAACACCCAGATATCTTTTATATGTATGAGCCACTTTATCATGCCCAACAAATCTACTGCAACTCCAGCAGCTGTCTTTGGAACCCCATGGACAGACTTGTGCAGGCGGTCCACAGGGACCTCCTCTTCAACTTATATACCTGTGACCTTAATTTCCTGGAGAACTACATACAGCCTGAGCCTCAGGATCACCTGACAGCTTCTTTATTTCGTCAGACTTCCAGTAATGCTCTCTGCTCACCACCCGTCTGCCAAGAGGATAATAAAGAGACGACAGGGCATCCAGATGAGAGCTGGTGCCTCAGAAAATGTCGAATGCTAAATCTCACCTTAGCCTCCATGGCTTGCCATTCCAGAAGCCATGTGTCCATCAAGACAGTACGTATCCCTCGTGTCACTGACCTTCGCATCCTAACAGAAGACCCACGATTAGACATGAGGATTATTCACTTGGTGAGAGACCCCAGAGCAATCTTTGCATCACGCATAACTACGTTCTTTGATCAGTCCATTGCCTGGAAAACCTGGAATGCCACAAACAAGAAACCACATGATATGGACTTGACAGAGGTAATTAGAACATGCCAAGACATGGAGTACTCTGTGAATATTGGCCTAAAGAAGCCAAACTGGCTGCATGGACGGTATCTACTAGTGCGCTATGAGGATCTCGCACTTAATCCTGGAGCCAAGGCCAGGGAGATCTACAAATTTCTAGATTTGGATATAGACAATCATGTTCTTACATGGATATCTCAAAACACCAACGTCACTTCCTCTAGTAAGTCAAAGTACTCCACCAGTAAAGACTCAAAGACCACATCAGAGGACTGGAGACGGTATCTGGGCTTTGACATTGTTAAGACAGTGCAGGCTCTATGTAATAATACCTTGGCCTTATTGGGCTACAAAATAGTTCAGTCTGAGACAGAGCTGAGGAACATAAGTAATAGTTTAGTGGAACCAAAAACTTTTGGTTAGTGAGGAAAAATAGAAAGTAAAGGTCAGTTTCACACCATTCATGTTGAAAGTGAATAGTGGTTTTGTTCAAGATTTAGTATTTACATAAATGTACATGTGATTTAAACCCATTGGTGAGGGCTTTACTACAAACCGGATTCCAAAAAAGTTGGGACACTAAACAAAAATTGTGAATAAAAACTGAATGCAATGATGTGGAGATGGCAAATGTCAATATTTTATTCAGAATAGAACACAAA
>JAOVVF010000036.1:25454281-25479276 GCA_028565595.1 Duopalatinus emarginatus | reverse complement strand
TTCCAGTGATTTTCTTTAAAACAACTCGTCTGTGCACGAAAACCAGTAATTCAGGAATGACTGTCAGCATCAGCATGGTCTACCAGTTTGACAACTCGATTTCTGTTTTAGCAACTGGTAGCTGAATGCTAAAGTGACATGATCATTTCCTTCATGCACAAACTGAATCTGGTAATACACTTTAAGATAAAAACAAGAGGTTGTGACACCTAATACTGACTATGTTTATTACTGTCTACTGCACATTGCAGTATTTTTTTCAAGTAGTACAGATGTAATTTCATTATTTCAACATTTTTTTGCATGTGTCATGTGCACAGTACTGTGTGTGTGGTGAAATAATAAAAAATAAGATGATAAAATTTTGCACCTAATACCTGGAACACATAGAAATTAGCACATTCCCTATGCCTATATTCTGTAAAAACCACTACCTCATGAACTCTTCATAGGAGCCCTCAGGTAGACATCTCTTTGTTGGTGTTTTGCTGAGTTAAGCCCACAACACCTCCAGACAGCTCAGCAGTGAAGTCTGGCATCCCAGACTGACTCTCCTCCAAGTTCACTTCACAAACTTATTACTTCTTCTGTGTGAAACCCGTAACAATAATCGTACACACTATACGCACCACTTACTGTATACACATATTGGCCTCTCTGGTGGTTAAGGCCATACCTATCCACCCTGGCATGCCCAGTTCCATATAGGATTTACCCATCATACTATTCCTATGTGTTTAGTCATGCTCTGCCCTTTTGCACTCATCCTGAGACCTTTTTTTTAATCCACAATGACTGACTAGCCCTTTCAGATACACCTGACAGTTCTTTTACAGCTGTCTGTAGCACACTGCCTCTGAATCCGAATTCAACAAGGCAGACTTTGTTACAAAACCCCTAACACCTATCTCTACCAGTCTAATATGTGCCAGCCAGCCACATTGCCTCACCTCAGCTACTAAATCTGAATACATTAATTTCTTGCTTTCATAAGCTTGATTCATTTCAGCAAATAGAACCATCTATAGCACTAGAAACTATGAATACCAACACCAAAACTGGCCTTTCATGTGTTTTATTTACATCATGTACAGTCTATTAGTCTATTATATAAATATATCTATATTACTTGTGTAAATTAAAATATTCATAAATTATATTTATGAATAGAATTATATCTAGAAGATATGATCATGAATAACTGGTCACGTTATTAAACACATGCTGATGCGAATGATATATAAAACAGTGCACATAACATAATTCTGGGTAGCATTTGGAAAAGACACACAGAGAGCCACAGTTTCTGAAATACACAAACTAGCTTGCCTGGCACACAGCCATGCAAATTATTGGAAAAGATGCATTTAAGCACAATTTTCCCCATTGTTTTGCCTGCTGCATAAGTTACTAATTCCATAATTACATGGACAGAGAATATATTATTTATATATATATTATATTATATATTTATTATTATTATTTTCAGTTGTCTGTCTGCACATAATTTGTAACTTTGTGTTATCTGTGCACTCACATTGCATTATCCATAAAGGAACGTATAGCATTTCTATATACATATCTTAGTTTGTGATCATTATCTTACCAAATCTGCAGTTTATCCTATATCACATAGAGACATACTAATGGAAAATGCAAACAGATCATTAATGCGTATGTTACTTAAACATACAATACGTTAGTTTTAGCTAAATAACATTGAAATAAATAATTTGATGACTGCAGTGAAAAGCACATTAAGTATTTTATTTTATTGGAGCTTTAAAATATGTGGCATAAAAGGAAAAAGAGGGTTATTGAATGTGTACTTTTAGGGGGAACCCTCTCTATATAGAACAATTTAGAAAACATTGAAGAATAATCTAATAAGTCGAACTCCTTTAAAACACTTGAGTACTCTATGAGTGTAGTTTGTTAAGCATGTAGTTTATACTGCAAAATCCTTCTGTGTTACTTGTGTGTTCAGGCTGAGTGAACAGCAGTGGGGGAGGTTGGTCAATCATTTCAAAGGGTCTGGGACTCTTCTCACCAGACAAATGCAATAAAAGAGGCAGATAGGAGGTCTGCAAAATGACGCATCAACATGACTCATGGCAAGCAACACTCGATTCTTTTTTTTTTTACACTGGAAACAAAAACAGACCACTTGAGGCTAAAAGATTTATCAGTTACATGAATTACACTAGTAGGATGATCTACTCCTCAGGAAGAATGTCAAGCGAATCACAATTAAAAGAATGAAATCAAGTATGCATGAAATAAAACACATCATTTAAAGAGGCAAAAATCACGCTAGATAGTGGGTTTTAAAAATTGTTTATGTGGCAACAAATAATTCCACATATATCATTTACACGGTAACAGCTGTCACCACAGAAGTTATTGAGTGCTTTTATTTACAAGAGAAAGTGGCTAAAGATAAATGTTACATTTTGATATTCTTTCCTTTTTTTATTTCTACCCATAGGGTAATAGGTCCACTGTACCTTTGAGTGCATTTAAAAACACACAAATCTAAGTTAACACTTTTCTAAAAAAAAAAAATTGCAATACAAACATATATAAACAAAGGCCAAAGGACACCATGGTACTAAAGGAAAAGGTTTAGAATGAAGCTCTCCCACAGTGACAGCGACTGGGCCTGTAACACAAAGAACAGAGCAAAACTGCTGACGCACAGCATTCAAAACACTTCACTGTGAAATCGTCATAACCATAACCATGTGGACAGTCAGCAATTAGATAAAAGATTAGGGGAAATTCAGCAGTTAACTCCCTTCCTTTTGACGTCCATATCCTGGCAATAGGCCATGAGGCCTTAGAAGTTTTCTGCTTTCAAGTTGGTTGTAATCCAACATATAGAGCAAAGCAATTGGCTCAAGGGCTTAGAGATATGCAGTGACATCTTTAGTGTGGTTAAACAGCTGCTTTGACGTCAAACAGCAAGACAGATCATGTTAGATGCATGCTTTCTGAATAAAACTAGGCCACGGTCCAAGATGCTTTGGATAAGAAATGAAAACAAATATTTAAGTATAAGTAAAAGGCACACTTAGGCTAGACCTCCACTGTCATCACGGCACAATGATTCTGCTTGGTTTGGCAGCACTCGCACTACTCTGACATACATTCTCTTTCTGAAACCCTGCTCAATCCTCCCCTGGCGCATATATGCGGAGGATGACCCGGGGGCTCTCCTTGGCCTCGCTGGAGCTCTTCCTTTCTTCACACATATGCTGAAGCACTCCCCATGTCTCTGGTGAAATGGATAAAGATTTGTTTATTTGGCCCACCCTGTTGTAGCCTCTCCACTAATATAGGCAAAGCCGGGAAAGTGTTGTGCATGCTCATATTCAGAGTTCCTGCGTGGTGTTAAAGAGGAGTACATGTCCCCTGTAGCGGCATAGCGTGTTGAGTGCATAGGACTGCTGGAGTAGCTGTTGGCTGAGGGAACATCTGGCCAGCGGGGGGTCATTGGGGTCGAATGCAGCCGAGGAGTACCACCCATCAGACATGGCTCCATGCGGGACATTGGACTGTTCAATGAGTACTGAAGGAGTAAAGCAAGATAAACAGTCAGGTCATGTGTGTGTGTGAGAGTGTTTCAAAAACTTAACAAAAACTCTAGACACATGATTATTCTCTAGCTGTCAAGCTTATTAGTGTCTGTTATATATCTAGTATGTGTCATTTTTTAAGGTATCTGACCAAGTGAACAGGTCAGACCTGTTGATGATTTTCTTGGACTGCCTTTGGTAGGTACTATCCACTGCATATTTAGAACAGCCCACAAGATCTGCTTTTGTGGAGATACTTTGACCCCATTTTCCTGCTTTCATAAAACTTCGAGAACTGACTATTCGCTTGTCAAATAATGTACCCATCCCTTGACAGGTGAGTGACTTTGATTCTAAATGAGCAGAACCAAATTGTGATGGTTAGATGACTGGATCAGAGCATCTCCAAAACAGCAGGTCTTATGGGGTGTTTCTGGTATGCAGTGGCTAATTACTACCAAAAAATGTCATTACATGGGTCATGGGTGGTCAAGGCTCACTCGTGTGCATATGGTGTAAAGACTACACAATCTGGTCTGATCCTATTGAAGAGCCATGAAAGAAACTGTTGCTAATCACTTGGTGTCAGATACCACAGCACACCTTCACAGGTCTACTGGAGTCCAGGTCTCGACAGGTCAGAGCTGCTTTGGCAGGTGGTGTTAATGTTATGGCTGATCGGTGTATAACGTATAATGCTACAGTGATATAAAAGTGTCTGACATGAGAAAGTCCATTTTAAATTCTAGACAGATAAACCCAGAGATGCTTGTAAGATAATTGGCAAACCATTGCTGTATAAAAGGACTAAAGACACCTCATGGAATAATGCTATCGGAATGTGTTTAAATACTTTTGCATGCACATTCTTTGCACATCCTGAAGTGTTTTATTCCTTATATGGTGCGTCATTTTTATTTATAAATACAATACAAGTAAAGGATTTCATACAGTTGAGTTTAAGGAAATATTTTTTAGAGGCGGACACTGTTTAGGGGCTGTGCATCAAATTTTTGTTGCCATGGGTAACTCAAGTGATCATAAACAAAATTAAACCACACATGTCAGCACGTGAGCTTCTCAAAAATCCTTTTTGTGTCTTCTAATAGGAAACCAGCACAGCGTTCCGTTTGTGTCGGCTAAATCACTTCCTACTGAGTGCATCCACTCAGACAAAGATCAGACATTGTGCCTGTTTTAAACACACGGAGAAAAAGTGGAAATAAAAATCTCTCTCCTCTCTAAATAGAAACAGTCCACAGTCAATACCATTATGAAGTACTACAGCATGGAAAAAGAAAGTCAGACGGGGTCAGAGACCAAGATATGAGGCTTAGTGACCTCTTGTTCGTGCAGAGAAAAGAGGCCATTGAATAACAATATTTTAATAAAGGCATGCTCGGTCTGGTTTGCCGCTTGCTGGCTAGGGCTCTGTGAGGCAGCTATTGAGTGTTGGATAGAGGGGTGTTGAGTGGGGGGCTGTCAGAACTGTGACCAGGCCACCTGTCAGTGTCTGTATCCGCTGTAGGGAGAGCGATTTACCCATGGCTGCTTCTGCAGCACTGAGGCTGGGTCAAAGATCTCTCGACAGGAAATTACTATTAGTATTATATCTGCTTCAGCTTAAAATATACGATGCCACCAACCCAGCAGTCTTGTTCCTTTCTGTGTACCAGTGCTAGCCACTTTTAGTTTGATAAACGTGCAAATTCTGCATGTCAGCTGTAATTTGTAGCCATGTAAAGTACTACACAAAATACTGACCACTTCTAATGAATTTATTTTAAATGTATTTACTGGATTTGAATTCACTGGATTTTGCATGTACATGAATATATGGATTTTACTGGATGTACATATTTTAATTAGGGGCAGGGGAGAATTCATAGTATTCTTTATAGAACCATCAAATAAAAAATTTTATTCCTAATTGAAAAAAGACATTAATTTGCACTGAAATGACAGCGAGTTCACCCACAGGCTAAGTGGTCCATTACTACAGACCTCTCTGCATTACACACAGTTCACCATTTCACATGCTAATGACCACAGTGTGTCACTCGCCATTCTTATTCATATTAGAATTCCTGTCTGAGTAACAGGCCTTGTAAGATGCTATTAAAACAGGCAGGAGTGGAATACACTTTCATTACCATTTCCATTTCAATGAATGGGAATACGCAACTATAACTCAACTATTATGAAACAGGGGAAGCCATTAGAGTTGTATAAAGATGTATATTGCAGTGAAAAAAAGCCCCAACTCAACAGACATTGCCATCATTAGAGAGAACTTTCATAATGTTGGACATCTAAGCTGATTTAAAGTAAATAAGTGTGTCCTGTAGACAGCTGACCTGTGCAGAGGAACGGTGATAAGACGAATAGTGCAGTGGGGTGGGAAGGCCTGCATCATGGGGCAGACTGGGATACTGGCTCTGGATGGCATGATGATGCTGGTTCGTGTAGCTGCTGTAGTTGTAGCTGCCCGTGTAGCTGAGGGACAGAGCATTAATACAACATTAGCACACACACTCATTGTTGGAACCGTTCCGATGTATCTCTTGTGATGGACTCACCCGTGCTCGTCTCTGTAGGGGTAGACTTGCATCCGGTGTGCAGACGAAGAAGGGTGCACCGGGGCACTGCTACGCATGCAGGACAGCTGGGATCCTCCATCGGGGGGATTGCCTCCTGATGTGGTCACTGTGTATGTAAGGGACCATGTATATGACTGAAGAGCTCCTAGTATAATACACACATATACAAACACACATTTCTCCCTTGGACCTCATTACATCAATGATAGAGGAAACCTTTCATACTGACATGATTACATATTAATTGGACGTTTTTGAACTCTTACATACCTGAGGTAACAGATACACTGTTGTATTCTGGGGACTGGGCTGAAGTTGGGGTGCTAGTCGATACTGCTCCCACTGAGGGCACTGACTTTGCAGGGGAGTAGGGTTCGGGGGTCACGGAGGTGCTCTCAGTTAGCATCATTTCCTCATTACTGTCTGCTGTAGGGAAGAAACATTTGAAATCTCAAATTGTTGACACCTTGTCAATCATACAATTATCCCGTCAGTCAATGATGTGGTAGCAGCGCAGTGCATAATATTATGTAGATATGGGATTTTGGGATTCAATGGTGTCTTTGGTTCTGGTACAGCACTGTTTAGGTCTTTTATGTACAAAATATTTTGTTAATGACACCTGATTACAAAAGTTGTTGTGTGGAAAGTGCTATTTCTAAATGATGAGCATATGAGACTCCTATACATATTATGTGCCGTGTTATCACTTTGGTGCACACTGTTTTAGCTTTGCATATCTACATAAGATATTATTTTAAAATGGTGTTTGACTTACATACACCGCCATATTTATGTGCATAACAAAGAAGCATTGGAATATAGGTCATGATAACTGACAGTCCATATTTTTTGACTCACCTGTAGCTCCTTCTCCCTTCATGGCCCTCATCAGCTCATTGGCTCTTTCCTGGCAGTGCAGTGACTCCAGCAGGTATAGGACATAGTCATCGAACATCAAGTGAATCAGGTGGAATGAGCCTGCACATCAAGGACAATGGAATACACATTTAATCACAGTGTGCTATATTCTGTGCATATTCACATCTTATTTCTGGAAATTTTCAGCAGTGTTATCAAACTACTGAAGTGCCTTTGAGCAATAACCCTCTAACCCCACCACCAGTGTGCCGTGATAGGGTTGCTGTGGTGTACAAGCACAGTGGTCAGTGGGTGGTTCACTTTCACCTCACCTTTCTCAAACGGTTTCATTTCAGTATCAATCATCTTATAATGTTATCTATAATAATATTTCAGTCAGAGAGACCAAACCAGTACTTTTACTTACTTTTTACTAGTTTTGTTCCTAATACTGATTTCATGTTACTTAACTCGGATTTTTAGTGCAGGACTTTTACTTGCAATGTAGTATGCTTACATGTATTGGTGCTTTATATTTAAACAAATGATCTAAATAATTTTTCCACCACAGGAGATTTCAAACCATGATTACAGATCAGGCATAAATTACACTTTTTAGAGTTATTGGTGCGAATGTAATGTAAAAGCCCTCACTTGTAACAAAAGGGGAGGAAAATTATAAAAGAGCATGACACAATCCTCACATTGTACAAGTAAGTCCAGTCAGTGTGTGCGTTATAAACCCCGTGGCTATTCAGAGCACCAGGCACAAATACTGCCCACTCATAAAATGGGAAGCAGGAGGAAACACTTGCGGAGGGGGGTTAGCCTTTGTTAATTAGCTGTTTTGTACCAAGAGCTGCATTATCAAAACACTGCAACCAGCTGTGTCTTTGATATTCGCAGACAGAGCTGAAGAGGAGGGGGTCTTCGCTTCTTCTTATGGTCCCTCTTTCAGCTACTTTGCTATATACTCGGAACTGCGACTAGCCGAGGGTTAGCATGACAGCCATGTTGACGTGAGGCTTGGAAATTAGGATTGAGAGAAATCTCTTGAGGATGAGAACAGAGGAATACACCTCAGGTCATGATAGACTGGAGTTAAGTTTTATTTATAACCTATATAAATATATTTTTTATTTTAACGTTTCAAATATAGTCTACTTTTCAGGCAGCATGGTGGTGAAAGAAATGAAATGAAAGTGAACTATTTTGCCTTACTGTGTTTTGCACACAGAAGGAATGTGACCTCCGCATTTAACATCCGTGCAGTGAAACACACACACCAGTGAACACTAGGGGGAAGTGAACACACTTGCCCGGAGCAGGGGGCAGCCCTAAACCACGGTACCCAGAGAGCAGTTAGTTGCCTTGCTCAAGGGCACCTCAGTCGTGTCTTGCCTTGGGTGGGGATCGAACCCGCGACCTTCCAGTCATGAGACCGGTTCCCTAACCACTAGACCACGGCTGCCAGACAATCCAGGTTGAATTCCCAGTCCAGTGTGGAGTTTTCATGTACTTGAGTGGGTTTCCTCTGGGTATTCCAGTTTCCTCCCACAGTCCAAAAAACATGCATGTTAGGATGATTGGTCACTCTAAATTGCCTGTAGGTGTGAGTGTGTATCTGCTGACTACTGAGATAGACCTTACCTGCCATGAATATAGCTCGCAGGGCTGATGGCAGTAAAAACCAAATAGATAAATATAGTCTACTTTTTAAAAACCTCAGTGTAACTTGTAATTTTACTCTTGTCAGAAAGTAGTTTTACACAAATCTGGGTATAGATTGAAAAAAAAGAGCCATACCATTCTGCATGACACCAGACGATAGTTGGAAAATAAATTACAGTACACAGTATGCAGCAAAGCAGCATTAAATATGACATGTATATGACAGTATGAGTATACCATGAATAATGGCCATGAGGTGTGCACGTGACCTCATTCAAATATCTATCGCATGGGGTCACACACTAACGTGACTGTAATAGGATATCACAGTTCTTGCAGACTCACCAAAGCTGGGGGCGCTGTGCAGCGTCATGTCCCGGATCACTCTTGTCCCAAAACAGGACCACATGAGAAGAAACTGCTGAGCAACCTTCTTCAGGGATCCGGGTCTCTTCGCTGCCACCTAAAGGAATATTACCATGAGAAAGGCTTTGGGGGAGGTGTACAAGGGCCTTAACCTTAGCACCCACAACTAGGGTCTAACCCCACAGGAACGAAAAACATGTCAACAAGTCAACTATTTGATTTTCCCCTGGGGACACGCCTTCCCATTCAACTATTGTCTACAGGGCAGTGGACGTTCCCAAGGCGACCAAATTTTTACAACCCTATATCTGCAATAAAATGGGTGCAAAGAGGGCCATGAAGACATCATTAAGTTGGGGAATTGCAGCACAAATGGCCCAGCATAAGCATGGCATAATGGGCTTGGCATTTAGACGGATGCTTCACATTTCAGAAACACTGCTGTTAAGACAGACACCTGTCTTAAGTATATTTGTGGAAGACTTAAAATCATTTCAAAACAATTCACACATTCATGTAAAATTTCTCCTAGAAACAAAAGAAAACAGATAAAAATGCTGAATAATATTTTAACAATGTTTTATTTTTTAAATAAACATGCAGAATAGTTGTTCATCTCCTTATGAGTTGTTTCATAGCCAGTGTTTCTGCCAACAGAAAAAAAAAGACATAAGAGCTGAACTGACCCGCACAACGCATCTGTCCACCATAGTGTCCAGCCACTCGATGTATGCTTCAATGGGGGACTGATCCTCCAGCAGCCGGTCGAACTCCTGATACACTGAGAATTCATGAGTGATGAATGCACTGTTAGTGTGAATAATCCACAAGCACAACAGAAATGCCATGCAGATTGAGCTTTTTTTATATTAAAACTCCACTGGCATGAACATGCCATGAAAGATTACGTTATATCCCCTTAATACAATTCTGAACGCTGATTCAGTGGCGAATGCAGATTTCTGAACTTTGATCTTATCAGTCATTTGTGGCTTGCCACTGACATGAGTCTGAGATTCTCCCTGGGTGTTAAAGTGTGAGGGTAAGCTCGGTTAACCTCTCAGTGGCTGTAATTAAAGACTGCCTCTCATGACCGTGGGAATGATTCAGATCTGGACTCCTACTACAGCTACTGAGTAGCATCAGACTGCCATCGAACATCAAAATGTAAATCTCTCCAGGGAGCGCAATGCTTCTTATACAGGTCCAAGCAGTTTAGTGTTAATCGCTACCAATACATTCACATCAGATTTTTCATACAAAGTGTTACATGAGCAGCAGAAGTGCCTCGTTTTTATACTGTATGTGTCATTTAAAAACTGTTTCTATATTTCTGCTTCAATTAAATACCAGCTTTTTCCCCTCACCTCACTTCTCTATCAAGTCTATAGTTAGTCACTCACGTTGGATTATGAGTCGTCTATGGTCCTCCTGCGAGTCCTCCATGGTGTAAAGTGTCTGCTTAGTGATGCTGTTCAGATCTACATTCCTCCAGTCCTCCAGCATCTGAAAGGTGATATCTGCACTGTGGATCACGGTCCGTGAAGCCTACAGGCAAAAGAAGTGTGAAAAAAACAGTACAGTGCAAGAATTTGGACATTAGTGCAAAAAATAAAGAACACAAACAATAATATTCATACAAACAAATCATTTAATGGGTTTTATAAGGTACTTTATTATTAAAAGAAACAAGAATGGTAAAGCAGCACATGGATAGTTACAGTAAAAATATATAATCAAAAATAATATCAATTTTAATGCTTGTGTCTTCTTATCTAAACATGCTATAAATATTCACTAATAATTTCCCCCATCCTTCTGCTTCCTCCATATCCTCTGATTATTATCATCATGTGGATCAGTAATATTTAACCCCCCACCACTCGCTCACATCCATCCAATTCTTCCTGGCGTAACTCTAAATGTCATACCCTGGCTTCTTCAGATCAGGTATAGAGACATAGAGGGAATTAAAAAAAATATCTTTCTCTTGGTCCTTTACACTTTATATATCAGTTGTGTGGATGTAATTCTATTTTTGTAACTTACATGTGCTAATACAGACATTTTATAAGATGAGAAATATACTAAAACCCTAAAGGTGCATAGTATCTCTGGATATAAAAGAATTCTGTCTCACCTGACAAAGATGATTTAATGACGTCTGCCGCTTGAGGATTTGAGAAAATCTTCTTGACACTGAAAAAATAAAAAGTTGAACATTTCTTTTACACTGCTTTGTGATACCATGACAGTCTATTCTTGATATACTATAAATGTGACTTACACTCAAACTTAATGTTGCGCAGATTCTCGGGCAGGTCGTGCAGAGCCACCCTCAACCACTCGTCAAGCTGCTTAGCAAATTTTCTGATCACCTGAGTCAGGCTGCATGGGTCATTAAAACAATGATATTAATAATGAAATATGACAACTAATTATTAAGCACATGTTATGTAAATAGATATGGTGATGTAATTTAATTTAGAGGGAAATAAAGACTGTAAAAAGCAAATGGGATCATGATAAAAAAATTATATATAATGTAAGTTTGTTTCTGTTCTGTACATGTCTCAATCACAGTACAATAAGTAAAATAAATAAAAACGTACAATATTAAAACTTCAAATATATACTTCAAATATACTTAAAAATATTTTAAATAAATTCTGGCTACTAAGTTTTCATTCTAACAACAACATGCCCCCATTTATCTCTATAAATAATGCTGAGAAATTTCAAAGAATGATATTAATATTATATTAGAATTCTATTAATAATTATAGTAATATATAATATTACAGTAGAAACTGAGTTTTATAATCAGCATCATCTGCATAAATCTTCTAATGTAACAGTCATAATGTATTTAAACATGAGCTTAAGAGTCATCTCTTTACTTGATCTCCCTTATTGGTGGGGTAATAATCACTGATAATAAAAATATATACAAACATATACAAATATGTTTGAGCAGAATGTCTCATTACACAGTACCATTTTTGTTTCATTAATTCCAGAGGGGAACAGTAAATACTTACCTATCAGGCAGGGCCTGCAGGACTGTGGGCATGAGGACACCGGAAATGGCTTTGTATAAGATGGAGTCACACACTCCTACAATGTTTACTACAGTGGATGAGCCCAAGACAGGCAGCATGTGTGGTGGCATGCCTTGCCAAAAATGCAACAGGAAGCTCTGGACCTACAGACACACACATAGACACAGAATTGTCTTGCTATTCTCTTTTGTGGATTTCCACTGACATAATTATTAAAGCACATAACTAATGCCTTGCCTAAACCTAACCCTAGGCCAACCTTAACCTTAGTAATGATAAGGCAACTTTTTGGGTCTTATATATAAACACTTCCCTCATGCAGACCAACCTAATGTCCCCACAAGGTCAAAATGATCTGATAATACATAACTGTTTGGGAATAAGAGATATACCAACATATAAACACACAAGCACACTGTAGTGAAATGATTTATACCTATAAGTTCTACATTATGGGAACATATTTTAAACTATTCAAGACTGTAGTGGATTGTAATAAAAGACCACAGATGTCAAGCCAGACATATTCAGTAAAAAAAAAATCAGACGATACACAAACCTCATCGAAATTGGCTCGTATGACGGTGTCTAGTATTCTCTGGCAGTGAGTTCTGTACATCATGATAAACGTTGAAACCTAGAAATTAAAAGAAGCCATTTAAATAAGACTTATTGACAAGGAAATAAAATCAAATGTTTTCATTCTACATTTATGACCCTTCACACAGCAGTTTGACCTCTTATTCCTCCTTAATGCATGCCGTAAAGGCTATAACAAAATAAATACATTGCAAAATAAATGACTTGCATCAATAATGCTGGCCACAAATTTTTAGGAAAATGCGGTGTATAAAAAGATCGACAAGCCGTAAAGCATTTCAAATTACAGCTCCTTTTTAAAGGAGACAGCTAGAGTCTGTACTTTGTTGTATGTGAGATCTTATTATCTACTTGAAAGATTAAGAGTTCGCTAGGACCCAGCATATAAATCCTCCGGGCCCTTGTTTAAATCCAGACCCAGAAAAGGTGCAGGGGGCAGATGAAAGGGGAAGCAGGAGGGGTGATGGTATGAGAAGAGATGGGGGGTGGGTCGGCTGGCTAGAGAAGAAGATAGTCACTGGGTTTTTTAGTGCTCTATTTACCTTCTGTTCTGGCAGAATGGCAGGCAGATTTAAGTCTTTGACATTTGGAAATTCTGGCAGCAGAGTGCCCAGTTTGGAGCGGGGTGAATACGCCACTGTCTGCTTGGTAACCTCTTTCTTGCCTGTCTCGTTTACCCAGGCGCCACCCTTCTTGGAGTACATCACATCGTAGTACTGTGAGCTTTCCTTTACTGCTAGGCCATAGTAGTGATACCTGAAAAACAGAGAGAGAGAGAGAGAGAGAGAGAGAGAGAGAGAGAGAGAGAGACAGAGAAAGAGAAAGAGAGAGAGAGAGGGAAGGAGGGAGGGAGGGAAAGAGAGAGTTTTGGACACAGTTTAAATAAAATCTAATTATTTTCAAGACTTACCATAGTAAATGTACTGCCAGTGGAATTATTCATTTTTTTACTAATAACATGAGAAAAATGCACAGACAGCACAGACAGTGTCTGCTAACACTTACTTCGACTGGCCTCTGGTTCCCAGCCTTCGTGTTGTTAGCTGAGGGAACTGCTGTCTTATTATCTACACAAGACAGGGCATAAGAAGAAAATTGCTGCAGATCATACATTGTTCTTTCTTGTTTACAAGTTAGACAGTTTGCTTAAATCTACTGGACATGTCCAACATGAAAGGAGGAGAAGTTGCACTGTATGATAGACGGCTCCCCGTTTGACCACTGAAGTTCTTGCCAGTTGTCACATTCACAAAATTCATATCCAACAGCTTGTCTTTCCATCTTTTTCCCCCTTTTTCTTATGTCTCTCTCGGAGCGTCTGTCTTTCTCTGTTCTGTTTTTGTCCATAAGATTGGCTCCTTGGTCCAGCTCCCGGTGCAGAAACTTTAGCAAACAGTGGAGCTCTCCATTGTGTGGGATGAAAAAAGGGGCCAAGCTGTGAAGTTTCTGTCAGGCTCTGCTTGATAAATGAGCAGACAGGGAGGCAGCCCCAGCTCTCTCTCTCTTTTTTGTCCCGAATCAATGAAGCCTTCCTAAAGGACACCCCACGCTGCTTCAGCCACTGATCTAACATTCCGCAACATCTCACCCTTCCAAATTTCCTTTAATTACACATTAATCCAGACCCCCTCTCTTTTTCAATATCCTCGGACAGGAGCTGGGGAATGGGGCAGGGATGTCAGGTGGTTCAGGCGTAAGGAGGTGTGTGGACAGTTCGTGGGAACAAAGGAAAGCATGTCTACAGGTTTAGTTTGTTAGTTGCTCAAAAACTGTGACAGTGATATTGTACTATTCTATTAGAGTCGTGGTTTAGGGTCAAGGGATTAAGAAACTCTCACCTGTTCAGACACATGCATATCATGCTTCAACCTTATCTTGTAATACACGTGTACTATTATAAACATGTAAATCTAAATGCATTTTGCATCTAAAACTGATGAAAATATCCCAGGATGCAAGTTATCCCATGAAACAAATTAATCTAGAATGCTCAGAAGAACTGGTTTAATAAGATCTTACCTTTCCAAAACTGGCAGCATTGACAGGCTGAGTGCCGTGTTTCTCACAGAAGTCTAGATAGTGCATGTAAAGTGCACTGCGAGGGACACACACGCCCTCAGCAATCTCGTAGTTTTCCTCCAACCTGGTGAAATCCATTTTATTAACACAAAGGTTTAAACATTCTGCTTTGTTTTGAACTTTTCTAATATACTGATATTATATTGAAGAATAACATCTGAATTTGTATTAACTCAAGTCGGTAAGAAAAATAGGACTTCGTAATAATTTTGACACCTTTTTTATTTGACTTTTCAAATAAAGCCGTTGCAGAATTTACTAGAAGGTAGTTCTGATGACTATAAAATGACGAATTATTTTTAGAAATAAAACATAATCAAAACAAGACATAAAACAATGCCAGTACATTTGTTGTTGTTGTTGTTTTAATGTTTGTAAAATGCTGTAATTTTATGTGGTACTAAAACAATGCGTAAAATACAGAATTATTTCTTATTCAGCATGCATTTTGCATCTAAACAACAATCTAATACATTTAATTCTATTTTTCTTATTTTTATCTTGGATCACACAAAAGTCATATAATAAATGCTTTTGAGTAATGTGTAGCAAATTGCAAATATTGTGAATATTTTTAACCATGATATTATTGACATGATGCTGCTTAATAAGATAATATTAATCAGCTATTCAGCTTCATTGATCAGAAATTCAATTCTCAATAAAGGGTTTTCTAACAAAGAAATTTTTTTGTATAATAATAATATAATTTATTTCTGGATTTTTATGTCATATATATGCAATCTATACTGTATGATATTTGTACAGCTGTCACACACCTTCATACAAAAAAATGGTAATATAAACTGCAACAGGTGAACCAAGCTTGGTGTGTGGATGTACAGTACACCAAAAGCTCTTCCAAATGAATTTACAGCAATTAATAATGTTGTGTGTAACATTGCTTTATCTTGTAAATCACTGAGTACGCACTCGAAAAGCTAACAGAAAAAAGTAACGTCACACAACGTAAATGCTGTAAGGATATTTACTGGTACATTTATGTCTACCTTTGGCCTAGAATGTAAATAAAATAAATGTCAAAATAAAAGCTGCAGAAACTGTTAGTGTCCATTTATGTCCAGCTGTCCTTGTGAAATCAACACACTTCCTGTAAAAAAAAGCTTTCTTGGTCCACTAAATTGTCATGCTTAATACTGAACCAGCCATGTTTTAATAGTCCAGAAAATGAACTTGATAATGGAAACAAAGTGTGATGAATAAGACTGAGTAATTGCAAACTCACCATTGTAAAGTTGCAGGTGTTGAATGACGTTTAGATGCCCGGTTATTTTCCTTCTCATCATCTTTGAAGATTTAGAAAAGATTTGGTTACATTATTGTTTTAAATTGAAAATCTATTCATTTAGATAATTAACATTTGATGTATTGAAGTGACATGGCTTACTTTCGTCCGTGGACATGTTCCCCAGGGACGTGTGACTGGAATAGGGTTTGCTCTCGCTTTCATTCAGACACCTTTCAATCCAGCTTTCTGTAAAAGTGCACAAGTGGAAATGTCTTTTTTTTTACTCTGTGGCTTATACACAACTCACCTTTAGCAAAAAAAAGTAATTTTTCACTAATTTTTATTTGAGGCCTGCTTTTTCTCCCACTGTTATATGCATGACTGCATAAAGCAACAGGTGTATACTGGGTTGGATGGAAAAAGAGCTGGATGTAAATCACAATCATTTTCCATAATTTGTGAACTTGTTAAATACTTTAGAAAAACAAGGAATATAAGTTATAGATAGATTATAGACCTGTTTCCTTTATAACAACATGAGCAACAACAAGGTCTGGATTAACATGATGAAATGGTTTTCCTCCATGGTTGTCATATAAATGCCTGTTTTAACAATTTGTCCTGCTTTATCAAGCTATCCTGACCTTCCCAGCATTTATACGTCTTTGTAAAAGAATAACATTATAAACTAAACTTTAATTTGTGTGTTTTGACTATTTTTCTGTCCTTTCTTCAGGAAAAAATTGACACTATATGTGGCACATTTTGAAGGTGTCAGATTTGCCAGATTTGCCAAACCTGCTAAATCTTTCCAGAAGATACAACCAGATTAAAAGTATTGACAGCGCACTACTCATTCTTCTACTCCGGAGTTTATAGGTGTTTATATTAGAACTTATTACGTATTGTCTAAACCGAATTAACCGCGCGCGCTTTATCACCTCAGCTGAGTGCGCGCGCTGTGCATCTTTCTCCTGTGATAGTGAAACTCAGCTAAAACACACACACACACACACACACACACACTCACACACCATAACACCACATTAAATATCAGAACAGGACTTGTACACATGTATTGTTTTTTGGACATAGCCCTAGGCCAGTAGCTACTGTTTCCGGCACGGGTCGTGACTACTATCACCATAGCAGCGGTTGCCAAGGATGCGCGTCGACAGGGACTCTAGTTCCGACACATCGGACAGAGGTTAAAGCGGATTTCAGGAGAAACTTTCAATACGAGTGCAGTGATTTAACATGCATTCACAATAGTGTGGAATGACAAGAGGTGTGTGTCAGTGCTATTAAGACACTACCATATTACAGGTCATAAACATAGCATGTGGCAGTCAAAGATATTATATATATTCTAAAGTTATATGCATTTCAACACTAACATCAAACTTTTTTAATAATAAATAAATAAATAATTAAAAGGCAGATCTAGTGTTTTAAGGATAATCCCTATATTTGTGATATTTGCGACGTTGCCGAAAAGCAGTTGAGTTTAATTGGTTCCTAATTAGGCCACTAAAAATACGTCTTATATAAAATTGTCGCCTCTCCTGCTCCACATTCTATAAGCCACTAGTTAAACCGGCTTTAATTTAACAAAAAGCAGAAACGTTAATTGTAAAAAAGTCGTTTTAGTTTTTAAAGTAATCTAAGATCTAGGCTGTTACAACTGAATGGTTTGTTTTGTGCGCAGCTTGAGCAGGTCGAAATAATTGGATTAAATCCAATCTAAAGGCGAAACGGATCATAGATCGTGTTTTGTGTGATACTGAATTTCATCCACAAGTTTCATGCAATATTAACTTTTATAAAACTGTTAGATTATTAACGTAAGAGTACTGAATAAAGTACTGAAGTCTACAAGGCGTCTTCTTGCGCTTTAGGTTAAAACTTTAGGCCTAATCACAACCCGGACATATTCATCATATAGCTCATTTTCAGAAGAAGAAACAAAACCTGGTCATCTTAAATGAAGCTATCATTAGCCTACTGGTGTTTTGTTACCATACACAATATCAATATTAAAACACGCTTCTGTACAACACTGTTCAGCCTGGACTACTTTCAGAAGCGGAGGAAATACATGCAGCTCGGTTCAAACAGCAGGTGCAGCACTGGGCCTCAAGCAACAGCAAAAAAAAAAAAAAAACACTCCAAACTTAGAAAAACTAGAAAAGCACGAGCAGAAATCTCGATTTTCAACTCCAAGTGACTCAAAAGTTCTCTATGATGAAAAGTTGGACATGAAAGTGTTTGCATGAGAAGAGCATGCATCCAATGAAGCGATGAAAAAGATGAAAATTGCCCTCCAGATGATTATCTCTAATAAGTTAAGCCCAACAAGCTGTCCTGCTGAAGGATAAAAGGAAAACTTAAAAAAAACTAAAAAAAAAAAAAAACTTTCTCTACAGTAAGGTTCCAAGTCTCAAGTCCCAAAACTGCCCAGGCTCCCAAGCATCCTGAAAGCAGAGGCAGAGCAGCAAGAACCAACCTGTGGATTCCATATCAGGCTCTTCGAGCAGCCCACAGTGCATCCTCTTCCCATCCAGTGTCCCCAGGGCTCCTGTGAGAAAATGGCTTCGAACAGTATTCCCCCTCCTCAGCTCCCTCTGAATCTCTGAGAGCACTGGCTGTCACTGAGATGCATACGATGTGCTGGCTACAGAGAGAGAGAGTAAAAGAGAGAGAGAGAGAGAGCGAGAGAGAGAGAGAAGATGGTGGTGGTGGTGGTGGTGATAGTGGAGGAAAGGTGGCGGGGGTGAGGGTTGAAGCGGTGGGGGGGTGTGAGGGTCAGAGACTCCAGAAATCCAGAGGGGGGAAAAGCCAGAGCCGTCAAAATGTTTGCTGATGTTTCATGGGAAAGGGGCTGATTTTATAGGAGCCCTGATGGGGGACATGTCATTGATAGGCTCGGCAGGCTGATGAATGGCTTCGAGTCAGATGGGGATGTGGCAAGGCTCACTGGAAGTCTTTTGTGGGGCTGTTTTGAATAAGAAAAGCTCCCTCCCCAGAAAAAAAGAGGCTTAGATCTACGCAATCCCAGCACTGTGGCCTCCCCGTCTCCCATTATAGCATTTAATACGTTTTCATACCCCCTCCCTACACACACATACACACACTGCCCCCACTGCCTTCATTTTAAAGTTCTTGATCCAAGGGCCACTTTTTGGCCCATTACAAAACTTTCTTGGTGTCTGCGTCTTCTTTGGTAAACGTAAGCGATATTTTTGTGATGCAAGCTAACAAGCTAAAAAAAATAGTTGGAACAGTTTATTATGCATAATTTAATTTGAATTATTGTAGCCACTTTTGTAATCTAGTAAATCTGGTGTTGCCCTCGCAAGAACACAAAACAGCACCAAAAACTGAAACAGGGGAAAAAAGTATAAGAATTTGGTCAAATCCGCTCTTGCGCAAACAACACTGGTTGACCCCCCTCCCCTTCTGTCTCCCTCACTCTCTCCTTGTACCAACCTTATTTTAGTGTGCTGGGAGGAGAGCACTGGCCACAAAAGAGGGAAGTAAAAGTGTAGAGCCTGAGGCAGGGAGGCTCTGATGGAGTGCCTGCGAACTGCAGAGGGGAAAGCTGTGATTAGAATATGAATGGAACCATGGGGGAGAGATAGAAGGAGAGAGAGAGAGTGGGCAAGAGAAAGGGGGATTATGGCTGAACTGCTCCCCACATGGTGGGTAGAGGACGAAGACTCTCCAGCACTCTGTGCGTTCAAGTATGGTTTACTGGGATTGCCTTATAACTGTGTGGCTACTTGTTGCTCCTTAAAAAGCAAAAGAGCACAGGGTAGGCATTACAACTTGTTCAACAACTTCTACATCCTCCTGTTCCTTTACAGGCCACCAGATCTTAGAATGTGGCATGTGGATAGATCGAATACGACCAAATGCATCAGACATGAGGATCAGCACCCGTGAGCATCCCATTAATTCCAGTTTTCAAGGTGTAAACAGTCAAATGTGGTAAATTGTTAGGAGGGGCTTCTGTTCCCCTTGTCAAAAGACATCCTCTTTTGGTTTTTATTACTCTCAGTCTCTCATTAGGCCCTCATTAGTTAGGACAGGTGCAGTCGCCTAAAAGAGACAACAGCACACCCCACTTCCCTCCAACCTTTATCAGCGAGTCACTGTCAGTGCCCTTTCTGCAGCATTCTCCCAATCAAAAGCTTCCAGAGCGGCTTAGTGGGTGGCGGCAAGCTTTGAATGGCCGTCGTTTTATTAGTGTAAAAAGCATCAGAGAAGGAAGGTGGCCAACACAACAAGCACTTTTCCCCTGTCAGCGTTGTCACATTAGCACTTAATCAAGGACACAATACTTTCACCTCCGTCCCCACCATCAGGCCAGTTGGGATAAACACTTCCTGTTTCATTGACCCTTAATCACTGGCAGAGTTTAAATTGGGTGGGTGTGCAGGGGAGTACCGCTCCGGGACCATGGAAACAGCAAGCAGGACTGATCTCTGATCTAAAATTTGATGAAAATGTCAATCACAGCATGATTTACATGTGGCGATGAAAATGTAATCATTTTTTATAGAGCTATTAATTCCTTTTTTATTCAATGCATCTTTTATTATTAAATCATGTTAAATGTGTTTATTTTGCTAGTGTAGTGCATTGTCCATCTTTGTCAGAAAAAATTTGAAATATCTTACTATACACAAGTGCCAGAAAACAAGGACAGACGAGTCTATGCAAAATGCATAGGCTGGTGGTGGCTCCATAAATGGTATGGAGTTTGTTTAGCTGGCATTCCATGGGACCCCAGGTACATCTACAAACATCTCTGACAGATGAACACTAGGTGTGAGACACCTCCAGATGTGTGTGGTGGTGCATTGTCCTTTTAAGAGTGGCCGAGCCTATTAGAATGAATGTAAGACATGAACAGGTGTAACTCAGCAGTGAGGAGGCACACATAGGGTTCACCTGTCAGAGACAATTGTAGACATACCAGCAGTCATATGAACTGCCAGCTAAACAAACCCCATAGCATTACAGAGCCACCACCAGTCTATGTATTTTGCACAGGCTTGTCTGTACTAGTTTTTCTGGCACTTCAGTGTCATATATACAAATCTGATCAAATCTGATCAAAAAGGAATTCTGAAAATGTATTTGGCCAGCCAAATGCATTGAGCTTAAATGATATCACATTTAAAACAAGATATGGAAAGAAGATGGAAATATGTTTAAACAAGAAATATAATCATGATATCAATGTTACAATGGTCACATTACAGGAATTAAGTTGTGGTATCCCTTTCCACATTACTCTCTGACCAGCAGATTACTGATAAAGCAGTGACAATACATTTAAATAACAATACCACATTAGTAAATAATTTAAAGAATGATTTATTAATTACATATACATACAGAAAATACTTCAAGTTCCAAACACAAACAAAAATAAACCAGACAATCAATTGTTTTTTTTTTCATTAAAAAAAAAGAAAAAATCTTGAAGTACACACTTTTTTTTAGTTTGCCACATACAAACTAACTTTGCCCACATTTAGGAATATAATGATATCCCAGTTATATTACAACCTCTATTTCAATGCAGAGATTTCAAATAAAGCGTCAAACTCAACGTAAACTGTGGTGGTTTACAAAATTTCGACATGCACACAAACCACTGCAACAACATGTCACAGATATGCAGACTGAGACATGAATCTGCACCAGTAGTGCAACTTTCACAGTACAGCGTTTTTCTTGCCTTGAGTATTAGCAGCGTTTTCGAGCTAGCTCACTCGTTGTAACGAGCCAGTTTCAGACGAGGCACGATGTTCATGGACTGCAGCTCCTGGAAGAGCAGCTTGCAGGCGTAAGGAATGCGCAGGGATGACACATGGCATGAAGACTTACAGTAGTGACACCTGCAGTACACGAACACACAGACAAACAAAAAGGATTGAAAACAAAATCGTATCAGGATATTCTGTACACTCAAATATAAAGTATAAAGATTTAGTACTGACCATCCAGAATATCCCAGCAGGCCACACTGGCCACATACGTCCACTTCAAAAGCATCACTGGAGATCATGAGGCGCTCTAGCAGCAGCATGCTGGCCCCATAGCCAATCAGGCAGTCCCTCTCCATCTCCCCTAGACGCAGACCTCCGTCTCGGGAACGACCTTCTGTAGGCTGTCTGTGTAACCATGCACACATACATGCTCTTCTATAAGATGTGGTTATTACATGACAATACAATACAGCTATCATAGTAAAGTAAAAATCACTAGCCATTAGCATTTTTGCTAACTGACCATGCTCTCTGTGTAGGACGGATGATTCCAAGGATATTTTATCTCCCCCCACTTATGATCATGCATGTAGACAAAGGCACTTTCCTCCAATTGTGTTATGCTGTCCTGTGATGCAGCAGTTCAAAGATACCACTGGCTGCCTTAGTGTGTCTTGAAGAAAGCGCACATGCACCCGGTACGACTGGTATTTGTCCTAAGATTTTGTAAAAACTGGCAGGTTACCAAATTTGGTAATAATTCATTTATGGACTTTGCATTAAAATGGATCTTCTCTTCTATTGACATATCAATGAGGCCTTTCAGACTGGCAATGAAACTGCACAACATATACACATGAAGAGGGAACAGACCCTGAATGAGATGTCTATCATAGGATAAACTGAACAATTCAATGTAGGTAAACTTGCCTACTGGGATTTCTTTGTGGTGGTAGGAGTAAACTGGAGAACCTGGATTAAATCTACATTAACACATGTAGAATATGGAAAGGTGAATGTAAGCAATAACCAGAAAGCCTGTAGTGGTAAAATTGCAGTGATACCCACTGCTGTGTTGTGTCTAGCTAACATTTTTACATGAGTGGCAAATTTTGAACACAGATCTGCAATATTTGTAGCTCCAGTAACCGCCATACCTCTGTTCAGGTCTCTTGGAAGGGTAACTAATTTAACTGAGAGTCACTTGGCAATGGATATCTTGAAAATCTTTATAAAGTACTATTTAGTGAAAAAGTGCTGAATGAGATGAACTGTTCTGAATATACCTGGTGAGCACTGCTCGAGGACCACGTGCTCTCGCGTGCATCTTATCTAACACCATGTGCTTCAGTTTCTGGTAGTACACTGGACCAAAGTAGATGTAGGCTTCCAAGGGTTCCCTGTGCAAACACAAAGAGTACAGGGCTAGCCATGTTAGCAGGACATGAAGGAAGAAAAAAAGGGGATTTATAAAACCATTACCAAATATTTAAATATGGAACAGCAGTGTTTAAAGAGATGGACAGAATTCCAAGATCTTAGAGAAAAGCACATGGCGAGAATAATCTGTGTTTAATAATAATGTGTTTTTCTAAGCTCTTATAAAAAAACATGATAAAGCAATTTAAAACCTAAATAACTTTATTACCCTGTAATGCCAGATGTAACGAAATCTTTGCCCTGGTAGTTGTATCCGTAGCGAATAAGATCCTCACATACATCCTTTACTTTACTGCCTCCGAAAGCCGTGCCGTAGTGAAAACGCCCGTCCAGGACGCCTGCTTTTCCAGCCAATAGCTCAATCAGTTTCCCGACCTATCACAGTAAACATGATGGAAAGAATGTAAATACCCTCATGCTCCAAGCAGCTCAATCTTATACATTATATTTAAAGATGTCAGTGATGCTTATTCTACTTCAATTTGGCTGCGAATTCAAAAACGTAAAAAATGTAAATAATCTGTGTATGACATCAGTGCATCTGCAGCTGGAGAATGTGACATCATGGACACGGTCGCGGTCCACTGCACCACAGTGGCTCTGCACAAAAAGAGCTGAATGGCCTTTGACCCCATGATGCTGAAAGGGTGAATCCCTTTCTTCTACATACACCAGTTTCCATCTGAGAGCCTGCTGGGTGCACCCAAACACACACTTCAAATTAGGTGTAGTACCAAAACATACTTGGGTTAAATGACTTTTAAACTGAATTACAAAAAAAAAAAAAAAAATCAACTTCAAGGAAAGTAAAAAAAAAAAAAAATCTCCAAGGTCCATTGCAATTAAAAATGTAGATGCAAAAAAAAAAAACAGTTGTAGTTGAAAACATTTTAGTGGGCTTATAATTTATGAACTGTCTATTCAAAATTGGTCTCTGCATACAGCAAAAAACAAAAGGCAAAATCTAAAACTCACTCACTCACTTTCCTAAAGGGTCATGGAGGTCTCAATGCTCACTGGGCAAAAAGCAGAGGAAACACCCTAGACAGGTCACCAGTCCATCACAAGGCAGTCACAGTCAGACACAATCACACACATTCACACCTAGGGACAACTTGCCATCCTTACTTTACCCGATTGAATGGCATTAGATCAAGCAGACAAGAGAACGTGGGGAAATCCACACCGAAAGGACCCTGGTTGCCTGGCAAGGGGAATCGAACCCAGGCTCTTCTTGCTCTGAGGTGACGGTGCTACCCACTGTACCAATCTTGGCAATGCTGAGTTGCCACTGGGTTAGTTCTTGGTTGAGGCTTCTAATTTTAACCGCTGTTTTGTTTTCTCTCATGCATCAATCAAATGAATAGATATAAATGGAAATTAGCTTTAACTCGACTGACATTTAATGAGGGCAGGGCTTACAGTCATTCTGGAGGGATATCCATGTGGGTTCATGATGATGTCTGGGCAGATCCCCGAGTCGCAAAATGGCATGTCTTCTTGAGGGACGATCAGTCCACACACACCTGTGAAGGGGAAATATACAGCATTGAAAACACCAGAACACAGATGTGCTTCTCTTTTATTGAGGAAATTGTTTCAGGGAGTTTTCATATTACATTTACATTCACAGCATTTGGCAGATGCTCTTATCCAGAGCGACTTACAAGGTTATTGGTATTACAGGTAGGCCAACGTAGTGTTAG
>JAOVVF010000036.1:25441630-25452331 GCA_028565595.1 Duopalatinus emarginatus | reverse complement strand
ATTATGCTATAATATATATTTATACCAGGAGTGTACCATCTGCAATGTACAAGTACCACAAGCCCCGCCTCATACAGCATATCTGTTCTGCAACCTAAAAATCACACTTGACTGACTGCTGAAAAACATCTACGCATGCTGTTTGGATATATGTATGCAGTGGCGATCAGGTCTGCTGGCTTTAAAGAAAAGGCAAAGCAGAGACATTAACCATTCAAACGGTTGGCCAGAGAAGTGGTGCATAGTGTGAGCGTAAATGTTTGCTCCACACTCTTCCGTCTGTCAGAGCAAACACATTATTGGGCGATTTGCAAGTTGTAAAAAGAGAGTGGGCAGGAGCAGGAAGTGAGGAGAGGTGCTCAGCCGGACAGTGAGAGAGGGATTAGACTTCTGTAACTTCCCCTGGCCGTGCCACACACAAAGACAGGATCAGTCCGTGAGAGGAATAAAATACGTCGTGTTTAAATGCGAGGACAAGGCTGAAGAGATCTAGTGACTATGTACATCATGTTAAGCTCATTACTTAAAAAAAAAAAAATAAAAATAAACACAAATCTTTCCTACAAGCATAAAACTGCAACAATGCACAGCAAAGCAGCAGAGTTTATTCATGTAATTTTATTTACACATAAACAGAATATGTATGATTAAAATATACAAATACCACAATACTGTTGAAACCATAAATCTAATTAGTTAGACTAGTAAGTTCTCTATAACAGCATGGCTCTCATATTAGTGCTGGCTGTAGTTCAAGTCAATGCGCTTGTTCAAATATGTTATTGTTTCTATAGTAGCAGTTCAATCTCAAGAACTTGTATAAGGGTCTGCATTATATAAATAAATGGTTGTTTATAGAACTTAAGACTTTTTCGTTAAAAAGATTGATTTAGCATTGCTGGAAGGAGTGTAAAGGTTCGGCACCTTGGCACAGAATACTCTGTTGTTTCTTTATAAGAACAAACTGCGTCTTTTGTTATTAACTACAGGAAAGAGAAAATAGAGGCTGTTTATAGCTGCTATAACATAAGTGATAACAGCAACTTGTTTTGTGGACATTCCATGACATTAAAAATAACTGCAAACAGATAGAAAGGTTGTCCTCAAATAAATAAAGCTAATTTAAAGTAGTCGGTATAAAAATACATAGAGAAGCTTAGCTTCATACTGAAAAGACTGTAAACTAAGTACAAACACTTACACTTCTTACAGGAACCTGTAAGACTACAATCAGTAACGCATTCAAAGGAGAGAAAAAAATTAACAAGTAATGTAGAGAGTGTAAAAAAAAAATAATTCTCATCACATTCCCTGTTGTTTATTTGGTGTGTGAGTGAATGATAAAAGAGGCATGAAATCAGCAGAGAAAAGGAGGACAGCATTAAGAGTCCACAGCCCTCCATCACACCCCATACAGCCTCATACTGGCAGCTCACACAATGAGCCCCACCAACACAGCTCAGCGAGTGTGTGTGTGTTTATGTCTGTGTGTTTGGGTCACCGGTGAATAATTAACCAATTTTGCTCTGTTGACCAGAGCTTATGAGACCAGTCAGAGCAAGCAGGATCAGTGAAGGGGGATGTAAGTAAATAGCAAAACCACAAAAACCCCAACTACACACCAACTTGCCTACTATAACTGGCACTAGTGCACTGTGTGCACTCGGTTGGCTCTCGGTACCAATATAGCTGCCAACTTTTCTTTCTTCAAATACACAATTTGCTTAGAAAAATATAACACTGGTTTCTATTTCCATGTACCCTTTTCCAGACTGTGGTCTTTTCGGTGTTAAAAACCAAAGAGGACAGGAAAAATATAGATATTGATGACCAGTAGAAGGATGGATGGATACAATCAGAGGAATAATGAAAAGAAACAGGGGACAGGATGTGTCTGGAAAAACACTGTCCATATAATCACCAGGAGTTTAAAGAGCATTTACCTACTAAGAATAACAATAATAATAAATTGCTTATTATCTTAGCCATAAAAAGGTTTAAACTCTCTGGTAAAATAGTGCAATATAACAAGAAAGTAGTATTTTGCTTTTCACCAGCTGAGTCATTGTCTCATTTTCTTATATCTTCTTATATTTCATTTATATGTTATCTAATAAAAGACATATTTTCAGTTTTTTTTATTTTAAGGTATTATTCTTATTCTCATTCTTCTTCTTCTTCATATTATTATTATTAACAATCTAAATAAATTCACCCACAACAGCAACCTACATGTCATTTATGCATCTGAAATTAATTGTCTTTAAAAAAAATACTATTTTAATACTACTGAAATGAGTGGAGAAAAAATAATCATAAGATATAATTATACTATTATTATTATTACACTATTACTACATCATGGACAAATATGTTGAATCCACATTTCTTTATTTTTTTCCCACAAACATCTGAACTTTTTCTAGTTCTTTTTTACTAGTTTTTCTACAAACTGTAGTTGTATCATCACTAAATAAGAAAATTAGGAAAACGCTTTCCAGTACCATTTTCACTCTTACTATAAAAAAAAAAAAAAGAGTTTATATTCTAAATGTAATCTCAATTCTGTATTTGTTCATGTCTGGAAATAAAACCTTTGCTGCTTGCTGCCGTTTTTATAGGCTAATGGACTCTCAAGCATTTAGACAAAAAGAAAGATGAAGACAAAGATGATGAAGAATAAGAAAAAAGTACTGCAACAGTCTGCTATAAAATCTAAGACTTTCTTTCAGCTTTCATTACATTGTTTAAAACAAGCAAAGTTTACAGCCTCAAAGCCTTTCAGCAGCACTTCAGAGATTATACATAACTGCATTCCTGAAACACATTAAAATTATACCAAAGGAGAAGCCAAGACCACAGAAAAGGTGTTCAAGGGAACTGCACTGACCCTCTCAAACAATAACTGTCCTGTCTTAGCTCAGTCTAGCAGCGCTATGCCACTCCTTTAAACACCAAACGGCCCGGTAAAAAGAGCAGTAAATAGCATCTCGGGCTGTTTGCAGCTAACCCCTCCCTGACCTCTGCTCACTCCCATGGGCTGTCAAGAGTGCCCAAAGACAACCTCAATAATGAAATGAGTGAATTATGCATGGCGCCAGTTAGCGTGCTGATTAAACCATCATCGTGGCCTGGGCTCTCAGCAGAGGTGCGCAGAAACAATGGGGCCTGTAAACACTTTTTTCCCAGGAGCAGCACGGCTGTAATAAATTTGCATACGCTGCTTCGGGACAAAGGGCTAATTAATTGAAAAGCAGCCCTCAAAAAAAAAAAAAAAAAGAAGGTGGAGAGTAAGTTCCTCAATCTGAATACATGTTGAGGCTAGGCAGGAAAAAAAGCCCCTTGTACGTTCATGTGTGTGAACACATACACAGAGCACATGCATTCTCTTATATGTGAATAACTGGCAGTGACATTTTGCCTAGGTCTTAGAACCACATACAATTGTCAGCAACATCTACTTAGTAAACAATTAGAGAGAGTCTGAAATGCTGGTATACCTTTCTGGCCATGTCGGCTGCTGAATTTGTCTCCTATCTCGGGTCGACGTGTCTGCCGGAGCAGGATCTTGACCAGAAATGCGTCCTCTGCATTTGAAGAGATCATCACCTTCTCGATGTAGGAGTCTGTTGAGCCCTTGTATCTGTGTGCACAGGAGAGACAAAGGCATCTGTTATTACCTTCACACAAAGTAGTAGGATGATGTTCTATTCATTCATGCAAATGAATTAAAATGATATCGACTATATGGACAAAAGTATTCAGACTGCTACACGTTACACCTACAGCAGATTTTATGACATAAACTTCGATGTCATATAGATATAAATATTGATTGGTCCCCGCATTTGTGAGGAATCAAAGGTGCTTGATGAGGTGGAGGTCGGGGCTTTGTGTAGGTCTGTCAAGTTCTTCCACATCAAACCATATTTTATTTTGTGTACTGGGGCACAGTCATGCTGGAACAGAAAAGGGTCCTCCCCAAACTGTTCCCATAACGTTGGAAGCATACTGTCCAAAATGTCTTGGTATGCTAAAGCATTAAGATTTTCATTTACTGGAACTAAGTGGCCTAGACCAACCCCTGAAATACAACCCCACAGAACATGTTTCCACTGCTCCAGAGTCCAGTGGTGGCATGCTCTACACCACACTACCTGATTCTTGGCATTGGGCTTGTTCATGTAAGACTTGCTTCAGGCTGCCCAGCTATGGAAATCCATGTCATGAAGCTTTGGACACACAGTTTTTGTGCTGATGTTGATGCCAGAGCAATTTTAGAACAATGCCGTTATTGAGTCAGCAGAGCGCTGGTGTATTTTATGCACTATACACCTCAGCAATTGGTGACCCCGATCTATAACTTTACATGGTCTGCGGCTGAATTGCTGTGTAAACACTTTCACTTTTCAATAATAACACTCACAGTCGATCGTGAAATATCTAATATACCCATTACAGTACTACGCTTGAATTGTGAGGTCTTTTTCCCAATTTCTCTTTCACAATTGTCTGTTCATTTAATATATCTGTAGTAATGAGACCTAATAATAACAATAATTAAGATAATAAAGCACCTTAATTCAATACTTTTGTCCATATAGTTTATATTTAGACAGATAGATAGATAGATAGATAGATAGATAGATAGATAGATAGATAAAATGTGTCTGTTGTGGATTTTTTTCTAACTTATTACAAATATTTAAAAAACTAAATTAAATTACAACTATAGTCCAAGTGACAAGTAGAATTTTGGAAATATTTACAAAACTTGCAGGATTTCTTTGAATAAAACCTGATCATCTGTATTAGATCAGATCAACCAGAGTATCTTCTGATGTTTCAACAGAAGGAATAAAAAAAAAAAAATTACCTTATATTTCCAGTGTGGTCTTAGACTTTTGCATTATTATATCAATAATACTGTTTGCTAGAAATGTACTAACCTGCAATTTCCTTACAAGTTGCTGGTGGATAAACTACTAGCAAACTAGCTTGCACTTATCAGCTATATAATCAGAATCAGAATAAGTCCTAAAATAAGAGATCAATTTTGAGTTTAACAGTACTTTAGGATAAGCGTGACTGTGAGGCACACAAACTCACGTGATTGGCACGTCTCTGTATTGTGGCTGGTTTGGCTGGGTACTGCCCTCCAGTGGTGTTTGGGTGACCGTGGGCATGGACTTATTCACCAGAACCTGCTTATTCTCCACTCGTTCCCCTGGTACACAGCACACACCCATTTCAATCCACATGTCCAGAGTCTCACTCAGGATATAAATCCTGTCCTATTTCCACATTTACTGATAGGTATATCGTTTAATTAGGGGAAGGAAATACCAGGCAACATATGTATAACATTACACAGTATATGCAGCTCTCTTACTCCTTCTGTGCTGTGCTCTAATGAAGTAAAACTCTGCACTGCTTACCAGGGGAACAAATGCCATCAGCGTCCAGGATGTTGTGTCTCCAAATGGGCTTCCGTGTTTCTGCGTCCAACATAGGACCCATGACCTTGTCAAAGGTCTGGTTAGTGTAACGTCTCAGTGTGCACTTTGCGTTCTTGTACACGAGACACCTTCCAAAGCCTGAGGTGAAGGAAGAGCAAGGGACTGAGATGAATATACGGACTACGGTAGACTGAGCAGGTTATTTTCTTATAATCATTAAGTGCTGAACGGATCACCAGGTCATTAATGATCGTGCTGTGGTCCTGCAATGGGGCTCTTGTAGATGTCCTGTAGGCTCCTCTAGGACCACAGCAAGATCATTAATGATCACACACATACCAACTATGGACCAGTTTGGTGGTTTTAGTCTGGTTAAAGTCTCCACAAGGGGTCAGGACTGCCAGGCTTTGGAAGAGAGTCTTCCACCATGCCATGAGAACTCTTAACCACCAATCACTTTTTTTTTTTGCACACAGCACCAGGACACATCCCACACTTTTCTCATATGGCATATTTGCACTTGTGTATATATGTGGGTGCACTAAAGTGTCCAGTGCAATATTACCCAGCACCTACCTAACACTGTGAAACAGCTTTTAACCATTATGCAGCTCTTAAATGGAACCAGTTAACAAAGGGTATTAGAAGAGCCCCAACTACAGACCATAATTTTAAATCCAGGCTGAAAACATTCCTGTTTTTTTATTCTCTTTTCAAACTTTATCTTTTTAAGGTTCTGTTTAATTACTTCTGGTTTTCTAATTTGTAAAGCGTTTTGAATGACCGCAGTGTATGAAAGGTGCTATATAAATAAACTTGCCTTGCCTAAGAAGAATAATACTGGACTATCAGTGTATAAGCAACTTGTTACTGTTGTAGCTGCCGGACATGGAGTGAGTTTGCCTTTACGTACAGTTTTATACACTGAAGTGGCAGGAAAACTGGTACGCCAGTAAAATACTTGAAAGGTCCCCATGGGGCATGGATGGAAATATTCTGCAGGCAATAAACACCAAACAATATGGTGGTGTTTGTTTAGCCGGCATTCCATGGGACCCCTGGTACATCTACAAACATCTCTGACAGGCAAATACTATGTAGAATTTTAGATTATTTTGAGATCTGGTGATTTAGGGAAATTTGGCAAAACCACAAACTCGTCTAGACGTGTGTGTGGTGGTGCATTGTCCTGTTGGAAAAGGCCAAACCCATCAGAATGAATGCAGGACATGAACAGGTGAAATTCATCAGAAAGGAGGCATAGTGTTTAACTGTCAGAGACATTTGTAGATGTACCAGGGGTCTCATGGAATGCCAGTTAAACAAACCCTATACTATTATGGCGACACCATCAGCCATGTATGTGGCATAGGCTTATCTGTACCAGTTTTTTCTGGCACTGCACCATATACAGAGACACTAAATACATCTTATGGGTCAAGAGATGATTAATGAGAGAAAAGTAAAAGAAAAAAATTCTGATATACAAACCAAATGTTTCCATTTTTGATCAAATTTTCTTATCTCTTATTAGATCATTTGACCATTAATTAAAATAAAACCATATGAGCAGGGGAAAAATGTGCTGGTTGGTGGACCTGATGATAACTTCTGGTAAGATCAGAAGGTCAGAAGCCATTCCCCATGTCAGATAGGAAGCTGTTCTACTGTAGATTGCGCGTTGCATTTCTGTTCAGCTACACCGTGTTAATAACAAGTGCTATCACTGAAGTGATACAGATTTAAACATTTATTTTTACAAATAGCTTTGATTAAATCACTCAAATGCATTAGACAGATTCAAGTAAAAGTTAATTTTCTTCTACACCAGGAGACATGCTGAAATTCTTCCTCATGGTAGTCACACCCAAGCTACATTAATAACAGCAAAAATGCTGGCATATACCACTGAATGTGATTTTTTTTTTTTAAGATACACTCCCTGAAAAATACTACTTAACTGCACTTTATGTATGTTTCACCTGGAAATGCATATAAATTGTACCTTGAATTGTACCTTGAAAAACATATGTTTGAGGCTACAACCTCAGCAACAGGGTACAATTTACTATATATTTCTGAGATGGCACATAATTATATTATCAGCACTAAAAGTCTTGCACTCTTACCTCTGTCCAGAGAGGCCTTATTTAGTACCAAAGCATCTTCTATATCGTAACCACTGTAGCTCATTACAGCCACCGTAGCGTTCTGACCAGCAGGTAGCTTCTCAAAGTCAATCAATTCAATCGTCTTGGTCTTTACCATGGGCCTCTGGGGATAAGCTAACAGGTACATCAACGTGTCTATACGATTCCTCTGGTTGTAGCCAATAGTGCCTGTGGAAAACAAAAACATTTTTTACTAAATGGGCAAAAATATTGTGCTGGTTGGAAAATTTTGTTTTGATTACAATTCTCTTAGTGAAACTTGTAATGAAATCGCACAGACCTAAAAAAGATTTAGTGTGAACCCGATAAATGTGATTAAGATGGTTTTGCAAACTTAAGCTTATTGGTAACACAAGAATATTTGTAAATGAAGTATTCATTCAAAAACCTCCCCTAAATAACCTCTTCATGCTTAACTAACTTCAGGCTGGTGGATGTGAGTGCATTGAAAGTGACAGTATCTTTAGCTGCAGTGTTCCAGCATGACGCAGTCTGACAGAGGACGGTCTCCTTAATCCACCCAAGCAAAGTTATGAAAGAATAGCAGCCGTCCCTCGAGGCCTTGACATTTGTCAGATGCTATTACTTCACAATCAGGGTACAAGCACACAGTGTGTGAAAATAGGTCCGGGGCCACACATAGAGATTTGCACATGTATGGGGCCATCCACAAAAAATCCACAAGAGACAAGGGCGAGGATATTGGGCCAAACGTAGCCACGGTCTCATTGGTTTTGTAAAGACCACGAGGTTGGGGGGGGGGGGTGTAGTTCTGGTAACCAGGGAGCAGTGTGTATTCTCTCTCGCTCTCCGGTGCAGCTGAGCACACTAACCCTCTACACACACTGAGCAAGTGAGCAAGACACAATGAATGGCTAATGACACTTGGGGAGACCATGTGTAGCGGCCCTTTTCCCTGCCCCACACACATGCTGGCAAGAGATGTTTGAGGTACACACAAACACCCACAATTACTTTAGTGTGTCTAAGTGTCTGAATACCACTGGGAACATGAATATGCTTCAGAGTGTGTGCATGTGAGTTTGCACAGTTATTTAGTTGTGAGAATGATGAGGTTGGACACACAGCTCTTACCCATGGCCTGCTTGCCCATAGCACACTGATAGGTGTTCCTGGGGGATTGGTTATGATGGGGATAAGGAATCAAACCAGCACAAACCCCCAGCAGAGTGAACGGCTCAATTTCCAAATGAGTGGTGTCCCTGAAACAAACAATTAAACATACAATGGAGTTTTTATTGTGCAAGTAAACATGTTGCATTGTGCATGTTGCCTGATTTCTGCACCTGCCAGCTTATCCAAAGTGGTCATGTAAAGGGGACAATAAGACTTATCAACTATGTATTCAGTGCATGCGTACTGTTAATCTGATCTCTTTTGTTTTTGTACATCTGCACAAACAACCAGATGGCGGAAAAAGCTTGGATCGTTGCCTTTGGATCAAAAAGCACAGACTTACATGCAATTAAGTGCAAGTATAAAAACGACAGATAGAAAATTCTATCTTCTGTTTGGATAATTCAATAACTGAAACAATTCTAAATTCTTGATTGAAATAATTTTTTAGTCCACCATTTGTGCACTACTGCATTTCTGTTAAACTACATTTAATACTTTTATTATATGACAGCATCATATTTATTTTTACAGTTTACTTTTATTCTTAAACATTATTCTACAAAGCAAGACACTAATAAATCTCACTTGCTGATCATATGCTCATACAGAGCAATGCTGCAGTCATTCTCCTCATTCACATCCAGATACTCCACCAGACTCTCGTGCAGAAAATCCTCAAAGCTCCTGCATGAAAATAAAGTGTTTTTACTTAAGCAATAGACAACAGAGTCGATAAAGCAACGTGACCATACAAACATTTGCCAAACACAGTTTTTTAAATGCTAAGACAAAAAGAAAAAGAGAAAAGAAGGCTTGTTTCAGCATCTTTTCAAAATCAATGAGTGTTTCAACTATTGATCCCACTGAAGTGCACCTGTAGCCCTGAGACAGCTCCTCAATGTGTTTGTTCTTCACAGCCGGCTGCCCGTTTTTCACAATGATGTAGGGCCTGGCAAAACACAATCAGCGCTGAATGAAGCTTCCACTATTATCAGAGAAACATGCTTGACACAGAAAATAAAGCAAGACACTTGGTTTAGAACTAAACCACAACTGTGCCATAATTGTGACACAGAGGCTACTGTGGAAATGATAACACAGCACAAACACCAGAAATGGTTTCTCCTTTTCTCTAAACTAATTTTAATTTATTAGAAAATCCGAGTGCCTGGGATTTCCTGATTTCCTGAATTGTACAAAAACGGCATTAGAAAATGTATAAAAGTAGCCAGAAACAAAAATAACCATTCGAGTTGGGTTGAAATATTTGCCCAGGCACATCACAATGTAAATAAAATGAGGAAACCCTTCAGACCACTAGATTTAATCTGAATACAGGCATCACTAAACAGATACAGATACTGAGAATGACCCGGCACACCGAGGCTCTGTACCTGCAAAGACGTCCACCATCAGAGGAGATGTACACGCAGCGGTCGGTCACGTTGGTGGAGATGGACACAAACTCATTAATGAATCCAGCTCTTCTCATCAGCCTGAACGTGTTGACGAGCTTGTGATGGTCACGAATCACTCCCAAGATGTTACCTGCAGAACAACATAGTCTTGAATTGCTCTTTGTGGCATTTTAGTGACATCAGTGTAGATAAACAATGCTTATATATGAAATTACCCTCTTTATGAACGTTAAAAAAGTGTGCAGTTTATTTTTTATAAAGATCGGAGGACACTTCTGCAATGTGGAAGTGAAGGTGTTACCATTCAGGAAGACAAGGAAGACAGTGGGGTAGGAAAGTTCCTCTCCACAAAGCAGATTGACATCCTCCACTCCCAGGTTAAAGGCCAGCTTAATAATAGGTCCATCCTCCATGTCAGTGGTAATGTGGGTCATCAGAGCCAGATTCTTCACCAGACCACAAGCCTGAACAACAGACATCCAATATGTTAGAAGTTCATCACTAATCTATAGC
>JAOVVF010000036.1:25414369-25427638 GCA_028565595.1 Duopalatinus emarginatus | reverse complement strand
GCACAATTTATATTGCACAACTTTCTTGTTTGCACTCATATATTGCACATTACTTTTTCATATCTGCACAGTTTTTCGTTTGCACAGTTTTTACATCTGCACTTTTGCACTCTGTACTTTGCTACTATTTGCACTTCTGGTAGAAGCTAACTGCATTTCGTTGCCTTGTACTTGTACCGAGCAATGACAATAAAGTTGAATCTATCTATCTATCTATCTAATTAAGGTGTGAAACTTGACCCTTTGTTTGGCGGTTTGAAGTTTTTACATTCCATGTTAGAAAAGTTATCCAGCAATACCTCAGTAAACATAGGAAAGGAGCTACATTTAAAAGAGCGAATCAGGAAATAGAAAATCAGTAACCTTACAAAACATACATACAGAGAGAGTGGTGTTGGTTAGAAGAAAATGTCATTTTAGACTTTTTCTCTCAGATTTATTAAGAGATTAAAACAGTTGATTGAAAAATTGTGGAGACGCAAACATTTGTTTGATGTGCTGCTTCACCAGCTTCTTGAAGCACTTTATGATGATTGGGGTCAGTGCAATTGGACGGTAATCAGTGAGGTTGCTGATGTCAGGTTTCTTTGGCAGTAAGGTTATGGTGGAGGAGTTCTACTGCCAGGAAGGCATTAGCATCATGTGTCCTAATGGCTGCATTGTGAGTCTTTAGGAGTGTTCTGATCTACTTGAACATCCAGGGTTTCTGACTGGGAAGCACCCAGATACATTTGTCAAGTTCCTTTGTGATAACGTTCCTTTACACCACTTGTGGCCGAAAAAGCCCATCACAACTTCAAGTTCGATCCTCAAAACACAAGCATCAAAATGATAAGACCTGCAGAACATTAACAAAACGTGCTGCAAATACTGAAAACACACGCAAAAAGACTCTGAACACAACAGAAGTGTTTCCAAGGGACACTAAAAGTGGACAGAAGCCATTCGAGAGCGGGTTTTTATCCGTTTATTTCTAAATACAATCAGTTTATTGACAAGTTTTTCGTGTTTATGTTTAATTCCTCCTCAGTAATCCGACTGTTTCTACATTAATGAACAGATACAAATAACTACTCACTGTACACTTTTAAAGGTGAAATTATATATAATATAGCCAAAATGTTTCATCCTCTTGCAGTGTCCCTCAGTAGTGCAGATTCTCAGTGTGTTCAGTTAAAGTATTACAGATGTGGTGATATTAATGGATGTGCTTTATGTTTATTCAGTGCAGGCTGAATTTACAGCATTAATGTTCTTATGCTGATGCTTGTGTTTTGAGAATCTGCAGCACATTTTTTATTTGTGCGATGGGCTTTCTTGGCCACCGTACACTTGGGGTGAAGCAGCCTGTCACTGAAAGAACTGTCTAGTGCTGTTAGTCCTATACATGAGGGGTGAGTCATTCTCCAGTAAGATTCCAACTTAGTTTGCATCCGCCTTTCTTTCACCACTTCCAGAGTTCGGGGCACTTCCCAGGACAGAGCTGGCCCTTCTAATAAGTTTGTCTGCACAGACACCTTATCTGCTATACTGTTTAAGGTGGACTGACATTTTATCATACTTGAACTATGTCTTGAACTATACTATCATACTACAAAAATCATCATATACATATCATCAAACTACAAAAACCCACCCAGTCCACCCCCTCTCTTTAAACAATCAATGTAAACAGTTGAAATTAAATTTGACAATTTACATTTAACACAAATGGCCATTAAAAATAAAATAAAATAAAAGAGCTGCAAGCAAACAAGTAAAGACAAATCAATCTCTCAAGTCCAATCGTAGTAAAATGTTTAAAAAGGGAGTCCATGTCTGGTCAAACTCTGTTAATGTTCCCCGTACTGAATGGAGAGAATTTTCAGGAATGCAGTTTGCCAACAGTTTGTTAATCCAATGTTTTTGGTTTGGAGATTCTGTAGATTTCCAGTGTTTGATTTCCCGCTTTTTTGCCACGGTAGATACCAGCAAGGAAGTAGCTTCAGGGATGTAACATCTCCAAGGATCCAGATCTTAGGATCAGAGTCCAGACGAAATCCACACAATCGCAAGATAATTTAAAGGATGCAGGATGATAAATGATGCAGGATTTAATAATGTCACACTCCACCTACTATAAGATTAGATGATAATGTTCTGCCAATGTGGCATGAAAGCTTATCTAAGTGTGGAGACAAACAACAATTATATGGCAACAGTTATAATCTATGTATAACCTACAATTAGGTATTTCTTTTCATTAAACTAACGACTTCTGGCATATCTTGTCTTTTTTGGATGATGAAAGACACTTAAGCTACAAATAACGTAATTACCATTACAATTTATATTTAAGTGTTTAATTGTCTGAAATGAGAAATCTTCCCACACAAAGAACTGAAAATACCTCCATTTGAATACTGTTTAAAAATTTAGACCTTTTTTAGATCTTTTCTGACATATTGGTTTTACTTTATTGCTCAGTCATGGTCTCTTTCCACTAATCGACGTGGTAGATGATGACAGATAAATCTTACATAACAGTTGGGCGAGAGCAATCAGCTGTTGTGCTGCGGCATGGAAAACAATATGTTGGGTTATGTGGTAGGTGTATACTGTCAGTCAGTCAGTCAGTCTCTTATCTGCTTTGTCTGACATGGTTGTGGTTTTTCCAGAGCACACCTGGAATCATAGGGCACAAGGCAGGATAATGGCAGGATAATGTGTAGCCATTAATCATTAATAAACACTTAATAGACAACAATTTACTTTGCTATAGATTTATTAAAATAGTTAAAACAGAAAGATGTTAATTTCACTATGCAAACACTTTTGTGCAATATTTCCAATTACATGTTCTTCAATTAGGAGTTTTTTTTCCCCAAATGCAATGACAAACTTTTAGCAGTATAGATTTATTGTCAAATAAAAATGTGTCCTTATTGCTTAGACACATGCTACATGCACCAGTCTTTAACTGATGCCAGCTTATTCTAAAATGCAACATTAAGCCATGACTATGTTATATTGCTGAATCTTGAATGCTACAAGCGGACAAATCAACTGTTTGAAAGTAAAGCTCAGTTGCTCTGTATGTGTCTGTTGTTGCTGCTCAGTAGCTTGGGGTAGGAGGTTCCGATGGAGCGTCCATGTCTGTTGACAACAAGCTCCACTTGGTACTGGTCCATATTCACCACCGCGGTGCTGGTTTTCTCAGTGGATGTCAGGAAGAAGATGGTAAACACGGCTATCTCAAACTCTGGACTGACACCAATGAAAGTGCTGCCCACTGGTTTCAGCAGACCATGCCAGCTGAACTGCACATTCAGGACGTGATCATCTGTATCCGGCTAATGGGAACAGAACAAGAGGAAAAGTCCAATTTCACCATTTTTCGGTTTTTATGTTCATCACCTTTTAGTGACTATGACTACAGTGCTGCTGAATTAGCAACACTGATTTTACAGACGGTGTTCACTGTTTTTTATATATATATATAACAACAGCTGTGATAATATTAATGGCAAGATCTCCGATACACTCCATATACTTTTTCTTTGCATTTAGGTTGGAAAATTCAGTAAAAACTCTTTTACTTTAAATGCCTCTAGCATATCAGCAATTTCTTTGTTTCCAGTAGAGATGTCATATATTACCATATCATTTCTCGATGCTTTGTAACCCTTATAATCAAGGAGGTTCTTCTTTTCCTCTAGATAAAACTGGACCCAGTTGTGGAGACCCATAATATCACTGCCAGATTTTGTCTCACCGACAAACACGTGTTCGAAGCCACTGGAGTCCTCTCTGGTCAGGTCAGAAAAAAATAGAAAGAAATAAAAGAAAAGGGTTAAGCAAGTCAAATTCAACTAGTCCTTCTGTTATACACATATGCATGCAACCAATACTGTGTGAGACAAGAGCGCGCGAGAGAGAGAGAGAGACTCACCCTCCAGTCCTATCTCTGTGGTAAAGTCGGAACCATATGGAGTACAACTGCCTCTTAAAGTGCCTCAGGTTGGAGTTTGATTTCTCCTTTTGCACCAAATACTGGTGAGCTCTCTGCACAAGAAAACAAAACATTCAATTATCATTAAATGAATAAGGAAGATGTCATTGCTGTGCACTTTATTCTAGACCAGCTTGTATGTGTTTTATTGTGCACAATATTATACTATGGGTTTGATTTTCCATGAGCTGCATCTCTGTACAGTGTGACAGGAAGAAGCAGCAATTTTACAGGAATTTACTACATATACTTGCAGAACAGCAAACACTTAGCCTTCAGCTTTACTCATACATACATGCATACAAACATACATACATACATACATAATACTTGAAATATAGGATATTAAAAATGAAACATGAAGGCAAGACAGGAATGAAAGGGCAAAGACTGGCCAGGCAATCAAGCAGAGATCGAACAGATGAAGAATGTACAGGGTGTGTGAGGACACCCTCCTTCATTTCCTCTGTTTAGAGAACTTGAAAAGGGGTGGAAACGGCTATAGTTGCGGGCATATTAGACTATGTACTGTTATGTAGTTATGTAGTTGTCTGCATCAGGTGACTAAACACCGAGAAAGAAACTTGTGTCAGCGTATACAGAGAATAAAATGATCCTGATTCTAACTCACTAAACTTTTCATTCATCTGTAACAATTGCTTAATCCTGGTCTGGGTTACAGTGGATCTAAAGTCTGTCACAGGAACACTGAACATGGGGTGAGGATATATGGATTGGATCTCATTTCAATTCAGGGCACCATGCTCACACACGTTTCCATCTGTGTGTGATTCATCAGTCTACTTATGAGCATGCTTTTGGGAGGTGGGTATGTATATATGCATCTATCTATCTTATATCTGTCTGTCTGTCTGTGTTTTCCAATCATATTAATACCTGTTATTTGTCTATTATTGTTACTTTATCCTGGAAGAACATGTTAGTTCTAACACACTAAATAAATAAGAAAATAATAATACATGAAACTTATATAGCATTTTTCAAGAACCCAACTGTCAGACCATTATACCAGACCTAGTGAAGGTGTAGTTTGACTATTATAAGCAAGAGAGAAAGCAAGAGAGAAAAGACTTAGACTGTTGGAGCAGAGTTGAAGAGCAAGTCTAGAAAATGCACAATCACCAAAGCTGTGAAGGTTGGAATGAGGAGCAGCTCAGGTGAAGAAGACCTGAGGGTGTGAGTGGGTTTGTAGAGAAGGAGAAGATCAGACAGGTAAGAAGAGATTAGAGCTTTGTAAGTAACATCTTTTGTTTTCCTATAGTTATTCTTACTGTATATTACATTTTTGCACGCTGGTTTTTAAGCAATAATTTCATGGGTTTGTACGTTTATACATAATGCACAGGAATGTTTATACCTTCATGACTGCTGTGTTTAAGATGGCATCCAGAAAAGCATTATTCTCGGCTATCTCATCAGTAGTCACCTTCTCAGTGATACCAGTGGACCTTTCATAGTTGTCCAGCAGCTTCATGAAACCTAGAAGGAAGTGAAAGAGATTAATTAGACTAATTTCTGTAATTAGAGCTTCAAAACAAACAATTTGTTTTGTACAATTGTAGACTGTTTTATTTCATCTGATTATGTGATTATGGCATTTCTAATCATATGAACATAAAAACACAATTTGTGGACATACATGCTATATTGATTAAATACAACTTTGATCTGAAAACAGAAATAAAGTTCTCACAATTACAGAAAAAACTTATTTTATTTAATAGTGTGATAAATATAGACTGGCTTCATCCTCAATAAATGATGACGGTCTATTTTAGACTATCCATTTGTTTTGTTTTCCACTGTCAAACAGAAATTCTCCTTTCATTTGTGTCCTTATCCTGGTACAGTTGCTACATTAAATAAATGCTTCACAGTGCATTAATGCTTCTTTGTAACCAAGCATGCAATATGGTAGCCTCACAGTTGGATAAAGAATCCTGGCACGCCTGTGAGAAAGGCATGTCCAGAGCTGCTCCTGGGAAAACGAGCTTTTGTGCAAGCCAAGCAGATTTTTATGGGATGTGTTTTAAGACATGTTAAAGCAGACTTGCATATTTTTGCTAAAGATTTCTGTGAGGAAATGAGTCAAAGCAGATAATGTTTGCAAAATTAAAAAGAAAATGGTGTTCTCTTACATGTGTATGTAGTAATGGACTTCAGTTTGTTCTCGTCCACATAGGAGAATAAAGGAGATGCTGCATGATCGACTGCGACTTTACTCCCTTTGGGTATGTAACCAGCTCGACCCTGTATTGTTTACCAAAGCAACAATGTAGTCAAATAATGAATAACAGATTTTATTTTATACATATATCACAAAAAGCAAGGAAATTTGTGTTAGGTAGATTATTTCTTTGTTGTAATGATGACTTATATAATTGGAAAGCCTGTTAATGTCCCTGTTAAATGGTCTCACAATGTAAGGAACATGCATTTGCATTTTTGTGCTATGTTGAATGTATATAATAGTATTGCACAAGAGCTAAGAAATAAACCAAATATTATAATGTTATACCTGCAGTGAGATCCTGTAATCTGTCCCAGGGTTTAAGCGATTGCTGTCCAGCTTCCAGAGCTCACTGATGATATTAGACATCTCCTGGTTTACAGTTTGGCTGTAGATTTTAAAAGAATTTCAGTAAGGTCTGTAAACATGTTATACAATCTAAAACAAGCATCTAAAGAAAAAATCAGCTTACGCTGCTGCATTAATATGTGCACAGTAGGCCAGGAGCACAAAAAAACATCCCCACAGCTGCCTGGAAGGGCATGCAAAATGAATATAGCTATTAATAATCGATATTATTTCATAAAAGGGCCAAACAGTACAGTCTAAAGGACCGTTTTGTCTAAAAAAAGTCTTTAAGGTTTAAGGAATAAAATTGCATACATATCCTACCTGCTAGCCATTGCTGCTATCTTCTCCTTCTGTACAGCAGAATGAAGTTACAGCTTCTCTTCTCTTCCTCGGCTGAAACACTGACTGCTGTTCAGACAAGTCTAAACACCTACCACTTGGTTATATAATACTCCCCAAACCCAGAAATGGGTGGGTGACTCAACTGATTTGCAAGATGTTTTGTTACTATTTCTCTACTTCTATTTTTTTTTTAAATATAGCATATATGCTATTATTAACATAGCACACAGCTATTACACCAATTAAACTTAGCAATAAAAGCAAGAGCATAAATGTGGTTTATTGTGGATGGCTCAACTGTATCTGCAATATTTGTGTCACTGGGCAGATTACTCCATCCCACTGTGAATCAATGACTCAGAAAGTTTAAATGATCCAACAGAACATTACACATAAATACAAGACATCTTATTAGTATTGACTAGTAAATTTAACCCATGTACAGTATGTTGTAAATAATACCTACCCATCCTTATCCTATGGGTGGGTTTTGTCAAAATATACAAATCTGAATTTATGTGTCTGTAGAATTATATAAAAACAAGTACTTAGTAAGTATACTAGATATCTCATCATCATTGCTGGTTAGCTTAGATGTACCTAGTACTTAATAAAATATCCTCATAATTGTAGCTCTGTGTTTGGATTAGGATGTACAATCAATATTACAGTAGTGATAACACGGCCTTAGTGGTTGTAACTCTAGTACATGGACATGTAGAAATCAGATACATTTCTAAACCCTTAGAAAGTCACTGGTGCTGTAATGCTATAATGGCCATCACACATTTAACATAGAGACAGATTTTCCACTATATTTAGAAGCCCCCTTAGGACATTTGTTTTAATATAAAATCAGTGGAATGGTTTCTACCTGACAGCATAAAAGATAAATGTCCTGGGGGTTCTTGCATTTTTTTTGGTCTTTAAGGTGACAGTCCTTAAGCTGCACTTCACCAGTAAGCCAGTAAGGTTAAGATTTTCTGTCCATATAACACAACTGGAAAATAATCTATTGTAGGGAATCAGCCAGGATATATTCTGTTCACTACTTGAAACAGCAGGTCTCACTGGTGATTTGGAGCCACGAGTAAAATTCTGTCTTACATGGACAAATTCAGTGGTAGAAGAGCATACTGTGTACAGAAAGGTTACTACTTACTGAACAGTATACCATGTTCTAGGTGATTTCTTGGCTCTACAATGGAGAACCACAGTTGACAATGAGCCAATTGGGTACAAAGTCTAGCTGTGCATTGCCAACTTTATGCAGCTCTAGAATACCACTTCTGGGTGTAGACACCGCCCTCCAGGTATTATCTCCTGCACCAATACGCTGTCCTAACAAGTTTGTTTCTTTCAGTGAGGTTTATTATGGGTGTGCCCATGTACTGTGCCTTCAAGCAAGGTGGAAAAGAACATCTATTCATGTGCTGTGTTGGTAATGGAGGTTCCTGATGGTGTCATCCTTTGAACAGACCAGAATGTGGCAGCATCTTTTACAGTTACATGATGTACTAATCTTACAGTGAGTCTCTGCATGCTTTCTATTGACTCATCTTAGTCTGTGGTAGTCAGATTGTAAAGGGTTGGACTGAATGAAATGAAATGGAATGAAAACCTGCTTCTGATGGATTCTGAATTTCAACAGGCCCAAGGAAACTACCACTGTGACTACAGCCTGCAATCATGTAACCATCAACAGTGCTGGTATTTAGACATGCCTGGATGATAACATACTAGAATTTTTAATAAATCGCGCTTTATGGTAGTGATTTGTGTCTCGTTTTAGTGTTACAGAACAGCAAAGCTGTGGTTGAAATGTATTAATAAGATTGTATCATCAATCTTAAAGAGGTAAACATGGCATACAGTTGCATATATTCAGTGCCAGAGAATTCCGGGAAAAGGACTGGAACACACAGAGATTTCCAGCTTTAAACAGGAACTCAAGTTCACAAACAAATGGATTTGTGTTAGGCTGTGTCATAACCCAGGGCAATCCATGATGGTTAGGAGATAGACAGTAAATCAAGTCGGTTTAGGGCCAAGATAGAAAAAGACAGAAAAAAATACTGCCATGAGCTTGTAACAATAAATGAGACTGTGCTATACTTTAATTTATTGACCTTTTAGAAATGAGCATAGCAAGACAACACAAGTAAGGCTGCCCAGAAACACATTACTTTGATGAGTAATAAGAACAATTTTGATATGTTAACTGATGCACAATATTAAAATATGAGAAAAGCTTAAATAACATGCAACTGTACAAATAGGGCATCCAATACACTGTACTGAGGTTTCATTACATTTCATCTTCAGTAATGTCTTTATACTGGTTATGGTCATGATGGACACTGGGCACACGTTAGGAATACGACCAGATGGGCCGCCATTCCTTCACAAAGGCATACTGAGTTTTCATAATGTTAATGATAATGCATGCAAACGTATACATCAATGCACATATGAGCATACACAGCATTCAGGGTCAAATTGACACTGTATAAATCTATGAAATACTGAGAAGAGTTTAAGAAAATGTAAATATGACAGACATCATGTGGTCATTGTGGAATTCTTACTAGGAGTGTGTTTAACAAGACCTCATTTCTAAAAATACATTTTATTTTGCAGAGGCTGAAAGTGTCATTGTGCTCCGTTTGCCATTAAAGGACACAACATAATGGATGAACAATTGAACAAATGAACAATTTCCAGTCCCCAGTTTGGAGGCAAACTACAGTAGGGCTGCCATTTTCCCCTTAAAAAATATGTCACTGAAACACAACCACATTGTAATCATACAGTTTCAAGCTCCAGTGAGACATATTCACAACCTTGACCTACATTTTAGCTTAAAGAATGACACCTACTCTGCAATGTACAAATACTGTATCGTGGTTCTTTTACAGGAGTTTACAGAAGGTGAACATACTCATAATGTATAGCTAGCGCTGACAGATTGAGAGAGAGAGAGAGAGAGAGAGAGAGATGTGCAGAGAGGTTGGCACAGTCAGTTCTCATCACAGCAGCACCGCTACGGGCAGTTGTACCCAAAAAAATGTCTTCAGACATTGGAGTCATCGTCGGTCATGCTGGGGTTGGGGGACGATGTTACGACCTCCTTAAAGAGCTCGTCATCTTTCAGCATACTCTGGATCACATAATATTTTCACTCGTTACACATGTTAACATCTTTAATTTAAATGTTATTTTTAATTTGCTGTCTTTTTTACCGTCAAGTTGTTGATCCCTTCTGAGAAAGCTCCAATTTGCCGTACAGTTCCCTCCGAGTCCTCCATCTGTGTAAATATATAAATATGAATATATATATATATATATATATATATATAAGCTGACACGGTCAAATTTCAAAGGCACCACTGACGGTTAAAGGCTGGCATGGCCCATCAGCTGCAGCACCACTAGGCACCGTTGAGCACAATGCAGCACTAGGGATCAGTGGAGCCAAACACTCAAACACAAAGCAAGCAGAAGCACCTTACAGCACCAAGCATTAAGGATGCACACAACAGGAGAAGACAAAGTTGTGTACAATGGTGTACAGACTAAGCCGATGTCCTTTCTTGATAGGACCTAATAACTTCACCTGTTCTAGTCGGTCTAGCTCGTCTTCATATATGTGCAGCTCCATGCCTCGGAAGGCCTTCTGGAAACCGTGTCCCTTTGGCATTTCCACATCCATTGGACACACATACTCCACAGTGTCCTCCTGCCTCTTTTTCTTTAAAGTCCCAAAGCTTCCGAATGCCAGCTTTCGTGGCTGAACACAACACAAATTGAGAGTTATGCCAGATTAAATAAATCAAAAGTGTAACAATAATAATAATAGTAACTATAATAAATGGTGTAGTGTGGTTAGTGAGCTGTACCTTGACCTTAGCAGTTGCAGTAAGTAAATTGTAGTCAGGATTCTCCATGCACTCCTGCTTTGACTGCTGAGCATCTGAGCCCACAAGCAGGTTAAAATGAGTAGCCAGGTGCCTTCGCAGCAAGGTCTTGTTGGGAGGAATGTTCAGAAGCAGTGCCATGGTCTCCACGTTAAAGCGAGGCTCCAGAACCTGAACAGACACAAACATGCCGGTTCAAGAATCATCAAATCTCAGCCAAGTGCAGGACATCACTTTCTCCTCCTCTATATAGCTCACCATCAATCCTCCATGGACTCCACTGCCTCTCAGATTGGGCGCGTATTCTGCCAGATCTACAGAACGCAGCCACTCCATCACACGGTGATTGGTCCACTGGGCGATTTCAGCTGGAGTGATGTTGTTCTACCATTCAAACAGATGGAAAGAGCATTGCTTAGACAAAGCACTGAGAGAATACTATGGAAACGTATTGAAATATTATGCACAATTTCAGCAGCACATGTACCTCATCTGAGGGTCTGCGGCGCAGGCAGTTGGGCTCGTAATTGCTGAGGCGGAGCACTTGGATTGCTCGCTTAATGCTGAGGTGATGCAGAACGCTTCCCACTTTCAGAGACAGAAGGTCATCCTGAACAGCACATAAGAGGTCATTATTAAAAGTAATGTATTATTGATATAAGGGGTGGACAAACTGACAAACAACAAACAAGCAAACTAATAAATAAGCAAGCGTGCTAGCCAGCCCAGTAAAGCCTACAGAGGGTAAGGTCGATTGAGGTTAGGAAACTAGTTTTGTGACTGGAAGGTTGCCAGTTCAACAAGGTTTCCCCTGTACTGACAAAACATGACTGAAGTGCCCTTAAGCAAGGCACCTAGTCCCCCAACTGCTCCCTCGGCACTATGGATAGGGGCTGCAACCCGGCTCTGGGTAAGTGTGTGCGCTGCCCCTAGTGTGTGCATGTTTAACTGCATGGATGAGTTAAACAGGGAGAATTCCTCCATGTGCAAGCACAGTAGGTCAATTGCTTCACTTTCACATTTTTAAAGCTTCAGTGTACTGCAAAATCTTGGATTTTGCTTGCCCAGAAAATGACTAGGTTAAAATACTGGTAGCTAATGTAATGTTATAACATTTGATGAACTAGTGTGATAATGTATTAAAACAGACTTAGGCAAACAAATGAGTTTATGATCATTATAATCTAAGAGAGGGTTTAATGTAGCACACTCTCCTCGGGCCCTCGACAAGAAGTCAGCAAGTCCTCAGTCAACATCTCTGCTTTACTATGTGGTGTCATATTCTGGTCAAAACAAAATTCTGGTCTGTTGCCACACACACACACACACACACACACACACACACACACACACACACAAACCACTACCACCACCACCACTCACCACGGTCATGTAGTGAAGCATCCGCCCGTCTACTCTTGCTTCATCAAACTGAGTTTTGTACTGAGGAAGTCCAATATCATCGAGCCATCCTGGGTGAAGTGAATAGAAATAAATAAATCAAAAGCACTAAAGGAAATGAAAAAAAGGAAATTAGAAGAGCTGTTTCTTACTGGTCACCCATTGGTAGTCTAGTTTGCCCTTGTTGTCATCCTCCTCAGAGCCCAGTGCTTGTAGGGCCAGTTGCAGTTTCTTCCTGTGGAGAGGATGCTTGATACCTAGCTCCTACACACACACACACACACACACACACACTTTAAACACTAGAACACCTTTCGATATACAGTAATTCATACAGTAAACCAGCCTTTTCACAAATACTTTAAGTCAAGCATTCAATCAGATTGAAGATTGTGATGTCCAATAGAAGATGGAGGATATGAAATTAGCACATGACACATGACCAAAATATTCTAAAAAACCCACATTTTCAAGTAGTGATGTAACACAATAATTATCTGTATTTATCAGATTTAAACCCAATTTGCAGAGTTCAAATTTTTATTTTTTATTTTTATTAAATTTAATCCCAAACACTATGGCCTTTAAAACACTGAAAAAGGTAGAAATATCAGCACTGTCTGTATGACCTGTAAAATCCTCAGCTTTACCTACAGCATTAGAGTGCTTAATAGGTCTCCTAGAGCTGGGATGGATTGTTTTTAAATCACACCCTTTTTATTTTTGTTTACACTGCTCCATGAATTTCTAGTACTAGTATCCTAATCTAATTCTATATTAACTAAAACTTCCAACACAAGGGGTTTTGCTTGGGTAATAATTCTTTACAGCTTTTGCTTGTTCTTTAATTATACATTAAAGAATTATATTGAAATAAAAATCAAGGTTTTATACCAAGGATTTTTATAAAACGGTGCCAAAATTATACTATTCACATGTTCTTACAATACACAAAAGCGGAAATATAGAAACTATATATCATCCTATATATATATACTTATATAACCATATGTCAA